>CM066999.1:78255765-78855765 GCA_033977485.1 Hydrangea macrophylla
AAAAAAAATGTATTTCCTATTTTTTTTTTGGGGTGGGGGGGGTGTTAGGGATGGCAATGGGGCGGGTTTTCCGGGTTCCCCGCCCCTAATAGGTAGGGTATGGGGGGGGGGGGGGGGGGGGGGGCTTAATAGGGTTAGGGGCGGAGATTTTCATAACCCGAGTCGGGGTCGGGGGTAGGGTCGAAAAACCCGAACCCGCCCCGAATATGCTTGTATTTACATTATTAACCCTCAATAGTTATGTGTATTTACCCTTTTACCCTGCTAGTATAAATACCAAACAAAAATTTTAGGGCTTCATCTTTCTCAGTGAAGACATTCGGCGCCTCTCAAGAATCTCAACCCTCTTCGGCGGATAATCAAAGATCAGGTTACCCATTTCATTTTTTGCTTTTGATTGATTGTAAATTACTACTCTTCTAACTCTACTGTCATTTTCACTGCCATGTGTTTATCAATAAATATTATTCCACCTCAATTCTATGTGACTCCACAATTCGATTTCCTCAAATCTCATCTGGGTTTTTTTTATTCTTTCTATATATGTATGTATATTATTATTATATGCCGATTTACAAATGTCCATACTCGTTCTCTGAATGCCATTTTATTCACAGTTTAGGTTTATTTGTTGTTGTCCCTAGTAGTTGGAGATCATATGTAGCTGGAAAAAAATGATATTTATCATTTCATAGCTCTTGAAGACTAAGGCCTTGTGTGAATCTCCATGATTTTTCTTGCTTTTGGACTTACCATATTCTCTGATGCAAATTGCAGTTCAACGATGAAAGAAATACAATTCTTTCTTTTTTAAAAAAATAAAGTTTTGTCATCTATCTTGTTCTTTATCTATTGAGAATTATAATTGTAATTGGTATTTTAATTTTGTGAATCTGAAAGTTTGCAAATTTGCAAGGCTGATTGTTTGGGTAGAATGCATTTAAAAAGGGAATTTGATCTTAACCGGGGCGGGGCGGGCTCGGGGTCGGGAAGAGAGAGTAGGCGTGGCGGGGCGGGGCGGGGGCGGGGGAAGTGTAAAGTGAAGCGGGGCGGGGGCGGGGGCGGGGAATGGGGGCCCCGTCCCATACCCGCCCCGTTGCGGGGCGGGGGCGGGGGAAGTGTTAAGTGAAGCGGGGCGGGGGCGGGGAATGGGGGCCCCTTCCCATACCCGCCCCGTTGCCATTAGGGATGGCAACGGGGCGGGTATGGGATGGGGCCCCCATACCCCGCCCCCGCCCCCGCCCCGCTTCAGTAAATCCTCCCCCGCCCCCGCATAGTGCTCTCCCCGCCCCCGGGGTCCCCGACCCCGCCCCGCCCCGATTATGTTTTTTTTTTTTTTTTGGTACACAAATTGAAAAAGCAATTTTTTTAATGCATTTTTTTCTCTAATAGTGCAGTTTTTTTTTAACTTACCCAATTAGTTCCCTAATAGTGCAATTTTTTTTTTTAAAATGGTAATACACATAACTATTGAGGGGTAAAAATATAAATACAAGTATATTCGGGGCGGGGGCGGGTTTTTTTGACCCTACCCCGACCCGACCCGACCCGACCCGGGTTTTGAAAACCTCTCCCATACCCGCCCCTAACCCTATTAAGCCCCCCCCTCATACCCTACCTATTAGGGGCGGGGCGGGGAACCCGGAAAACCCACCCCATTGCCATCCCTAGTTGCCATCCCTAGGTGGTGTTATCTCTTCAGTTCAGTGTATTGTGTTTGATTGTTAGCAAATTGTAAAAAAAAAAAACTCTATTTTTTTTCTTCAGAATTTCGATTAACAGAAATTCAAAACCGAACTGAAATTGTTACTTCACTTAACCAAACCGAACAACTGACATCTAATTCGGTCGGTTATCAGTTCTCACATCGTCAAACTGAATCGATTTGTTCAAAACCGAACCGAACCGACCGACCGAATGCCCACCGTAGTTTTCAAATATTTAGAGGCTTGTCGGGTAACATGGTTTATAATTATTGTGTAGAATGTGGTGCAAGTTTGGTTTTTTTTCTTTTTTCTTTTTCCTTTTCTTTTCTTATGTTTTCATGAATCCATTTGTGAACTGTGTGCATGAATCAGTTTATTCATGTTTTTTGGGATGGGAATTTTGAAATTGAGTTTTCAATCGTGTTCTGCAAGAAAAGTTGCAGGTGCATGAATTTTTAAATTAATTTATCTTTGTTCGTTAATTTTATGTTGTCAGAAACCAAATAGTTGCAAAGGCATCATGGAGCTGCCATATGTGGAAACTTTGACCAGTAGTGAAGGAAGGGGCAATATGGTGAATACTAATGTCTCCACCCGACAATTCCAGTTGTTTGAGATATCCAACCAGAGTTCAGCTACTAGAGAAAGGTTCAGTTTTGTGCAGTTCTTTCCTTTCTTGGTTATGTTTTGTTGATTTGTGCCTGCTGTATAAAAATGAAACTAGGGGTACTTATAGACTTATAGTTGCATGTTTAAGCAAAGTGAAGTGCTATTTCTGGTTGGAAAATGAAGAGAATTTATGGTTAAAATTAGGGGTATACTATTAAGATCTGTTTAAATAGTGTAATATTGGTGAGAGCAATGCATGTTGATGGGTTGATTGTGCTTTATCAATATTAGACAAACACAAAACACTTTCACGTTAGCACTATTCATCTCTTGCCAACTCTTGATGGTAGATGTTTCATGTCCCAGTTCTAAAAGGAGAAAACTAAAGCGAGAGACCCTACTACCGTGCCCAATAAAAAGGCTCAAGTTGAAGAATAGAGGTGAAGATGGTTTTACAAAATGTGAAGAGATTTTGGAAAAATCTGCGGGGAGTGAAATTAAAGGTGAAGATGCTGGCGTGTATCATCTTCCTGGGATTCCACTAGCACCTTCAAATCAGAATGGGAAATCGGGAGTCATCTTTGTTCTTGAGAACGCTTCCTTGGTACTTGCTTATGTTGGCAGGGTAGACATCCATACAACGCTGTATTTCTAGTGCTTATTCATCTGATTTGTTTATAAAGACTGTTTTTTTCTTTTTCTTTTTCTTTAAAATGTTTGCTATAAGTTCTATTTTTCTCCCTTTCAGAGATACCAGATTTTGAATCCGGATGAACATGCTGACTTCCTGCGTAGAAAGAAGATGGATCCTTACAAATACAGACCTGATATTGTTTTTGATGTGAGTAAACACTTTTGTTAGATGAAAAGTAGTACTAATTAATTACCTAATTTTGTTTGTATATAAAGCTCTCAAATATGATGATAGTGTTTGAATTTTTTTGTTAGTCTTAGTATGATGTCATTCGAATTTCGAATCCAATCTAATACTGGCAGCTATAAAGCATGGATTCTTCTAGGTAGGAGCCACACCCGTACTCAATACATATCCGATTCCCCACTTCACCACTAAGGATATGTATCCGATACTTATACTTATCTAAATATAAGAAAATATATATGTTCTAAAGATGTATTCTATACTTGTGTGATTATTTACGACACGTATCAAACAATTCAGAAGGATTAATGATGTGTACCAGATATGTATCTCATATCTCAAGTAGGGATGACAATGGGACTGGTTTTCCGGGTTCCCCGCCCCTAATAGGTAGGGTATGGGGTTGATTTAAATGGGGTAGGGGCCGGTATGGGGTGCACAATCTTAACCCGAGTCGGGTTCGGGTCAGAACCGGGGTTGGGGTGAAATCCCCTGAACCCGCCCTGATATGCTGTGCAGCATGGTAAACTTTTGTCCCACATCGAAAGTGTCTTGTGAGATATGAATTTCTTCTTCCATAAATAGAGTCAACTGCTTGGGCATGCACTCATACGTTAAATCACACGTGGAGTTTGAGAATTACTTTAAAGTGCATTGGGATCCGTGTGTGAAATCAGTTCAAATTTTACTTTATGCATGAGTACACGTGTTAGACTATGAATTTGCATAGTAAAAGTGAGGTGGTGATTAAAATTACTTGACATGTGGACTAAGCATAGCCACACATTTTAATGTAATGTCCAAACACTAAGAAGTTGTCTAGATTTTGACCAATTTCGGGGAGGTGGGACGGGTTCGGGGATGGGACCAGCAATATCTAGGACGGGGCGGGTTTGGGAACGGCAAATACTTAAGCGGGACGGGGTCGGGAAATGGCACCCCCATTACTAGTTAAAATATGTTTAATTAAAGTCGTATCCCCCCTCACCCGTTTCATTGCTTCTTAGATTGGTAGAGTGTCAGTGCCCTAATCCAATGCTAGTTGCTGACGAGGATCTACGCAAGGGTTTAATTATTTTTGTACTCTTTAGTTTCTTTGGTTTGTTGGGATTTTAGGTGCTTATTTCCTGTTTCTATTTGGACTAATATTCGGAATGTTATATGCCGTGGCCGTAATTATTAGACTTTTAGAGTAGTTTTGACAGATTATTGAATAGATTTCTTCTTCTCCTTCCATTTCTTCTCTGCAATCCTTTCTGCAATCAACTTGGTATAAGAGCCAAATCCTGCCATTATCTCTGAATTCTAAATCTCGAATTCTACATTCGATTATGAAATTTCAATTTCTCTATTAATTCTCTCCCATTCGATCTCTTGCTAAACATTCTATTTGATCTCTCTTCATCCTTTGACTCTCACCGCCAATCATCACCTTCACCTAGAGAGACGATATAGCCGACTCCGTTGATGGTTGCTGTGACCACCTTTATTGAACATCACACTACACCATTTCTCACATCTCAAGGCCCACCATTCTCATTGAAACACCAATATTAAGAACTGCCAACACCTATGTTACTTAACCCTTGATTCACCCTTCAGAATTAAGTGAATGACTACTTGATTAGGGCACCCTGATAATTAGCTAAAAAAAGGTTGTTGATAAAATTAAAAATAAAAGTAAAAAATGTTAACGAACTATTGTTGGCGCCTTTATGACTCGGAATAGACCTTCCTTAATTTTAAAAATTGAGCTGCTTGCAGATTTAGAAGTATTCATTTTTTACTATTTACATGACTGTGCTGAGAACCCTAGATAGGTATCCTCCAACTCAAAAATCGAGGAGGATTTTTTATTATAATATATAAATTAGAGTCATTTTCCCATGTTTTGGCACTCGTGTTAATTTTTTAATATGGTATTCCAAGTTTGGACTTGAATTATTCAATAAACTTAATTGATAATGATAATTATTTGAGCTTGACGTGGAACCAAATGAACGTAGTGTCATTGGTCACCTTTTAGTGCAATTTACTAGAACGTTAATCTGAAACCTAAAGGTGAAATTGCTGGCATATATGTTTGCAGTGCACTAATTTTTTTATTTCATTTGAAATAGAAGCAACACCTATGACTTTCTTTTGATTTGTCGATAACGAAAATTGTACTTGCCTTTTGTCTCAATAAGTCATTTTTGCTAATGTTTTTCATGTCAGGCTCTCACTCGAATTATGGATAGCCGACTCTGCATGTCTGGTAGAGTTCAGGCAATCTACATTAAAACTGATGAAGGGATTCTCATTAAAGTTGAACCACGAGCGAACATACCAAAAACATTGGAGAAATTTTGTGCTATGATAGGTAAGTCTAGTAATCAATTTATGTTTTTTCTAAATTGGTTATTGTCCGTACCTTTTCTATATATTTTTACTTCTTAAATTCCACTCGGATCAAAAATATTGCAGCGGAGTTATTGCAAAAGTTTAGCATTAAAGCTAAGGGTAGACAACAAAAGCTATTGCATCTGGTCGCGAACCCTATAAGTCAGCATTTACCTGTCAATTCCCTCAAGATAGGTGAACCTCTGAAAATATGCAAGATTTTGTTCTTTTTTATATTAGCTTTAGCTTGTGTGACATAAAATATTGGTTACCCCAGGACTTTCATTTAGCTCACAGAAGGCAGTTCGGTTGGAGGATTATGTTAGTTCTGTTGGGGATGATGTAAACCTTGTTTTTGTGGTATGCTGAAGCATTAAATATTCAAAATTTTTTTTTTCTTTACATGCCTTTTCATTATCAATTATTTTGGTGTTTGTATTATTATCTTAACCCACCAACTAACTCGAAATATATACAGGTTGGTGCAATGGCTCATGGGAAAATTGACAATGAGCATACAGATGATTTTATTGCAGGTTACATCTCTTTTATAGTATGCTGGTCTTAATTGTTTTTATCAGAACATACAACACACTGTGCATGGTTAGTACACGTGACCTGGTACTGTTTCAAATAACATATGCTTGGGCCATAAACTCATGGGTAGTTATCGAATCGTTGATGAATTTCTGTTGTAATAGTCAGACTAACGGAATAAGACTTTTGAAGCTTTTGCATGAAGGTGAAAATCATTAAACATGCAACAACAAAAATGCACTTTTTGTTTTCTTTCTGGTGTAGTATCACTGGATCGTATTTTATTTTGAGTTGGTGGACCCAAATAGTCTGTCTGCTACAAAAGCACATAACATCAGTGCCATTTTTCATTATTTATCCCAAATGCTGGCTGTCCATTGCATATAGTTGTAGGATACCTTCCCAGCCTATGTTTTTTTCTTGATCATATTGAAAAAAGATGTTAAATATTCTTTATGAGGTTCTTTTTTGTACCCTTGTCTTAGGAATGTACACGTTGTCTTGTACTTGTTAATTACATAATGTTATATATATATATATAGATATATACGGTGAGGATCTTAAGCGAACCTCAAGGGGCGGGCTTGGGACGGACTGACTTTTAGCGATGAAAAAGTCGCTAAAACAATGCATTTTTAGCGATGAAAAAATTCAAACCCCCCTTGAGGTCCGCTTAAGATCTGGACTGTGTATATATATTATATGTAAATAACCTCTGGATAAATGATTGTTTTATAAATATTTGTATATTTATTTTTTCGTTGCAGTTTCTGGCTACCCGTTGAGTGCTGGGGAATGCCTGAGAATTATATGTACTGCATTGGATAAAAAATGGAAAATCTGGTGATAGCTTGTTTGAAGCAGAACAAGTGTTTTGGTGCGGGCACCAGATCTATTACCACCCCATTCCCATGGGTCTTCAGATGTCCGGAGATGGCGCACCCCGTGACTCTCTGGCTGTGTGAATACGTTAGTGGTCCGGAGAGTGATTACTCTGTTTTAGTAGTTAGATTACGAGCATTTTATTTATTTGGTTGATTTATATTTCTCTAGATTTGATTCTATCCTTTTTGTTTTGTTTTTTTTTTTTTTTACTATAATGGAATTTTTTGAATTTTCTTAAAACAATGCACCTGGATGATTACTAGTTTTTCTGCCTCTCTAGGCACTGCCTCCTGTTCCTCTCTGCAATCAACCCCTAGAACCCACCATATATAGATTAACAACCGCTAATGGGCATCCATTTCATGACCAATGCCCACATTGCCGGCGGTCATGGATCCCCACAAGCCCCGTTGCCGTCAACTGCAATACTCTGGCTGATATCTAATGTCTGCTTGACTAAAAGCAGCCTCGCGAGCGAAAATTGCCACAACAATTGCTAGTTCTGCTCGGCCACCCTCTCCCCCGCGATCGATGAATCCTGCAATCTCAGAAAAGTAATCCTAATCTCGCGATGACTAACAATCATAAACCCCAGTGGCCGCTGTGCGCAACTGAAGAGTCCACCACTACGCGTGATTGCAGATGACACCGTTCTTCTTCTACATTTCTCAGTGTTTGGGTGATTGGGCATCTCATTTTGGTAAGATAAAAAATAAAGGGATAATTAGCTTTCATTCTATTTTTTCTATAAAATTTAAAAGTTAGTCTATTACTTTTTTTTTTAATTAAATAAATATCAACTTTTTTTTGTTAAAAAAAATCATCAAATTTTACATGACGTTGCAGAGCAACTCTTTCAAACATTGGGAGCAATTCTGCGAAATATTTGGGAGCAACTCTTCAAAATGTAAGGAGCAACTTGTTTTAAAGTCGGGTGCAACTCTTCAAACGTAGGGAGCAATCATCACAACGTTTTGGTGTAAGTTCAGAACATTGAAAATATAAAATAGGCTATAACACAAAATAACAATTCAATAGTTTGACTTTTTTTTTTTTTTTTTTTTAATTTTGTTGATGACTTTTTACTATTTTTTTTTAAATGATAGTTGATATTTTTTAAATTTTAAAAAGGTAATAGATTGATTTTTAAATTTTAAACAAAAAGTTGACTGAAATGTAATTATCCCAAAAATAAAAAAAGCCCGTTTTAAGCCTCAATTTTAAATTCTTTTTTTGTTTTAATTTTGATGCTTTTGTTTCAAGATCCATCAACTGAAAATTGTCAATATTATTTTTAAGGTTCTAATTTCGCAACATATATAGATATACGTATACAGTCAGGCTCCAGAGAGGGCTTCCTCTCTTTATTAAAGAGAGGACCTCTGTTTTGGTTCTCAGATCCAATTTTTAAACACGATCCGACAGTCAAAACTGAGGCCCTCTATTAATAAAGAGAGGATGCCCACTCGGAGAATTTTCGTATACATATAATATCTATATAATAAGGAAGAGCGGTGTGGAGCCCTTCTAATTTAACAATTTTCAATCTTGACCATTGAGACACGTCAAGATATTTTAAGCCGTAGGATGAGAAATGCTCACAATTAATTTGCACACTTCATAAACCATATCAGTTCTATATCCCTATCAAACTTCCCAAAACAAATCTCATAATTTCACTCTCATTAACTTATATCACTCCCTCTTTTTATATCTCTCACTAAATTGGTGGGGTTCAAAAAGTTTTGAATTTCCCATTAACTACACAAACGCACATTAGGTTTCTCTCACTACTCCTCAGCGCCATTCTCACTGTGTCATGTTTATCATCTCTCTCTCTCTCAGGTAATTGATGTTTAACGTTCGTTTGATTTTTACGATTTTAAATACTATAATTGAAGGCCTTTTGTTTTATGGAGCAGGCATGAGTTGTTGAGGAGGCGATGTTGGATTTGTTGTTGCTGCTTAGCATCGTCGCCGAGGAAGCAACTCACCCTATCTCCCATTGTCGCCGAAGAAGCCACCACCACCACCACTGCCGCCGACATCAGTAAGCAACATTTTAATTTATCTTTTGCTGTATTTTTTTTGGGATTTCATGTTCTGCTATGAAAAACTAGGGTTTTGATCTTTAACAAAATACCCAATAGGGTTGTGAATTTAGACATTTTTTCTGAATCAAAGTCGATTTTGACACAGATCTAATCAGTGAGAAGGGTTTCTGATTCAAGGTATGGATTCATTTTCTTTCTAAACTACATGTACGTTTAGGCAGTGGGTTTGTAGACTAGGTTTCAGTTTGGGGTTTGTCAAGTTCTCATTTGATTCATGTATGTATCTAGACTTTGTGTTATGATTGTAAATTGTGATGGTGCTAGATTCTTTTTCTTTTTTCTTTTCCTAAAGAGCAAAGTATTTGTGATGAAATAAAAAATCGAAGAGTTTTTGATTGATCAGGTGGAGCCAATATCACTAGAATAACAAGAAATTAAATAAGTACATACTTGAGCATGATTATTTCTGATTGCTTAAGTTCCCTTTAATTCATACAGTGGCAGTGATGTGGTACAAGTTCTAAAGTTGAGAACCAAATATGGGGGCTCAAATTTGGAAAGAATGTACAACATTACTCTCTCTCTCTCTCTCTCTCTCTCTCTCTCATTATGTTTTCTTTTTCAACTTTCTTTGTTGTATTCCTTTTTGGCTATCACCTCCATACTTGAATTTGAACATTTGATTATGGTTTAATTGAGGAGTAATACGTGGCTTATAAAAGGGTCACAAAAATTTGCTCACAAAAGATTGTGGCATCATCTGTGGCAGTGGGATCCATAACAACTTATCCCATTTGGCAGCAGCATCCCATGGTGGGGACTCACTGCCACTTGGAATGCCATATGCTTTTGTGAGCAATTTTTTTTGACCCTTTTGTAACCCAAACATTATTGTTAATTGAACTTCGAAGAGCTTGGGTCACCTCCACTCCTTTCAATTTTTTTTTGGGCGTCCTGCCCCCAAGGCACGGGGAATAACTAAATGATTAGGCCAGTTAAACTAAGGATTGTTCTTGGAAATTGAGATGATTCGAATGTTTTAATAATTTTTGGGTGTATTGTTGAAAAAATGATATGAAATTTGTTCATTTTCTCTTTCTAAAGTTTACACTTTCTCTTAAGGGCTATGAGTTGGAAATCTGGTCATAATGGGTCATTTGGAAAATGCCTATTAGGGTCCTAAGAAGTCCTTAAGTCTATTAAAACAAAGCCTAGTGGCGTTAACAACATTCCGTAGTCTCGGAATTTTTGGGTGTATTGTTGAACTAAGTTGTACTAATTATTGTTTATGTTTTTTTTGGTCCGTGCCCCTGAGGCACGGGTTAGTACTAGTATATATATATATATACTAGTTCGAGCACTGCGCGTTGCGCAGAAAATTTAATTGTGTCGTTTCGTGTGGTTAAGTGGTTGTTAAAAGTATATAATAAGATGTTAAAATAGTTAAATAGGAAATTATAAATGTAATTATTTAATCTAAAACTCTTTTTACGGAAGAAGTTGATAATTCTGACTATCTTATAAATGAGTAGTAAATGTACCTAATAAAGCGCCACTAAAAATATATGACACAAATAGGATATTTCCTCTAAAAAAGGGCATAAATGTGTTTGTAGACCTTAATTGATATTCGAATACAATCTATAAATCATGAATTTGAGGGAAGAAATTGACCAAAATGTAAATATTAGTGATTAATTCATAATAGCTACTAAAATAGCCACTTTATTTGACATTTTAAATATACCAGAGCTTAAATTTTAGAGAAGAAGTTGACCAAAATGTGAAATTAGTGACCAATTTCTAAAATAACCACTAAAATAGCCACTTTTTAAAACTTTTCAAAAGTGAATAATAACTACCCCAAAACTTGTTTACCTAAATGCCATTACACGTATTACAATATATGAATCATAAATTTGAGAGAAGTTAAGCAAATTGTAAATATTAGTGACCAATTCCTAAACAACCACTAAAATAGCCATTTTTTTTTTTACTTTTTATGAAGTGAATAATAAATATCCCAAAATTTATTGACCCAAATGTAATTAGACACAAATTGTTGATTGAAACCTCATTTGAGAGAAGAAGTTGACCAAATTGTAAATATTAGTGACCATTTCATAAATAGCCACCAAAATAGCCACTTTTGTTGACTTTTTTTGAAGTCAATAATAAATATCCCAAAAATTGTTGATCCAAATGTAATTAGTCACAAGATTGTTGATTAAAACCTCATTATTATATTAAATAAAATTTCAAAAGCTGACTTGAATGTAACTATTTGTCCAAAATGACAGATTTAGCCTCACACAAATCAATATATCCTTACAATGTATATATAGATATATGAGTAATTATGATGTAGTGAAGGGCAAATCAGGAAGTTCATATTTTTTTGACGTGCTTGTTTCTTCGTTTTTATAGTATAGTAGATATGCAGTTTCAGTTAAAACAGTTGTAAAATAATATTTTTTTCTCCTTCGGAATTTCATATTCAACTAGATACAAAGCTTTCATATTTAACTAGATACAAAGCTTGTGCAATGCACGTGATAGCAAATAAAAAAAGGGAGGCTTGATATAAGGTCTTTAAGATTGGGTTTTATTGGTTTATAGGACAACCTATTAACACTAACCTCCATAAGGACAAAAGCTCAAGCCCATTTTTCACTCCAATCCACATCACTCAAAAACCACCCCTCAAGTACATTTCATATTTTTCAATAACCCTAATTACCCCTCTTTATCCTCCTCACCACTGTCTCTATTCTCTCTCATACTTATTGTCAACGCACCACCACAGGAGCCGGAGTTGTCGCCGTCGCTGGAGCTGTCACCGTCGTTGCAGGAGCTGCTGCTCCTATTGGAGTCACTGCCCCACCACCACGAGCGAACACCACCATCACGAGCCATCACCAACCACCACCACCGCCAGTGCCACCTGCTACCACCACCACAGCCACCATCACCATCGCTGTGACCACCACGTCCATAGCCATCATTGTCGTCATCGAACAAGATCTAGATCACCGGTCAAGATCTAGATCTAGATTTATATGTCATCACCATCGCCGGAACTTGCGAGCTCTGACAACCACCACGCAAGACGACGACCACCATTCATGATTCTCGCACATCCCATTGGCATGATGAGGTTACTGCAGAATTTCCACGTAACATATCTTAAGTCAAATTTTACATAGGATAAGTTAAGTAAAATTTGACTTATGGTGTAAAATTTTACTTAACTTTGATTTGTCATAAGTGAAATTTCACTTAACTTTCTCAGTGAAATTTCACTTAATTCCTTTAGCGAGGAGAAGTGTTCAGGTTCAGAAGAGGTTGTGTAAATGTTCTTAGTAAAAAAAATAGAATATTGAATGTAATTTGACTTAGGATGACTTAAATCTTAAGTCAAATTTGACTTAGAATATCTCCAATTTCACGACCAAAAAATGACAAATCGGCCACATCCGCCGTCCACCTTCTGACCCCATGTCCGTCGACCATGCTGAAAGGTATTCCACTTCTTCTTCTTCTTCTTCCTAGATCTATAACACCTCATCTATATAAAGTCCTAGATCTACAACATTAAAGTCGCCTTCTTCTTTTTCTCCTCCTCCTTCTTCTTCCTCTTCTTCTTAGATCTATAGCAGAGAGAGAGAGAGAGAGAAAGAAACATTTTTAAATTAGGGGAGGAAGGAAGGAAGGAGGATGACAGCCTGCGGTGGTCACCGAAGATGGTGAGATGGTGATCACCGGAGATGGTAGTGGTGGCCGGAGACGGCGAGGGTGGTTGCCGGAGGTGACTGAGGTGGTGGTCGGAGGTGGCTAGGGTTTGGCTAGGATTAGAGGATGAAGATGAGGGTATTTTGGTCAATGGACATTGGGAGGACTTATGCCCAATGTCCACCTTAAGTTGTCCTTAATCTCAACAAAGCTCCTTTTAATGACCTTTTTTGTTTTCCAATTTTCCCATAAAAATACTCTTGTTAATAGTTTTTGCTTTTACATTTTAATCACAAAAGCAATTTTGACCAATCGTAAATTTCTAAAATTAACTCTCTTTTTTTTCTTTCTTTTTTTCTCCCCCTCATTTTGCGATTGGTAACACAAAAACTGAATTGGGAGAGTTTTTGTTGCCAATCAGACAAGAGTGCGTGTTGGTGAAAAATCAGACTTAAATGCTTTTTTGCGGTTACGAAAAATAAAATAAAATAAAACGTATAGAAAATATGAATTAAAAGCATATAAAATAAAATAAAAAATGATTGTCACAATGACATGTGGCAACCGTGATTCCATATTATGACATAGATATAAGATATGAATTTTGTTTTAAAGATCCATGTATCTTCTTATTTCAAAATTTTAAATTTATTTTAAAAAAATAGTAGATTTGTAAAACAAAAGTTATGGCATTTTTTAAGTTTTTATTTATTTATTTTTAAGATCAATGACAGATGGCGCATTTATGCAGCGTGTGTTTGTTAATATAAAGGGTAGTTTTGTCACAAAAAAAAAATTACCCAGGGACTTTTGGGGTTAATAAATTTTCAACTGGCCCTTATGTTGCTCAAGCATAAACCCAGGAACCAATGGCTGAATGCTCCTATTACTAATGAGTAATGTTAGAGTCACAAAAGAGTCACAAAGAGATGCTCACAAAATGATGTGGCATCCAATGTGGCACCTATATGGCAGAGTTAAGTTGCGGTGGGTCCTACTGCCACATGAGATGTCACATCTTTTTGTGAGCATCTCTTTGTGACTCTTTTGTGACTCTAGCATTTTTGATTACTAATTAGTGAATTAAATCTATAAGAGTAATGATAAATTGATAATGTAGTTAATTTAAATAATTAACTTGCTTAACCAATGAGGAGCTGTCACCTAGCCAAACGCAAACATCATGTCGTGGAACACCTTACAACGCAATCTAAAGCCTAACCCAACTTAGATCCCAAGCAAAAATTATCCGACAACTTCTCAATAGATTTTAGAGGAGTATAGATTGGACACACCCAAAGACACAACTTTTGAGACACAATCCATAAGACGTGTTTATATATCTCCTGTGATGTCCTAGCATTTTAGAGAGAGAAAGAAAGAAGTTAAGTGAGGGAGGGAGGGAAAGCAACTGGTCGTGGGAGAAAAAGAGAAAGAAGGTAAGCTAAGCTGCTAAGGTCCTTTCCTTTCCAAATATTTGTGAATATATATGTCACACCCGGAATAGCAACAATGGGCGTTCAGTCGGAGATCCTTTGAATTCAAACATTACCACACGAAGTTCTCACTTAATTTCGCATTTCGTTTTGGACACAATTTCTCACTTAATTTCAAACACACAAAAGGCAATGAGAAATTCTCGCTTTATTCTTGGGAAATAGAAAATTTCCTTATGTCTTGATTAAGTGAGAAATTTCTCATAACTTGTACTGTAAAGAGATTCATCAATACATATATTCACATAAATGGGAAATTTCTCACTTACAAATGAGAAAGGGAAAATGCCCCACTTTCATTTTCAAATGTAAGAAATTTCTCACTTCATTTTTTCAAACAAAAATATGATTTCTCATGTTATCTTCAACACAATTGCACTTAATTTCTAACACTGAGACGTTGATGAGAATTTCTCATATTATTCTTAGTAAATGGAAATTTTTCTTATTAACTCTTGATCAAATGAGAAATTTCCCAAAACTTGCATTGTAATGAGATGTTCATCAATACACTCACACAAAATATGGGGAAAATTTCCCACTGGCAAAATTAGGTTTGAGGAGTGTTTTTTGAATTTCTAGTCCCTATATTAATGTTGTGATTTCTGGGTTTTGAATGACATTTCATTATGATTTCAAAAATGCTAGAATGCAAGTGCACTGTAAGCACGCACCTAAATTCCAGAGCCGTGAATGAATGCTTTAACCTGCAAATTATAGCATTTCTGCTGCTTGTGCTTTATCAAAAAGAAAGAAAAAACAAAATCCACAGATAATTCATAAATAATGAGTAGTTAACCTTTCAAAAAAAAAAAAAAATTTAAAGTTATACTTCGAAAGGAAAAAAACCCCCCCCACCCCCCATATAAAAGTTTTCCAGATCAGAACTAAACACGTGATTATATCACACATACACATCAGAAGTTCTTCCATTTCTGCTTCAGTGCATCGCAAATCAACCCAATGCAGCTATTAGCACCCAATGGATAGTTTGACACTGCATATATAATAATATACAAGGATTAGTAACTTCGTCACTAACTGGAACAGATTTAGTTTTAATAAATAATGAGTTGCACAGATAAATTTCAAGTTCACAGTACGTTTTCAGCTTGTTTGGTTCATGGATTTCGTTAGGAAAAGAAAGGGGAAATGGAAACAAGAATGGAAAATTACTTCCTTCTACCTTACGGATGAGACTACTCTGCGATCTTGTTTTCCTTTCCCCTCACTTTTTCCTCATGAAATCCACAAAGGCATGAACCAAACAAAGCCTTAAGGTTCACCGAGAGTGATTCATAGAGTTTATCTTTTCTTCTCCCCTGTTTTCCAGCTCGTTTTCTTCCTAAAAATCCTAATTTAAAAAATAAAAATAAAATAAAATAAAACCCTGTTATTGTAAATGTAACGGGTACTGTTTACAGTCCCATAACAACCACAAACAGTGGCGTAGCTAGATTTTTTTTTCCACTCGTGTCATTCCAAAGTTTAAATCCACATCAGAAACTATGATTGTGTTGGGATGCAATTTGACGTGGTTCAAATATTATACCAAAAAACATGGGTGCATATGAATTAATGGTGCAATAGAATGAATCTATTTAAACCTCGTCAAATAATAAATTTGACACCCTCTTCTTATTTTTCTTATATTTTAGTGGTGTCCACTTAATAAATAACAATTTTTGAAGCATCAAACTTGGTATGGAAATGTGTTAAGTCCTAAATTCTAGTGGGTTCATTTGAACAATGGTAGCACCGCTCGACCACAAGGCTCATCATATTCTCTTGCTGTTTGATCTCTAAACCGTAGCCTGATTCATACCCAATAACAACGCTAACCCCTGCATGCCTTTTACCATAAAAATAAATAAATAAATAAACACAATAAAATCAAAGGATGAACAGCCACTAAATAAAACTTATGGTTGCTTCTATATTAAATTTTCCCACCATTTGTCAACTCCAGTATTGGATTGCAAATATTTCGACAAAAGGACATAGTAATTGACAATATATATATAGAGCAAGCTGGGCATGCGTGATATATTTACTGAGTGATATATTTGTCTCAGCTTGAGAGATGGACTTCTTTGGGAGGGTAGGGATAGAGCAGTTTTCACGGTGAGGGCTTTTTACAGAGCCAATTTTCACCATGCGGAATATTCAATTTCGAGTGAACCCTAACTAGGAAAGGAGGTGTCTCCTAGGGTAAGCTGCTTCGTTTGGAGGACACTGGCAATGCATTTTGAGTCTTTTGACGAGGCTAGAATGTTGTCACTAGGTGCCACATGTGTAAGAGTTGTGCAAACAATAGCAGATTTTGTGGCCTATAGAGGGAAAGCTCAGTTAGACTTAAATCCTACTTTCTTTTGAGTGGATTCGAGTAGGTGATGATTTCCTGTATAGGCTTATCTATTGAGGAATTCTTGGACTCTGTCTTTTCGGTTTAACAGTTTGTATGCTTAGTTGTACTTCTCTTCGTCTCTCAAACATTACCTATCAAGTAATGAAATCCAAGCTAAAATAAGTGGAAAGGAATAATTGGTTAGGAAACAAAAAAGAAAGGAAAACAACACTCAAATGCATAGTTATAAATCATTATAACAGGGCCTAGATAGCTTTTTCCTGGTTCACTAATAGGTCCATAACAGCAACAACAGAGCCTTAAAATACCAACTACTCCATGGGATAGCCACATCCTTGTTCATGAATCAATGAACCGATTAAACTCAATTCAAAGTGAACAGCCAATAAAAGGACTTTCTTTGGGTTAAAACCGAAGGGGGGGTGTAAGTACCGACCGACCAAAAAACCGATTGGTCGATTTTTTAAAAGTATATTCAAGCCAAAACCGACCAAAACCGACCGAAACCGACCGAATGCTTCAAAAACCGACCGAAACCGACTGCTTACACCCCTAGGGGGGAGCTTGTCTCGATATGAGAGTAAAATCAGAGCATATACCACTTTAAACTCACCGATTCTAACCTAATTACCGAATGGCATTCATGCTTCACAATAATGATCATGACAAAAATGACAACTGCAGGAAGTAAAAGGACCCCCTTAAGATCAACTCTCAAAGTCAAAGCACAACAACATAACAGGAAATTAACTTGTTCGAGTCTCCTGATCTTAAAGAATGCCAAAATATTACAATTTGATCCCCCATCTTTTTTTTTCTTTTCTTTTATTGGCGTTCATCATTTGGTCAATTCTTAATATCATGATTGTATCTCACATTAATGTCCTTAGAGTTGTCTAACATGTCAAGAAGATTCATTCTCGTGAATGAATTTCTAGCAAAAAAAATTAGTAGAAAATATAACAGTTTAAAGAAACAACGAAAAAAAAAAAAAACAACACTTCAAGCCACATTCCACATCACTTGGGCGCGGTCTTTGAAAAACTGCCATATTTGAACATGGGCCTCAGAATTAAGGCCCTTGGGTCTTCTTTGCCTAGTTCCAACAATTCACATCACTGTAATAACACACAATATTAAAATTGGAACGGAATCAGGACGGCAACAACTCTGATGGCAGTGACGGAGGTAATGGTTAATGCAGTTGAATCAGATTGAGCGATGCTAGTAACTCGGTCTACAACGGTTATAGTGTATGATGGTCTGACACTATTGCATCCAGGAGTGATGCATAATAGAGAGAGAGAGAGAGAGAGAGAGAGAGAGAGAGAGAGAGAGAGAGCAGTTGAATGAGATTGAGCGATGCTAGTAACTCGGTCTACAACGGTTAGTGTATGATGGTCTGACACTATTGCATCCGGGAGTGATGCAAAACACACACACACACATACACACAAAGAGGAGGGGGGGGGGGGGGGGGGGGGGGGGGGGGTGTCGCATTTCTTGCAATAGTTATACAGATCACAAAAGCCAATCTCCAAATATGGTCCAAATTAAATATCAATCCTACTTGGAAGGCTTTTCTAGTAAACAACTAGCATTTTTACTAATCAGTCTTTAACTTCAATTATTTCAAAATTTATGTTACAAAATTTCAAGGGGTTTTTTTTTAGAATTTTATAATAAATTTCAAGGACGTTGTTCAAGGGGATTGTGGTAAACTTTGGACTCATATGCAAGGATCACAATTTCCTTCTGTTTCCATCGAAACGGCCGAAACGTTTCCGTTTCCTAGGTCATGGAAACGAAACAGCCATGGAATCTCGAAATTCCATGGATTCCATCGAAACGACTTTGTTTCTTTTGTTTACATCGAAACATAATTGTTTCCATCGAAACAAACCTATGATTCCGCATCGTTTTATTTGCTTCCAACGAAACATACTTGTTTCCATCGACATAATCATGTGGTTGTGTACTTGTCATATGAACAACCATTTTATTTTAGAGATAGCTTATTAGCTTACTATGTACTTATATGTATCTTTTGCATTCAATGAAGTGTTTTGAGATTCTATGAAGTGTGTTTGACAGTAGATTGGCGACTTAATCCTCATGTATTTTCAATTTGAACTACACATTTTTAATGCATCTCTACATATATATAGACCTCTCAAATGTTCAATTAATCAATTATTAGCTTTATACACGCATAAAGTTAAGTTTGAAGTTATGTTTCCCCATGTTTCTCAATGTTTCCAATTTTTTCCGTTGTTTCCATATGTTTCCGAAATGTTTCCGAAACGTTTTCGTTTCTGGGCAGACCGAAATGAAATTTTGATCCTTGCTCATATGTTTTATCAATAGTTTTCTTAAGTATTTTAGTTACTAATACTTGAGTTTAGCGGCTTATATACATTTAATCAAGAGTTTCTTTAAGTTCTTTTTCTACCCTTCCTGACAATCCAGGTTTTAACATCTATATCTCTCTTCCCTTTTAGTTCAAAGTCCTCGAACAACCCCTTGCTATAAGCCTAAACCTTATTAACTCTCTAAATTCTATAAAACCCTGAAAAGTACCCATACAAATACAATAAATTTTTGTATAAACCCTAGTTTATAGGGTGCCCAAAATCAGTTCTGGCAGTGGCACTTTGTCCTGCAGCAAAGTGTCAGTATGTCTTCCTAATTCAACGTTTAAAAATCTTACTTGAGTTAAAATATTACTGCAGTCATGAAGTGTGCTGCTTCTATAGAACTTGTATGAAATCCACAAAGGAAGATTCTTGAAGAGTAGCTTACGGCTTACCTGATATAAAATCCTCCGTGTACTCCTTGTTGATCTCACCATGGACCATTGTACCCACCTGAATGTTTATAAATATGTCATTGTGATTTCAAATTTCATATGTAAAACAGACAACAAATGGAACACTAGTGGGGATCTAGGAACCCGAACATACCACAAAAACGAGGTTGAAATCATCAGAAGCAGAAGCAACATAGTCATCTATATGAACCAATTTTTCTGAACTATAAGAGAGGCCTGCAATCCCAGCACATCATGTGTTACTACTTGTGGTGCATAACCTCGGAGCGCTGGATAAAGAAAAAATACTATACCTATTATACGAGAGTTGGCAGGTAAATGACGGGTTACAGGTTCCTCAATTGTATGAATAAGTATTTCACGGGTATCTTTGGCTCGTATGCATGACTTCTGTAGCAACTCCACTGCAGAAATTGCAGAAGGTGAAAAAGATAAAGCTACCAATAGTCGGTAGTGATAAGCTTATATGTGGGACGAAAGGGCGAGTACGTACGAGTATACTTACACATAAGGCCACAAAACCGCTTACATGTTCTTGGTATACGAACATGCGGTTTAATTTCAAAAAGCATTCCATTATCAATTTTCACATACACAGCTCCTACCATACCGGCTTTACAGATTGGGCTATCAAAAATATCGAGGAGAGCCTGAAGAACCCATCAAAAAAAAAACTGTATGTAAGTGGAAAGAAGAAAAATAAAATTTTATACATAAAGCTGTATTGGTTTATTTGAGAGGAACTTCGCTGGCATCAGGTGTGAAGCTTTATAAGTAGTACTCCCTCCGTCCCATATTAAGAGTCTCTTTTGGGAATTCCAACTTATTAAGGGGACAACCTTGATTTTGGTGAGATTTTCAACTTTCCAACATTGCCCTTTTTCAAATTCAAAATTATAGTGTCACATCAAAAAAACAGAGGGAAGAGTTGGATATAATAAAGGACAAATTTGGAAAGTGTGTATTAAATTACTTTGACTTTTCAAAGAGGACTCTTAAAATGGGACATCAAAAAATGGCATCAAGGACTCTTAATATGGGACAGAGGGAGTATAAATTAAGAAGAAAGAACCTTGTAAACAATATCAGGCCTGCAATCATTAAGATTCATCTTTTGTTTAAGCAGGAAATCTTTGTCTTCCTCTGAATCTTCCACCTTTGGAAATATATAAGAAAATAATGAGAGAAAATTTAAGGTTTCTTACTAATTATTAAGCTCGGCCTTTAGCGACTTGCCAAGAATCTATTATTGGCTGCATTGAGTGGGGATTTTTTTTAATTTGAACTGAAAAAATTCAGGACTCCAAAAAGTTATTAGAAGGAAAACGGAGCACAACTGAAGTGATACCTTCCGAATGAGAGCCTTTCTCAAAGGAGCTTGATTCAGAATAAATATGGCCTTTCTGGTTTTCTCCAAATTCTGATTAAGCGTGTTTGGGTCTTCTTTCACAACAACTCTCTTCCCTTCCTTAACCTCTTCTCTCTGTTCGCTCTTCCGCTTCAGACTCCTCCTGGTAGAACAACGCTGCAACAAATGTTGCTCCATCATCTCACGCTTTGAGAATCCACTTCACGCTACTGGCAACAGAGTTAAGGGTTAGGATGCAGCAGTCCAAAGGACCGATTCCGTGGTTCATAGGTGAACCGATTCTTTATAATAAGATGTTTGGTATACACCTATTTACTTGCATGAAAGTCCGTGTCTGGACTAAAATCACTTTTAAAACTAATTCTTTGTCAAACCAATATGAAACTGGTTTTCATAAGAACCAAATAAAGAGAAAAGCGGGATTGAACCTGATCCTATTTTTTTTATGGGGTAAGGGTAATTCTATTTGAACGCCAAATTATTTATCTAATTCCCTTTCTCTCTAGCCCCCAAGATTTTGGGGTAGCCAAGGGATGGGGACTACGAAGCACGGACCCAGACACGGACTCGCCGACAAGGACACATCAACACGACAAAATTAATAAATTTCTACTTTGTTAAATCCATGATAATGCTCCAAAATTTTTTACTTTCACTGGTGAAAAGACTCCAGTAAGCCTCAGAAAAATGTGAAAAAGGTAAAGGAAAATTGCCGTTAATGCCTTTAACTATTACACTTAAGTTGCGAACTCCATTTTTCAACAAAAAATTTCAAAATTTAAGAAATTTATTTCAAATCTACAAAGAAATAAGAAGAGAGTTTTCAAAAAAAAAAATCATATTTTCTTTGTAAATAACAACTTATTTTCTTGTTACTTAAGCAAAACCTCTTTAGAATCACAAAACATTGTACCCAACAAACATTGTGCCCAACAAACATTGTGCCCGGGATTGATGTGATACCATTCGGTAAGAGAAGAGATTGCCATACACATGCATAAAAAGTTTATGCCCAGCGCCGACGTATATCTCCTATAGGCATACAATGAGGATTCTACAACAACATTTGTACATATATAGCTAAGCTGCCCATGAATAGATGCATATAATTTGATTTTTCCGGAGGATTATACATATCACTTTTTGATAAGCAATGCATACCAAGAGTTCCATGTAAACCCTAGGGTTCAACATTCCTTGAATTGCAAAGATCACGGGAGGTTTACACAAATGGAAATGCAAGAACTGACAAATAATATAGAAGGAAACAATGTCGGTAAATTAAACAAACAAAATAAATTTGGCGAGAGAACATATATGAAAATAGTTGTTAGAAAAACTAGAGAGAACATAAAAAAGAAAATCGTAACTTTGTCTGGGAGTATGTATACTCAGCATTACAAGATCCTTATGTTTACCATCTCTGGTTTTTACTTTCTTAGCAAACCCATACTCAAAAGTCTAACATGACAATCAATTTATATTAAATAGTTACATCTTTTCTTCTTCTTTTTTTTTTTGTCCAAATCAAGTCATGCCAACAACCACAATCAAGTCTTACATGCATTTACATGATTCAAATCATTATAAACATCGATCAGACAATCAGACATCATATATATATGAGTGCCGGTAAGGGCACATTCATTTTTTAATTAGGGCACCTAATTTTAAGTTTAAAAATTAAGTTTTTACCTTTTACTTTAATTAGTAAGGGAACCTCGCTTATTGTACAACATATTATATTTTACAAATAAACTTAACCCTCCCCAATTGACAAAAATCAGTACAAAATAAACTTGGACCACCCCAGTTGAACCTACTTCTATAAGGAATTAATCGTTTCAATTGAGTGTTCTACTTCCGTATGAGCTCGACTCAGGAGGCTATGACATCCTCCCTCGGTTTGTATACAAGGATATTGATACTCCAGAATTTAGAATTATTTAATTTATTTTTCTTTCATAAAGCTTGCTATATGGAATCAAAAGAATCAGTCTTTTGCACCATCATACAATCAACCAAGATAAAAAACTATGGTACTGCTAAACTGTCAATATGTATTATTATATTCTAATAACTTGAATTAACTTAAAAGTCGGGATCGAATAGAAAATAGAATAAAAATAAAAATTTATATTAGAGAGCTAAAACAAATTAATATTAAGGCGATCGTCTCAATATTAATTGATTCTTTCACAGTTTCACGTAAACACATTTTCAAGTAGTTGGGTTAGTCTACTTCTCGTGTAGTATGTTTCATTCTCAGTTATATGTACAAACTAAATTAATCACAAATCAAAATTTCAGAGAGTCAAATTTACAGATTAGCAAGGATTTCAAGACATAGATTTTCCCTTGTTTATAATAAACCCTAGAATAGTGCATGGTTAGAGATACACATGGTATGAAAAAAGCAAGAAGAAGAAGATCCGAAGTGGGAGGAATAAGAAAGAGAGATTGAGACTTACTGGATATCAGTTGCACAGCCCTTACTCCTTAAAAGAAGCAGTAAATTATTATTTTTTACCTAAAAAAGGTGCCCAAATAAAAAAATAAACCTGCCCTTACCAGCACCCTATATATATATATATATAAAACCCATGTGTGTCAATGAATATCACGGGCAATTATTTCAAACAATGGTAGAATAAACGTAATGGGTTCACAAATTAACACACACACGAGCAATACCCTACCTTTGGTACACACACGAACACACACCCTAACCTAAGTGGTACACACAAACACACACGAACACGAACACACACCCTAACTCAGTTACACAGACACGCGCACACACACTCGCATACAGAAGAGAGAGAGAGAGAGAGAGAGAGAGAGAGAGAGAGAGAGAGAGAGAGAGAGAGAGAATACCTGTAGAGTTTCCGGTGGCGGGGAGTGTTGCAGCGGCGGTGGTAGTGGCGGTTGCAGAGCTCGAAATATTTTGGGATACGTATTTTAGCACTCTTTAGTCGTAAGAAATCCCTTTTAATAATGTTGGGTTATTTAAAAATGAAAATAGGGAAAATTGGTTAAAAGACATTAAAATAAGTTAAATTAAAATGAAGGACACCTAATAAAATAACTTGATTTTTACTCCTAAATTTTTTTTTTTTACCAAAATATCCTCATCTTCATCATCTAACTTTACTATCAAACCCTAGCCACCATTGCCACTACTCATGCCTAGCCTCCGGCCACCACCACTACCATCTCCGACGACCTTTGGCGACCACCACTAGCTCCTCCGGCGACCATCTACCATTGCCACCACGCATGCCTAACCTCCCGGCCACCACCACTTCCACCTCCGGCGACCTCATACGACCTCCGACGACCGCCACTAGCATCTCCGGCGACCATCACCTATTATCCCACCTTCACTCAACAGTTCTAACCATCTTAAGAGAAATTTCTCTTAAGATCTTGGTCGTGGATATTTGTGTTGGTAGTGGTGGCCGGCGATGGTGGTGGCAATGGTGTTGGTGGCTGTGGCGGTCTAGATCTAGATCTAGATCTGTGGTGGTGCGGTGGTGTTGGTGGCCGTAGTGGTGGAGGCCGAAGGTGGTGGTGGCGATGATGTTGGCGGTGGCGGCGGCTCTGGTGGTGGTGATCACAATACTAGTGGTTATGGAGGGAAGAGGAGAGAGAAAGTTAGAGAGAGGAGAGAGATGGTGGTGGTGGTGGTGGCTATGGAGGAGGAGGAGAGAGAAAGTTAGAAAGACGAGAGTTGGTGGTAGTGGCGACGGCTACGGCGATGGCGAGGATGGGTCCGGTGGTGGTGGTTGTGATGGTGGTGGCTATGGAGGGAGGAGGAGAGAAAAAGTTAGAGGGAGAAGAGAGATGGTGGTTGTGGTCCATAGGCAATTTTGCCATTTAGAGTAAAATTTAAAATTTTATAGGAATAAGAGGGAAAGTTAAAATTTTAGAAGACTTTGGGAGGGATTGTTTTTTTAGAGTGTGTCCTTATGTGAGTTTTTTTATTATGGCTTGTCCTTTAGTCCAACTTAGCCCAACCTTAGGGGCCTTACACCATGTCTCCCTTTAAAATATACATAAACTGCCTTTATCCACCTAGAGACTGAAATGGCATTCTGAATGACATAAAACCACATTTCTTCATATTTCAATTTTTTTGATATGGAGGAGGGGAGGAGGAAGAGATTCGAACTCTGAACCTACATAAATTTTTATTTCTTCATATTTTAACTGAAAACTACATAAATCTATATTTATATAATAAAACACAATTGTGTGACTTGGACATACAAAAACAATAATGATAAACCTACAACCACACCCAGTATATCCTGACCCTTTATTTCAGTGGGTTTCATGTGGAATCTATGTGGGGTCCACCAGAATCAAGGGCAATCAAGGGTCAGGATGTGCTGGATGTGGTTGTGAGTGTGGGTGTATCATTACTTATACAAAAAATTGGATAATACTTCACCCACAACTTTTTGTTCACAGCACATAAAAGTGTGTTTATCTCTCTCTTGTGTTACTGTGGGGTTCACAATCCTTTTAATAATGTGGGGGTCATAGGATGACACAGGAGAGAGACAGACACACTTTTGTGGATTGTGAACAAAAAATCGTGTGAAAGTTGTGAGTAAAGCATTGCTCCAAAAATATGACTAAAATAGAGTTTTAATTAGTGGAATTGATGATTAGAATGATGATTGAGATGGTTGAGGATAGAATTTGCGCTAAATTGAGGGGAAAATATGAGGTTTGATTTCGACTTTTAATTTTTTTTATAAGAAAAAAAAAAAAAAGAGGGGCCAGTTTTTTTTTAAAAGTAAACTCATCTTCTCCCTCCCTAATCCTATCCCTCTAGTCTCATCACCATCACCGAACCACCAACCTTCTTCTTTTGCTTCTTCTCACCTCTACCATCAGTGTAATACCCTGTATTTTTGTAACGTATTATATGAATAAGACCTTGTATGCTTCTTTTAATACTTGTATGAGTTTAGCTTTACCTTTGGTATAATCTGCATCCCAATCGATTGGCAAGTTTTTGCAATCGATTGACTTATCTTGGATACCAATCGATTGCCACTTATACCAATCGATTGGAGCATTTAGTACCTAACACCAATCGATTGCCATTCATGCCAATCGAATGGCATCAGCTGAACATATTCTCTTGCTTTGGCCGGGGTTTGTCCACGTGAACACTTATCCTCTTCATATATGAAGCTCATTTATGCGTTTTTGGGGTTCCAGAAATTAGAGAGAGAAGAGAGAGTGTGTGTTGTGTGTGTTTATACATATGTATACACTCATATATATATATATATATATATACACTTATATACACATCCATATACCAACATACCCACACAGATGGATTGAAGGAGAAGAAGAAGAAGAGAAGAAAGAGAGAAGATATAGATAGAGAAGACAGAAGAGAGAGAGAACCACCATTGAAGCTCCAAGCTTTAATACACACACCCAAACACACCCTCTAATCCTAAGGTGAGTTCTAAACTCACTGAGTATCAATGTATTGATGTTAGGATTTGTTTAGATGAAGCTATAGAGCATGGATCATGTATTTCCCACTTTATATATGCTGGACTGTCTGTACTGTGAAGAAGACGAAGTCCCAATCGATTGGGACTTTTCCCAATCGATTTCCATTGTAGATACCCCAATCGATTGCCAAAGTTAGCAATTGATTGGCATGGATTGTGATCCAATCGATTGGACTTTTTCCCAATCGATTGTTACTATTTTTATACCAATCGATTGGACCTCTGTCCCAAGCGATTAGCAGTTGCAGAATGTTGATATTCTTGTTTAGTGTCTATTATAACTATTTAGTTATTTATTTAACTGTTCAGTAATTCCCTGCATGCTATACTGTTGTAATACAGACTTGATATTGAGTTAATGTGACGTAGGATCGTAGTAACGATACGATTAACGAATAATGGTTGCAACGTTAGATAACTTATCGTTAATCCTTTGGGGTTATCGTTCGTTCATTCAATATAGTCGGGCCACATGGGATTGTCATGTATCAATGTTAGAATTGAACTTAAACAGGTTGTTAAGATTTGGGAATCTTACGTGGGTGGGCTTTGGTCGATCATATGTTCTTAAAAACGGTAGACATGCGAAGGTGTCTATGACTTACGGTTAATCGGACCAGGAGCCCTAAGATAGCCAGATGATCTAATCATATGTTCTTAAAAGCTGTAGACAGACGAAGGTTTCTATGACTTGCGGTGGACCGTGATCACTGGTAGACGTCGCTAAGTCGTGGCATTAGAATGATGTACTATTTCTTAAAGCGTTATATCCGTGCGGTGAACTTGGCATATGTTCTTAAATGCTGGGGGATGGACTGACGTGGTGTCCATGACATACGGTGGACTGTGCATATGTTCTTAAAAGTGGTGGACAAAGTAATGGTGTATCTATAGGAATGAACTACTGTCGAGTCTGTTCTTCTATCAGAATGCGATGTCGGTTTTAATTTAGTAAGACTTTAGTATTCGGATAATCAGTTTGGTTAAAGAGAATATACCCTCAATGAAATCTAATTGCTTATCGTTCATAACTCGTAATAACTTCAATAGTTGATACCCTGTTAGTATCTAATTCACTCAGCTTTCATTAAGCTGGCGGCGTTTATGCCGCTAGACATTTGTACTTTCCAGCGCACCCTGGTTATGACTATACAGGTGAAGGACTTGCCAGCGAGGATTTCTATGCTAGTGATGACGTCCCGGTGGATGACTACCCTGAAGGCAATCAGGCGGAGGAAGACTACTACGCCGAGGACTACCTCTATGCCAATTAAAGATTAGCCTAGATAGTAGTTTGATTATCATTAGTATATTCAGACCCTTTTTGTAATTAGGCATATGTTGCCTTAACATTTTTGTTCCATTATGTTTTATTTGATTCGAGACTCTGATTGTAATAGTTAGTAACTTTCTTTTGGCTTTAAGTTATATTTTAACCAGAACCTAGATTATATTCCTTTGATCTTTATTCCTTTCTGTTGCTTAGTTCTGCATGGTGTGGACAATCATGTGACTTCACCAGTCATTCCCTATGGACCCAAAAAGGAAATTTATTTTTCTCTATTTTTGCCGTTCCGAGGCGTGATAGGATTTTTGGTATCAGAGCCTAGGTTTATACTTTTTGTTCACAGATTGTCCCACACCATCTCGTCCTAGAACCTTGAGATTCTATAGATAAGTATTAAGATTAGTTTCGACTTAAGGTAGTCTCTTTTCAAGTAGCATGGCACCACCGTGCTTTGTTCTAGACGAGTTTGGAGGACACTATGCATATGAGGGTAGTATTGAGCCAGAGGACCTTTAGTACTATGCTTGGAAGGTTAGGCAGAGAGCCATCACAGAGACAGTGCGAGATATGCATATTGAGCAGCAGAAATTTGGGACCCAGGACCCAGAGACGATACGTTAAGAGATGATCTACCGCAAGGACACCTTCAGATGCATTAAGAAGGAATCCCTACAGATGCTACAAGACCATTTTTCATATCAGGTTTTACTTGCAGAGGTTAGAGCAGCGCCTCCACCTCCCCCGATAGAGCCACCACCACAGACACCTCTACCACCACCAAAGGAGGATATAGTTGATGCATCCCCAGCAGATGAGGACCTAGAGGATGAGGATCCGGACGAGGATGAGGGCGACGACGATGATGAGCCAGAGGATGATGACGAGGAGAAGGACGATGAGGAGGAAGAGGACACCGATGACGAAGAGCCAGAGTATGATCCGGAAGAGGACCCATAGGACCCCGAGGACCCAGTTAGTATGGATATGCCAGTTGGCGTGGGTATTGTAATAGCAGAGGGTTACCTGATAGAGGAGGAGGCTATAGTAAAGGATGATGCAAGTGATGACGCTGTGGTACCAGTCTTATCAAGTGGCGGATAGCATAGCTGGCAGTAGAGTGGGCTGCGAAGATGGCTGTACATCCCCATGGATTCGAGATAGGAGCAACAGAGTTGGCACATGCTATAGCAGAGGTTGAGGCACTTGCAGATGCATTAGATGCAGCCCAGGCTAATATGGCCGATGTGGGAGATTTAGGAGTTGTTGTGGAGCATGATGGACACGAGCTACCTGATGGGGGTTTGATGGAGGATGAGGACATGATGGATGACGATGATATGGATGAGGATGATGTTTTGTCCGAGATTGCCCCAGAGAATGAGGTTTCTATCTATAGATCTGACGTGGATAATTTTTGAGTCCAGTACCTTTAGGACTTAGACCTTTGCTTTTGACTTCAGGACATGTTGTCCACTTACTTTTGACGCTTACACAGACAGCTATTGACCATAGCCTTTTTGTATAGATAGCCACCAGTGATGGTCTTGTTTATATCTTTGTTAGATCTTGTATAGGATCATGTACTATGTGGTACACAGATGATCTGTTGTGTACTCCGTTGTACATCTTTTGGATATACATACATATATGGAAGATCGTTTCTTTTGATTATTTCTGATGTCATCTCATCATTTTATGATATGTTGTGATTTAAACTCGTGCTATGCTTCTCGTTGTTTTATTTATGGTTGTTTCCCTGAGAAAATTGTCAGCTAATCGTTAGATCTTTCATAGGTACACCTTACACGAAACACTACGAGATACCAAGCGCGATTGGGAGCACCCATTCCTGAGGGTATGGACCCTACTAGAGTCTTTGAAGCGTTCATGCAACGGATGGAACACGTTGGCGACACCTACAATAATGCCACCCATCGAGCTAATAATGGCAACAACCACGTTACTCCTCCGAGACAGACAGGCGATAAGCTATTGAAATGATTTTGTGGCCTGCAACCCGAGAAGTTCGATGGCATGGCAGAATCATGGAAAGCTGAACAATGGATACGAGAGTTGGAGCTAATCTTTGAAGCCCTAGAATGCAGTGAGCTTGACAAGAGACATTTGGTCGCATTTCAACTGACTTACTCCGCCGCAGAATGGTGGGAGGCCGAGAGAACCACAATTGGGATCGATGCTACAAGGAGAATGCCTTGGGAAGCATTCAAGACTCGATTGTTTGAGAAGTATTTCCTTGAGGATGAAAGAGACCAACAAGAAAGGAATTTCCTGAGTCTAACTCAAGGGAACTGAACGGTCAGAGAATATACCACACAATTCGAGCGACTTTTCCGTTTTGATCCGTACATGATAGATACCCCCGTCAAGAAGGTCAAGCGATTCTACCAAGGACTCAACCCACACCTCCGACACATGATGATAGGCTATCTGGGCCAGTCGTTTGAAGGGATAGTCCGCCTTGCTTCATGTTTGGAAAAGGATGCTTACCCTGTGCAAGGACCACAAGCGAATCGACCTCCGCCCAGAACATTCCAACCGAGGAACTTTCCCACGCAATCATCAAGGAACAATCACGGATGGAAACCCAGACTAACAACTACCAGGGAACCAAGCGAAGTTGGGATGGGACAAGGAAGCCCCAAGCTAACTTTCCTCGATAGCAGAATCAACAGCGAGGACTACCTCAGGCATAGCCCGCCGCCCAGCGATGGAACACTGATGGATGTTTCAACTATGGAGTGCCCGGACACATTACAAGGTATGGCATAGCTCCCAAGACCAACCGCCATAATGACCTCGTCTGCCGCAACTGTAACAAGTCTGGTTACATGAGCAAGGATTGTCGAGCACCTCGTGGAGGCCATTATACAACGCCTACTCAGGGACAACAAGGATAGCAAGGACAGATTAGGGTGAATGCCATCATCCCTGACAATACAGGATATAATGCAGAGGAACAACAGGACTTGAAAGGTGCACTCGTTTTATTTCATAGTTAAGTTAGAGCTTTGTTTAATACCGGTGCTGCCTGTTCTTTTGTAGCTATTAAGATCGTGCGTGATTTGGGTTTGGTACCCCTAGCACTCGAGCTGACCCTTAGTGTTGTTTCACCTTTGGGAGTAACTATTAAGTTAGGTAAGGTGTGCAAGGATTGTCCCTTAATCCTAGAAGATAGAAATCTCCCGACAGACTTGATAGTCTTGTCAATGTTTGAGTTCAACGTGATCCTCAGAATGGATTGGCTTACTAAGTATGGTGCCAATCTAGATTGTGTTAGTTGGACCATTGTCTTTTCGACACTTGGTTGTTCGCCAACCATCAAGCGACATATTTCTTACGAGTTACTTAGCTGCGATCGAGACTTCAAGCATGGAGCTTACTATCAACCAGATCCCCGTTATTCAAGATTTTGAAGACGTATTTCAAAGTATCTCAGGACTTCCGCCGAAGAGGGAGATAGACTTCTACATTGAGCTAGCACCCGGAACATTGCCGATTTCCAAGACCCCATATCGGATGGTACCAACAGAAATGCTAGAGCTGAAGAAACAAGTTCAGGAACTCGAAGACTTAGGTTTTGTTCGCTTGAGTACGTCACCTTGGGGAGCACCGGTGCTGTTTGTGAAGAAGAAGGACGGAGAGCTATGACTTTGTATCGACTACAGAGAGCTGAATAAGGTCACGATCAAGAATAGGTATCCATTTCCCCGGATAGACGACCTGTTTGATTAGTTACAAGGGTCAAGGATATTCTCGAAGAGTGATTTTTGTTCAGGTTATCATCAGTTGCTAGTTCGACCGGAACATATACCGAAGACTGCTTTTAGGATGAGGTATGGGCACTATGAGTTTCTACTGATGTCTTTTGGATTGATCAATGCCCCGACAGTATTCATGGACTTAATGAGAGTATTCAAACCTTATCTGGATCAATTCATTATAGTATTCATCGACGACATTCTGATTTATTCGAAGACGGAAGAAGAGCACAAGAAGCATCTACAGATTGCTCTATAGAGTCTCAGAGACAATAGTCTGTATGTGAAATTCAGTAAGCGTGAATTATGGCTTCAGAGTGTCAAATTCTTAGGACATGTGATATCACAGGATGGAATTTCTGTGGACTCATCTAAGATCGATGCAGTCTTAAGCTGGAATAGACCAAGCAACGCGACCGAAGTTAGGAGTTTTCTTGGATTGGGTGGATATTACCGGAGATTCATGGAAGGATTCTCTAAGATTACAGGACCGTTGACAAGCCTGACAAAAAAAGAGACGAAGTATGAATGGACCGACAAGCATGAGGATGCATTTTGGGAATTAAAAGAGAGACTAACGTCAGCACCGGTACTTGCGATACCTAGGAGCGGTGAACGATTCATAATCTACAGTGACGTATCGCACCAAGGACTTGGTTGTGTGCTAATGCAAGATGGGAATGTTATTGCATACGGATCGAGACAATTGAAACTGCATGAGAAGAAGTATCCGACGCATGATTTGGAACTAGCTGCAATCGTGTTTGCCCTGAAGATTTGGAGACACTACTTGTATGGAGAGAAGTTTGATCTGTTCTCGGACCACAAGAGTTTCAGGTACATGTTCTCTCAGAAGGAGTTGAACATGCGACAATGAAGATGGATGGAACTACTCAAGGACTACGATTTTTCTTTGCAATTCCATTCAGGTAAAGCAAATGTTGTAGCTGACGCATTGAGCCGAAGACCCTGCCTTTTGATTGCTTCGATTTTGATTAAAGAATGGCGAGCATTAGAGACGTTAGCCGGATTCGACCTTCAACCAGTAGAATCAGGAGAAGGACAACACTTTGGATGTCTTGTCGTGCAACCGACTCTCATCAGTCATATCTTGGAAGCTCAACAGTCAAATGAAGATTCGAAGCTGTGGTTTGCTAAGATGTCCGCAAAGGAACCAGAAATATGGAGTATCAGTATGGACGGAGCATTGAGATGCAAAGGTAGACTTTGTGCGCCAAATGACTGTAGTCTCAGAAAAGATATTTTGGATGAGGCACATAAGTCAAGGATGACTATCCACCACGGAGGAAACAAGATGTATAAGGACTTGAAGAGAAACATCCAGTAGGAAGGAATGAAGCGAGAAGTGGCCGAGTACATATCGCAATGTCTTGTTTGCAAGCAAGTGAAGGAAGAACATCATAAACCACCTGGACTACTACAACCGCTACCGATTCCCCAATGGAAATGGGAACACATCACCATGGATTTCGTGGTTGGTTGGCCAAGATCTTAGAAAAACCACGATGCTATTTGGGTAATAGTGGATCGACTCACCAAGTCAACACATTTCGTCGCCTACAGCATGACGTACCCAGTTGAACGATTGAGCCAGATTTATGTATAGCAAATTGTGCGACTACACGGTGTACCTATCTCAATAATATCGAATCGAGATTCGCGCTTGACGACGTCCTACTAACGCATTTTCTTATCAATGCCCAAGTGTAGGTGATCGTACAAGTAATAAAGTTCTGGTAAGACCAGGTCGAACCCACAGGGAACGGGAAATAAATGATTTATAAAGATAGGAGATAACTATTTTGTCTCTAAAAAGAAAATAAAAGATGATGGATTTTTGGAGATTTTCCTAAACTACTAGTTCTTACTTTTTTGGAGTAAAACTAATTAAAAGGCTACTTTTTAGTAGTTTATGGTAAAGATTTTAACAATACAAAATAAACTAACTAAGATACTAGTAAGAAAAGAAAGAAAAAGAAATAAAAGCTAGATTTACATAAAATGAACTTTTTAGATTTTATTATAGCGTAAGATGGAAATAATACAAATATTTAATCTAAGTTATCTAAAAGCAAGAAATATTAATTAACTTGGGAGAATGATTTAAAGGGATTGGGAATATGCAAATCAACACTAAATCACACAACTTTTGTGCTTTTGCAAAGGATTTGGCATTTCTAAACAGAGTGATTCTTTATTTGAACATAAACTTATGCTAGTTGAAGTCATATCAAGTGTGTCAGGTTTGATATAAAACGACGTCGTTTAGTTCAAAGAAAAATAAAGAGGTAATTGGGTAGTAACTAGGTTCAAACCGTGACTCACCGCTAGGGGTGTATATGAGCCGAGCTTATTGGATAGGTGCTCAAGCTCGGCTCGAGCTCGTCTAAAAATTAAACAAGCCAGCTCCATCTCGGCTCGATAGAAAAACAAGAAACTCAAGCTCGGCTCGAGCTCGACTTGTATAGCCATAATCTCGAGCTCGATTAAGGGCTCAAGCTCAAATATTGGCTCAAATCTTTTCCCAAGCCGCCATGCCCACCAAAGAAGGCCAGCCACCAAGACCGAAGGCTTAAGGCCCTACCTTATATAGGCGTAATAGCTGATAAGTGTCCCACACTTCTCCGATGTGGGACAATTGGAAATAAGGATTTGTCAGTTTTGTGTAACCAAAATTTCAATGCCCACTTTGGCCACTTGTTCCCTTTTTTTTTGATAACTTTTTTTGATAACCTTACCCATTGTAAAATATATGCCAATTTATATCATATTTATATGTGTCATTGATGGGAACACTTTAACATCCTCTAACCTAAAATCTTGTGGGTTCACTATCACATATATTTGGGAAACATTTAGAATGAATACTACATTGATATAGATGTACATGCATTATAAATTTATTAAATTTTTTTATAATTATTCTTATCTATATATATATATATATAATCAAACAAGCCCTTATCAAGCCTATGAACAAGTTGTATACTCCAAGTTATATTTTTCTTATTTCTTTTTTAACCCCCCATATTTTTATAATTAATACATACATATGTATGCATATATACGAGCTTGTAAATGAGCTTTTTCACGAGTCTAAATAAATATATATATATATATTTATAAAACTAAACAACTTTTATCAAGCTTCTTCACTAGCTTTTTCACGCGCCTTCTAACGAGCCTTAATCGAGTCGAGCCCGAGCCGAGCTTATGTGTGCTCAAGCTTGGCTAGTTTATTTATCGAGCTTGGTATTCGAGCTCGAGCTTGGCTCGTTTATTAAACGAGTCGAGCTGTTATCGAGCCAAGCCACGAGCCCTTGTTGAGTGGCTCAGCTCGTGTATACCCCTACTCACCGCGTACGTGTGTTATTCGGTGCCCAGTCCCCACCACTCTGTCACTACATGATTGAATGTCCATTAATGGATAGAAATATATATATATATATATATCACATACTTGAAATATAAACTTTGTTAAATAAATTACTTTTGTATGCAAGGTGTTTTTTTATGACAAAACGCATAGTTTGACAATTCACATAATTAGATTCTTATTTCAAATATGTAATCTTTTGAAGTCCAATATAGCCATATTCTATAAATACGTTAAATAGTCATATAAACTATAGATATATAGATATTTTTGGCCATAAATGGAAAAACAACCAATCTAGATAAATATGCCCATTTAAGATTAGTGCACAGAAGCTGTGATTTCGAAGTTTTTATTGCATATCCCCAATTAAAGTTTTAGCCTACCATTTTTGGAATTGAAACTGTCTTCTAAATAAATTTTAAAGAAAAATTAAACAGATGCACACAATCACCGTCTAATTAAGATTAAGATCATAACACCAAGGTGAAAGTGAAAACTAATATTAATATATTTTTTCTCCACTTAACATGAGTTGGGATTGAATTCTTGGAATCTGCAAAATAACAAAGTTTAGTACAACTAAGCTAATAAAATATAAATTGAAATACTAAACCAAAAATACAATACTAAACCTTTGACTTTGAATTCTTGCAGGGTCACAGTGGTTGAACTCCAAGAACATAAGCAAGGTCAAACCAAATCCTAATCTAATTTGGGAGTGGGATATGGATATGGTATACTTGGGTTTTAATAAGTGATTATAACAACTATGTAGCAAAGAAATCTGACATTTACTTGCAAATTGTATCGTACAGTAAATGAAATTTTTGCTACAAAAACTGGATTTGGGGTTTCAAACTATTTTAGGGACATCTACGACTACCAACTATACTAAAAACATTAATTCAAAATTTTAATAGGAATGTTTTACTACTACAGATTAGCAAAGGACCTACGAGAAAACAAATATTTAATAACTAATTTGAGAAATACAGTACACAAACTTTGGTTACATATTTTTGAACATGAAATCATCAATTACAGAAAAGCAAATTTTTACAACTTCTAGAACTAGAAAGGCAAAGAAAAACCTAAGTTTCCTACTCCTAATGACACTATAAAGTGCTCACATGGTAACCTCCCTAGACTTTTCTCTCTCTCTCTCTCTCTCTCTCTCTCTCTATTTGGCTGTGTGCATGTGTTGTAGGCTGTGTGTTGTGCGTGTAGGATGTGTTGTTGTCTGCCTCCCCTTTTCTCTTGATGGATGCTTCAATTTATAGACAAAAATCTTATGAAAATTAGCCATTCTATTCATCACTTTGAACAGAAGAAAGTGAGGGTTTGGCATTTTTTTCTTCACTCCTCCCCCAACTTTTTCCTTCTTTCTGTCAGACCCTCTTGACTAATCTGTACACACACACACACACATACATACAGAGTGAGAGAGAGAGAGAGAGAGAGAGAGAGAGAGAGAGAGAGAGAGAGAGAGAGAGAGAGAGAGAGAGAGAGAGAGAGAGAAACTATTTTTTTCAAACATATACATACACATGTTGTTGTCAAGGCAGTGAATGCCGTAACAACTTTTTCTTCCTTTTGTCTTTTTTTTCATTTTGTTCTTTCTTCTGTTTTTGATTTCTTTTCTTTTGTTAGTTGTAGATTCCAACAAGCACATGGGAGATAATCCCATGTGTTTGTTACTTCTTTCCTTTCTCTTTATTGCATTATTTCACTTCATTTTTACCTAACCATACAAAATATGTAAAAGCACATCATTACACATATTTGAGTGACATCATCATTAAATTATATTAATTTCAAAATGCATGTAAAACTAGGGATTTGGGGATTAAATGAGCACTATATCTACTATATTGTCACATGAATATGCAATATTCATTGTTTATCAATGCTTCACCGTAGAATTCTGGAAGAGCCTTCAGACAGTAATGGGAACTTCATTTAACTTGAGTTCAGCCTTTCATCCACACACTAACGGACAGACAGAACAAATCAACCAAGTGATGGAGAATATGCTGCGAGCCTGTGTTATTGAATTCGAGAGTTCATGGGAGACGCATCTACCTTTGATCGAGTTTGCCTACAACAACAGCTACCACACAAGCATAGGGATGGCACCATTCGAAGCTTTATATGGAAGACCTTGCCGATCGCCCCTATGTTGGACCGAAGTCAGAGATACTCAGCTGCTTGGGCTTGAGATGATTCGAGAAACCAGCGAGAAAATTCAAATCGTACAAGAGAAGATGAAGACTGCTCAGTCCAAACACAAGAGCTATGCTGACAAGTGACGCAAAGATTTAGAGTTTGCAGTTGGAGATCACGTACTACTCAAAGTTTTGCCAGTTTGAGGTGTCGTCGGATTTGGACAGAAAAGAGGCAAGCTATCACTGTGATTCATCGGACCGTTCGAGATCCTAGAACGTGTTGGAAAAGTAGCCTACAGACTTGCATTGCCACTGAAGATGTCAGGAGTGCACAACGTTTTCCACATCAGCATGTTGAGGAAGTGTGCTCATACCCAGCACACAAGATCAATTTTGAAGATATCGAGGTGAACGAGAACGTGACATTCAACAAAGGACCAATGCGTATTCTAGACCGAGGAGTGAAGAAGCTCAGAAACAAGGAGATTTCGCTAGTGAAGATTCAGTGGAAGCACCACGACGAGAGAGAAGCTTTATGGGAACTGGAGTCAAAGATGCAAGAGAAGTTTCATTTTTGTTTTAACCCTACATACTTCGAATTTCGGGGACGAAATATTTAATAAGTGGTGGATAATGTAATATCCTGTATTTTTGTAACATATTATATGAATAAGACCTTGTATGCTTCTTTTAATACTTGTATGAGTTTAGCTTTAGCTTTGGTATAATCTGTATCCCAATCGATTGGCAAGTTTTCCCAATCGATTGCCTTATCTTGGATACCAATCGATTGCCACTTATACTAATCGATTGGAGCATTTAATACCCAACACCAATCGATTGCCATTCATGCCAATCAATTGGCATCAGCTGAACAGATTCTCTTGCTTTAGCTGGGGTTTGTCCACGTGAACACTTATCCCCTTTATATATGAAGCTCATTTATGCATTTTTGGGGTTCCAAAAATCAGAGAGAAAAGAGAGAGAGTGTTGTGTGTGTGTTTATACATATATATACACTTATATATATATATTTACACACACATATATATATATATCCATATACCCACACACCCACATAGATGGATTGAAGGAGAAGAAGAAGAAGAAGAAGAAAAGAAAGAGAGAAGAGACATATAGAGAAGACAGAGGAGAGAGAGAACCACCATTGCAGCTCCAAGCTTTAATACACATACCCAAACACACCCTCTAATCCTAAGGTGATTCTAAACTCACTGAGTATCAATGTATTGATGTTAGGACTTGTTTGGATGAAGCTATGGAGCATGGATCATGTATTTCCCATTTTATATATGTTGGACTGTCTGCACTGTGAAGAAGATGAAGTCTCAATCAATTGAGACTTTTCCCAATCGATTGCCATTATAGATACCCTAATCGATTGGCAAAGTTAGCAATTGATTGGCATGGATTGTGATCCAATCGATTGGAATTTTTCCCAATTGATTGTTACTATTTTTATACCAATCGATTGGACCTCTGTCCCAATTGATTGGTAGTTGCAGAATGCTGATATTCTTGTTTAGTTTATATTATAACTATTTAGTTGTTTATTTAACTGTTCAGTAATTCCCTGCATGCTATATTGTTGTAATACAGACTTGATATTGAGTTAATGCGACGTAGGATCGTAATGATAAGATTAACAGATAATGGTTGCGACGTTGTATTAATGTTAAAGTTGAACTTAAGTAGGTTTGTTAAAATTCGGGAATCTTACGTGGGCGGGCTTTAGTCGATCATATGTTCTTAAAAGCGGTAGAGAGACGAAGGTGTCTATGACTTGCGGTGAACCGGACTAGGTATAACGACCCACCTTCCCATCTAGCAACAATAATGTTCGCTTTGGGCCTAAACATAAAGAACTTCCCAGGAGGTCACCCATCCCTGGTACTGCTCTGGCAGCAGCACGTTTAATTGTGGAGTTCTTTCATGTTTATCTTCCTCACGGTTTAAAAGGCCTTGTTGCATATAGAGGGGCGATTAATCCTTATAAACTAGTCCAGGAACTTCACCCCAGGCGATGTGGAACAAGCCCCCACACCTGACCTCACCTTATCCATCTTGGCCTTTCTGCCTCATGAGTATTGGCTCTTGGTCGTCACAATCCACCCTCCTCAAGGGTCACACATCAAGTTGAAGATATCTACTTTTCATTCTTTATGTATTATATGATACTCTTTTATTTAGTTGGCATTGTGAGCCAAGGTTGAGAACTTGTATTAGGTGTAGTTATAGTTTTGTTGTATTATTGGACTTTGGGGGACGTTTATAGCAGACCTGACCTGAGATAGTGTAGTGTTGAAAATTATTCCTTTTATTATTATAACTAAATAATTGTATTGAGATTCAATGGAGGAAAATTTTATTATTTCTATGTAAAGGGAAACGTTTGGTTTTCTTGTAATAATTTTGGGAATGAGTTTGTTGATAAATGGATTGTGTTTAAAAAGAGATAATGTGGTTTATGAAAGTAATTTAAATTCAGTTTATCTTAAAATGGTCTTTTAAAATTAAGTGTGGGTTAGCAACCTTGAATTTTTTTGCGGTCGAATATTGATCAGGGTATGCACTTGATTGGATATTTGGTTGTCCAAAAATCAGGGCGTGACACTAGGAGCCCTAAGATAGCCGGATGATCTAATCATATGTTCTTACAAATGATAGACAGACGAAGGTGTCTATAACTTGCGGTGGACCGTGATCACTGGTAGACGTCGCTAAGTCGTAGCATTAGAATGATGTGTTGTTGCTTAAAGCATTATATCTTTGTAGTGCGGTGAACTAGGCATATGTTCTTAAAAGCTAGGGATGGACTGACGTGGTGTCCATGACATGTAGTGGACTGTACATATGTTCTTAAAAGCGATGGACAAAGTAATGGTGTATCTATAGGAGTGAACTACTATCGAGTCTGTTCTTCTATCAGAATGCGCTGTCGGTCTTAATTTAGTAAGACGGTAGTATTCGGATAATCGGTTTGGTTAAAGAGAATATACCCTCAATGAAATATAATTGCTTATCGTTCATAACTCGCAATAACTTCAATTTTTGTTTTTGTTAGTATCTAATTGTAACACCAGCCCTTTTATCAGTATTTATTATATATAGATATATTTCAATGCTTCTTTGTTCGTATATGTGAGTTACGGTTGTTTATGAATGAACATTGTTGATAGTAAAAACGGATGCTTATTTCCTTAACACTTGAACTTTTATAACAATAGAAGGATTGTTGAACAAGGAGCCCGGAGCGCTCGAGACGGGAGCGCTCGAGCTAAAAATAAGTAAAAAGACTATTTTGCCCCTGGGCTTGGAAACTCTATAAATACCAAACCCTCCCAGCATTTATGACATTTTCAAAACTCTATTAAAACAGAGAGCTCTAGAGAGAGAGTCTTGAGAGTTCATACACATCCTTACACACTTCAATATACAAAACATACTTGCATGTCCCTCAATTCACCATCCATCACCTTCATTTCATGATTATACACACACATTTCACTACCATGATGTTCTGGGGTTAAATCTTGAAGAATCATGGAGAATTTGGGTTGATCAAAGCACCATTGAAGCTTGTATGTGAAGTTTTTGAAGATCATTACACAATTCCTCACATCTTTCATCATCTAACATCGTCTAGAACAATCTAGATCTTGTGAGTACTTCTACTTACTCTTAAATCATGTTTTCTTAAGTTTAAATTATGATCTGTGGCTATACATGTGTTATAATTACAGTAAAAACGAAGTTATGTTTATGAACTAACCAAACTGCTGAGAAACAGCTAAACCCGAGCGCTCAGACTAAGCGTGAGCGCTCGAGCTTAATGAGCAGGCCAAGCCTGAGGGCTCGAGAGACACGAGCGTTCGAGTTCAGCAGTACTTGAAAGAATGAGTTGTTGCATGTTAGTTTTATGTTGATCCATAACATGTTAATTGTATTATGTGCTGTAAAAGTTGTACCTTGAGATATACTTGCTGATCATGCTTGCATGTGCTCGGATAAAGCTGTACTTTATGTTAATTGCGTAGTACTTCTTATATGCACAACTTTTATAATGCAAAGAAGAAGGAATCCTAAAATTTATGAAGGCGAGCGCTCGAGCTCACCCAAGTGCTCGAGCCCACTGTTTTTTTAAAATGAACATGTTTTCTATAGCAAATTAAAGACAAACTGAACTGGTAAGACTTGTACATACAAGGTATGCAAACTTTGTTAATGATAACGTGAGAGGTACAAGAATATGATATCCCGTAGTTATGCACATTAACGACTTGAACTGCGCACGTATTTATGTAAGAGAGCTGCATTAACACTGATATCGAGATCTATAACAAAGAAGATATTATAAAAGTTAATAACAAAATGGTCGTATCCGTCAGTTTGGTTCTTGTGTTTCATTTGTAAAAGAGTAATGAGTATCGTGATGTTATGTGGGTGTCAAAAAAGGCCAAGTCGGGCATAGATGTCAGATAAAAGGCCAAGTTGGGCAAGTGATGTAGTAGTACCTCGTCGGTTCTATTGTGAAAAAAGTACTCGACCATCTGGGCAATATGGGTGAGTCAGTTAAGTCTGTAAGAACAAGATGGGGTTACTTAAGGCCAAGCTGGGCATAGTTAAAAGGTAACCTAACGACTGTAAGACGACAATGTTCCCTGGGCTAAATGGAATAAGATGGGGTTACCCAAGGCCATGTTGGGCATAGTTAAAAAGGCCAAGTTGGGCATAGTTTAAAAATAACCTAACGGCCGTAAGGCGACGATGTTCCAGGCCCAATGGCATTTGTGCTGAATTGCATGTAAAGAGTCAAGTCGATAATCTAAATGAGTTAAGTCAGAAGTAGCTGACGTGTGGTTCAAAGTTTAGTATTCAGTCAGTTTGGATTGGACAACAGTCCAAGGTGATCAATCAGTCGATGTCAGTTGTATCTCTTAGTGTGAGTATTGTCAATGAACATTACCTAACTTACGTAATACGTCGAGATTGAGAGTGGTAAGACGTAATGAATTGATTACAAAGAATAAAAAGGGAACAGTTTTACTTATCAACAAGATTAACGATGTTTTTGGAGCCTGTTCGAGTGTGGTAGGATTGCTCACTCAGCTTGCAGTAAAGTTGATGACTTTTATGTCCTGGACAATCAAACGTCCAGATCTTGCATAAGTAGGGTATCCGAAAGAGGAGTTTGCCCAGGAGGCCTACGGCTTCGCGAGCTAGCTGTCAGAAGCTGAAAACTTTTGCTACTACCTTTTGTTTTATATTGGAGGCACTAGGTGCCAGACTTATTGTCTTGTTGTAGGGCTTTCGACCAAGATATTTATCTTTTTTTTTCTTTTCATGGTTCTGTAATAATGAGATATGTAAGACTTTGATGTGTTATATTCTAGTATGCCTAGACCACCATGTTTCATACTGCTGCATGTTAATTATATTATCAGTTCTTTTGTTGTGGACAATCATGAGATATTCAACTTGCCACGGACCTATGGACCCAAAAGAGAAAATGTTTTGATTTTCCTATTTTGGCTACTCCGGGGCGTGACAGGGATTTTTGTTATCAGAGCCGTAGGTTTAGTCATGCTCGTTGATTATCCTACACTTATGAGCCTTAAGATACCCTGCGACTAGTATTGACTTAAGTTAGTTTCTTTTTAGATCATGGAGCCAATGCATGTAGAGGACGAGATGGGAGGATATATCATTTATGCTGATCGAGTTGAGGTAGCTGATCCCATGTTTTATCAACAGTGTATTCGGATGAGGGTCCGGGAGTGGTTGGAGGAGTACCTATAGCATTTGATGCATGTAGATGGACTATTGCACTCAGGAAGGATTCGTATGGGGGCTAAGCATCGTACCCGTACCGTAGAGCTTATTTATATAGAGATGGGTCAGATGATATTTGACGATGAGGACTTTCATGCTGCCGAACTACAGGCTATCTTAGTAGATACTACATAGGCACCACCAGCACCATGGCCTCCAGTGCCAGCACCAGCTCTATTCGTAGAGCCAAGGCCTCAAGTTCAGCTAGACGTGCCAGTTTCCCCGCACGAGGATCCCATTGTATCGGCAGCAGCTTCAGTTAAGGAGGGTACTCAAGAGCATGTAGATCCTGAGGAGGAGGATGATGACGAGGATCCCGAGGAGCCAGAGATGGAGCTTGAGGAGGAGGATGATGATGATGACCCTATGGAGGTTGAAGGAGATGGGAATGAGCATGGAGATGAGCATGGAGAGGATGATGAGGGGTAGAGGATGAGCATGAGGATGATCCCGATGATGAGCCCGAGGACAAGGAAGATCATAAGGACGATCATGACGATGACCAGGAGGAAGAACCAGAGGAGGACCCCGATGAGGACGAGGACGATGGTGCTGGTGAGGAGTTCGAGGTAGCTCAGGTACCTCAGGGCTTAGTTGCAGGACTAGTCCCACCGTAGCACATTATTGATGGAAGTTGGTTACGGATAGACGAGCAGGAGCCAGATGTTCAGTCGTAGGATAATCCCGATCGTGGAGATGGTTGACGAGTTTAATTTGTGGCTAGACTGGGTGCCACCGGAGAAGATTGATGTTCCAGCTGATGAGCCACCTCCGTTTGAGTTAGAGGATGAGGAGGACTTTTGGGATTTGATTCTGAGGATCTAGATCTCTTATTTCTATTGATCAGGGCATGTAGCCCACTTTCTTTTGGTGTACATGCTGTATATGTTTTTAATGGTAGTGGTATATGTGGACGTGATGTAAATACCCTAACCATACCACATTGTAAATGTTTTTGGCTTTGTATATGAGCAGTGTGCTTTTGCTTATTATCGTCTCTGATTACCCGTTTCTACTGGTTGCTTACGTTCGTCATTTTAGATGCTGATCCATTTTATTGTGAGCATTGTATCTTGTCTCGAGGGTTAGTAAGTAACAATGAGACGGTTGTGTAGGTATTCATGGCTGACGGGATGAGGAACGCAAGGAACCGACGCGGAAGGGCCCCTGTTCCTAAACACATGGAGCCTACCGGAGCTTTCAAAGCTTTTCTGCAACGCCTAGAGTTTATCAACGATGATCATCGAGGAAATCGCAACAACAATAATAACAACAACTGCGGTAACAACCATCAAGCTACACCACCGCTGCCTCAGTCATTCACAGGTGACAAGATACTAGAGTGATTCTGAACTCTCCGCCCAGATACATTTGATGGAACCAATGAGGCATGGAAAGCCGAGAAGTGGGTGAGGAATATGGACCGTATATTCAAGAGGATGAGATGCGACGAGGAAGAGAAGCGGCGCCTAGCAACATTCCAGCTCACTAGTGCTGCTGATGACTGGGGGGAGGCTGAGAAAGCCACAATGGGAGCTGAAGCGTCAGAGAGAATGCCGTGAACTGCCTTTCAGGAGAGGTTTTTGGAGAAGTATTTCCCCGAGGAAGAGAGAGACCAAAGGGAAAGGGACTTCTTGGATTTGGTCCAAGGCAACATGACAGTGCGTGAATACACCACACAGTTTGAGAGGCTATCTCGATTCTCCTAGCATCAGATAGACACGCCTCAAAAGAAGATTAAGAGGTATCACCGAGGACTAAATCCCCATCTGCGTCACATGAATGTGGCCCAATTGAACACGACATTCGAGACATTGGTGAGACTAGCTTCTGGATTAGAGAATGATGAATATGAGGCACTGAAGCGACCGGTAGGCTGACCTCTGACAAAAGGAAAGTTTGTGCCCTGACCCCAGCCCGTGTTTAAGGAATGAAGCGAACTTGGAATGGAGTATGGAAGCCTCAACCAACCATACCTCGTAATCAACCAGGAGCACCCCAAGGACAACCTGCTGTGATCAGAGGAAACCTAAGAGCGTGTTTTAACTATGGAATACCAAGGCATCTCGCTAAGGATTGCCGACGTCCAAGGAAGCTCAACGGAATATAGAAGGTACACTCATGTTACTCGGTAATCGGATTAAAGTATTTTTTTGATACCGGAGCTTTGAATTCGTTTATCGGTGTTAGACTTGTTTAGAAGTTGGGATTAGAACCCCAATCGCTTGAGGCTGCCCTTAACGCAGTTTCTCGCTTAGGAGTAACGGTTAAGGTGAGTAAGGTGTGCAAGGGTTGTACTTTAACCTTAGAAGATCGAATCCTTCCGTCAGATTTGATTGTGTTATCAATGAAGGAGTTTGATGTGATTTTGGGAATCGACTGGCTTACGAAGTACCGTGCTAAGTTAGACTGTACTAGTAAGTCTATGTACCTGGAAGCGCCCCTTTCCATTTTTAGTATAACCCCTCGAGCAAAGTGTTTGTAACTAGTCGTTTAGCTATTACGGGAAGCTCTAGCATCGATAGTTCCATGACCCAGATACCCGTGGTGTAAGATTTCTCTAAGGAGTTTCAAGATATCACTGGACTACCACCCAAGAGGGAGATTGACTTCTGTGTAGAGTTGGTGCCAGGGACGCTGCCAATCTCTAAGACCCCTTATCGGATGGCCCCAATAGAAATGCAAGAGTTGAACAAGCAAGTTCAAGAGCTGGAAGATTTGGGATTTATTCGACCAAGCATGTTGCCTTGGGGAGCGCCAGTGCTGTTTGTGAAGAAAAAGGATGGATCACTCTGACTTTGTATTGACTACCGAGAGTTAAACAAGGTTACGATTAAGAATAAGTATCCCCTCCCTCGGATGGATGATCTGTTTGATCAGTTGCAGGAAGCCATAACCTTTTCAAAGATAGACCTTCGATCGGGATACCATCAATTGCTTGATCGACTAGAGGACATACCGAAGACTACCTTCAGAACCCGATATGGTCATTATGAGTTCTTGGTGATGTCGTTTGGACTCACTAACGCCCCTGTTATATTCATGGATTTGATGAATAGGATATTTTGACCATACTTGGATCAGTTTGTGATTGTGTTCATTGATGATATATTGATTTACTCGAAGACAAAGGAGGAACATGAGAGGTATGTTCGGATCACGTTGCAAATGCTCAAAGATCATTAGTTATATGCTAAGCGTAGCAAGTGCGAGTTATGGATGGAGGAAGTAAAGTTCTTGGGTCATGTAGTTTCTTCAAAAGGGATTTTGGTAGACTCATCTAAGACTGACGCTGTCTTGAATTAGAAAAGGCAGTCTAATGCCTCAGAAGTAAGGAGTTTCCTTGGATTAGTAGGTTACTACTGGAGATTCGTAGCAGGATTTTCAAAGATAGCCACGCCCTTGACTAGCCTGATAAAGAAGGATTCAAAGTATGAATGGTTAAACAAGCATGAATGCGCTTTTCAAGAGTTGAAGGATAGGTTGACTTCAGCACCAGTGCTTACCATACCAACCAGTGGAGAAAGATTTACGATCTATAGTGACATTTCTTATCAAGGACTCGGATGCGTGCTCGTGCAAGAAGGTAAGGTAATCTCCTACGAATCGCAATAACTAAAGCCGCATGAGGTAAATTACCCAACACATGACCTAGAGTTGGCAGCCATTATTTTTGCTCTCAAGATTTGGAGGCATTATCTGTTCAAAGAGAAGTTTGACCTATTCTCTGATCATAAGAGCTTCAAGTACCTATTCTCTCAGAAGGAGCTGAATATGAGGCGGCGACGCTGGATGGAGTTGCTTAAAGACTACGACTTCACTCTACAATACCACCCCAGTAAGGCAAATGTAGTGTCACGCCCCGACGTAGCATAAATATGGAAAGCGTTTAATTTCCTTTATGGACCCGTAGGTCGCGACAGTTTGAAGGATCGATTCCGTCCCAAAAACTTCTAACAACATAAAACTATTAATCAGAGTAGGGCAAACAGGGCTCATAAAAATTTTTCTAACTTATTACAACTTATGGTACGGGGTTAACTAAGGCACAGACCGCCTTAAAATAAAACAATAACTTAAAGTCTATTACAGTCATCCTTATTACAAAACCAAATCATATTTTAAAGCACATAAACATAAAGCATATAAAAGTAAATTCTCTTCTCAGCAGTTGATCTCAATTAGCATAGTCATACGGTTCATCCTGATTATTACCTGCAAAGCCTGGACACGAATGTCCAGGACGCATCAACGCCGTCAGCTTCAAGAAGCTGGTGAGTATTAAAAACATAGCTTTGAATGTAAAAACATACCCATTTACCTTTTTCCCATTTCCATTTAAATACCACAAGTTTATATTTATGATAAAGAGCTTGTTAGAAAAATAACCACAACAATAATTAAAAGATAAATTCACACATATGTGACCGTGTATGAGAACAATGCACCATCTCATCTAACCGACTCTTTTCTCTCGACAAAACCCAACAACCCTCTATCCTACTCCTGGTATCTTTGAAATACTAAGATAGCCACACTTTAGCAACGGGGCGCCAGGGAGTGTCCAGTTTGCCTCACACTTTGGTCCGGGGTACCAGGGAGTGTCCAATGCCTCACACTTTGAATACCCTAACCGCCATGCAAATACCGGGGCAACCCCCACACAGGTATCCAGACTCGAGTCATTCAGGGAGTGTCTATAGGCCACACTTTAGCACTTCCATGGGTGCCAGTGAGTGTCCAAGTTCGGCTTCACACACTTTAACGCTTCCATGGGCGTCAGGGAGTGTCCATTTTTGCCACCTTCGCATTTCAAAGACACCCTCATCCTCTTTTTCAACTCCAACCACAATCACATCCACAACCACAACCATAACCACAGCCACAATTACAACCACAACCACAACCACAACTCAACTCAAACTCATACTCTTTCCACACAATCATTACTCTTTTCCACACTATCATTACTCTTTTACACACTACCAACACTCACCATGCATGTACAACTGACTCCACATGAATGTCATCAAACTTTAAACATAAAGGAATTCACAGAATTAAAGAAATAATACGCGTACGGGGATTGAAAATTCGTAATTCATTGCCTTAATCATTTTAAACATAACTAATAGCATTCTAAAAACTGCTACTGAAATCCTCGTTTTCTGTCCAAACGGTGCAGAATCTGAGAAAATTGCATTAGACGAAAAGTGTGCAGAATCGAGTTTTGCTTGGGACAACGCGGGCAGAACCTTATATTTCATTCGTTTTCCTAACAAAAATTTGAAAACAAAATTCTGCTACTGTTAAAATTAAAAGAGAAAATATTAGATTGAATTTCTAATATACTTTTTCTGCTACTGTAATCCTCATTTTCTGCCCAAACGGTGCAAAATCTGAGAAAATTGCATTAGACGAAAAGTGTGCAGAATCGAGTTTTACTTGGGACAACGCGGGCAGAACCTTAAATTTCATTCGTTTTCCTAACAAAAATCTGAAAACAAAATTCTGCTACTGTTAAAATTAACTACCTAAATCAGTAAATAAGGAATGAGTTACATTTGGAGTGAGTTAGTAATACTCACCGTGATGTAGATTGAAGAAGTTGTTGAGAAAGAAATACAAGAATTAAGAATCCCCAATTTCAAGCTTGGCTATGGAGGATTGAGCTCTTCAAATTCTGAAATTATTATCTCTCTATGTGACTCTCTCAAGCTCTCTATGTTAGGAGTGTAGAATGTGTAGTGTGGTTGGGTGTATAAATACTCAAACTCCCACTTAGAAAACATTTGCCTAACATCCCACTCATTCTCCATTAATCTCCACTAATTACAAAGAAAGTGCAGCAATGATGTGTAAATATACACTTGCAATTCATAATGCTCCATTGATAATTGAAAGGGTAGGTGGAGTTGGTGTGGGTCAAGGTGTGTTTGGGAATCAAGCTTATGGCATAAGGAAAACACACATACAACAACATTTGCCAAACAAGTCCTAAGGGAAAAGCATCAGCATTCATAATTGAGTATAAATAAATTTGTTCAATCATTACTTCCAAAATTCTGTGGAAGTTTAACACTGCGCGGACAGTTTTAAACTTACACTGGTATTTTCGTGATACGGTGTTTATCACAAAAATACAGAGAATTCATTTTAACGTTAGAAATAGTTTTCTGATTTTATAAAAATACAGTTTGAGTTTAAAAGAAATAATTCCACCGTCTTGAAATACAGTTTTGAAATTTAACACAGGTATTGCAAGTTTTTATGAAAATTGCATTTTGACCCCAAAAGAAATTTCAATTATGAAATTAGTCAAGAATTAAACTTTTCACATAAGAATTGAAATTAACATATAAACAGACAATATATATTAATTTTAAATATGATAATGCAATCATGATAATGTAAATTTTAAATATGATAATGCAGGAAAATGCAGGTTATTACACCCTTCCTCCCTTAAACAGGATTTCGTCCCCGAAATCAAGACTAACTAGTCATGAAATAACTCCGGGTACTTCTTCCTCATATCAGCTTCAACTTCCCACGAGGCTTCATTCTCGTCATGGTGATTCCACTGAACCTTCACCAACGGGATCTCCTTATTTCTTAACTTCTTGATACTCTGATCCAGAATCTTCACAGGTCTCTCCTTGTAAGAAACGTTATGACTCGTCTCAATGTCGTCATAACTAACCACGTGCGAGGGATCTCGTATGTATTTCCTCAACATACTCACGTGAAACACGTTGTGAACCCCAGACATCTTCGGTGGTAGTGCCAGTCGATAGGCTACTAACCCGATACGTTCCAAAATCTCAAACGGTCCAATGAAACGCGGAGCTAACTTCCCTCTCTTGAGACCAAAGCGTACTACTCCTCGTGTTGGTGAAACCTTAAGAAGTACGTGATCTCCAACACTAAACTCCAGATCTTTCCGGCGCCGATCAGCATAACTCTTATACCTGCTCTGAGCGGTTCTCATCCTTTCCTTGACCAGGGAAATCTTTTCGTTGGTTTCTCTAACCAAATCTGGTCCCAACAATTCTGTGTCACCAACTTCTGCCCAACACAATGGAGAACGACACGGTCGTCCGTACAGTGCCTCGAACGGAGCCATACCGATACTCGCGTGATAACTATTGTTATAGGCAAATTCAACCAAAGGCAAGTGTGTCTCCCAAGATTCTTCAAAATCGATCACACAAGCCCTAAGCATATCCTCCATGATCTGATTAACACGCTCAGTTTGCCCATCTGTCTGAGGGTGAAAAGCAGTACTCATCTTGAGTGAAGTTCCCATAGCTTCTTGCAGACTTTCCCAAAATCCAGAAGTAAAACGTGCGTCACGGTCTGACACAATCGATACAGGTGCACCGTGAAGTCGCACAACTTGTTGTATGTACATCCGGCTCATCTTTTCCACCGGGTATGTCATACTGTAAGCAATAAAATGAGCTGACTTCGTCAATCGATCCACAATTACCCAAATAGCGTCATGATTCTGTTGCGACCGGGGCAATCCTACTACAAAATCCATCGTAATGTGCTCCCACTTCCAACCAGGAATAGGTAGCGGTTGCAACAATCCTGACGGTCTCTGATGTTCGGCCTTGACTTGCTGACACGTCAAACACTTGGATACAAACTCGGCCACATCCTTCTTCATGCCTTCCCACCAGAAATTTCTCTTCAAATCTTTGTACATCTTAGTTCCTCCCGGGTGAACTGTATACCTTGATTTATGTGCTTCTTCCAGAATATCTTTTCTCAAATTCCCACAATCTGGTACACATAATCTGTCTCTGCATCGATACCCTCCGTCACTCCCCACCTTCCATTCGGTCGGGTCTTTTTCTGACATTTTTACAAACCATGTCTGAAACTTCTCATCTTCTTTCTGAGCTTCAATAACGCGGTCGATAAGAACAGGCTGTAGGATAAGACATCCAAAAAGTTGTCCTTCTCCTCTTTCAGCACTCTGTACATCGAACTCCACCAACGTCTCCAAAGCTCGCCACTCTCTAACCATTAAGGAGGCGATCGTCTCCCGAGTCTGCCTACTCAAAGCATCAGCGACCACATTAGCTTTACCAGGGTGGTATTCCAACGTGAAGTCGTAATCTTTGATCAACTCCATCCATCTGCGCTGCCTCATGTTCAACTCTTTCTGTGTGAACAAATACTTCAGACTCTTGTGATCGGAGAACAAATCAAACTTCTCACCGTAGAGATAATGTCTCCAAATCTTGAGTGCAAAAACCACTGCTGCCAACTCCAAATCATGAATAGGATAGTTCAACTCATTCGGCTTCAGCTGCCTGGATCCATAGGCTATAACTCTGTCATCTTGCATAAGTACACACCCTAGTCCTTGATATGATGCGTCACTAAAGATAGTGAACTTCTCACCAGGCTTGGGTATTGCTAGTACTGGTGCGGTAGTGAGTCTCTCTTTCAACTCTAGAAAGGCTCGCTCATGCTTCTCTGTCCATTCGAATTTCAAATTCTTCTTTGTCAACCCAGTCAATGGTGCAGCTATCTTGGAGAATCCCTCAACAAATCTCCTGTAATAGCCTGCGAGTCCAAGAAAACTCCGAACTTCTGTAGGGTTGCTTGGCCTAACCCAGTTGGATACAGCATCGGTCTTGGACGAATCCACAGAAATTCCTTGAGATGACACCTTGTGTCCCAAAAATTTCACTTCTTGCAACCAGAACTCACACTTACTGAACTTAGCATACAAGTGGTGGTCCTTAAGCGTCTGCATCGTAATCCGAAGATGTTGCTCGTGTTCTTCTCTTGACTTAGAATAGATCAAAATATCATCAATAAAGACGATGACAAACTGATCTAAATAAGGCTTGAATACTCTGTTCATCAGATCCATAAACACTGCCGGGGCGTTCGTTAATCCAAACGGCATCACCAGAAATTCATAATGACCATATCGGGTTCTGAAAGCAGTCTTAGGTATGTCTTCCTTCCGTACCCTCAACTGATGATACCCCGACCTTAGGTCTATCTTGGAAAATATCGTAGCTCCTTGTAGTTGATCAAATAAATCGTCGATCCGAGGCAAAGGATACTTGTTCTTGATTGTCACTCGATTCAATTCTCTGTAGTCGATACACAGCCTGAGCGTCCCGTCCTTCTTCTTCACAAATAACACCGGTGCTCCCCAAGGCGATGTACTTGGACGTACAAAACCTAGGTTCTCGAGCTCTTGTACTTGTCCCTTTAATTCTAGCAGTTCTGTGGGGGCCATTCTGTAGGGAACCTTGGTAATTGGTACGGTACCCGGTATAAGCTCAATACAGAACTCTATACTTCTCTCGGGCGGTAATCCAGAAATGTCTTGAAATACTTCTTCGAAGTCCTTGACTACAGGTATAGATGATGCTGTCACCTCTGTACTGACGACTTCGATGTTGGCTAAACATCTTGTGAGGAACATATCTCCCGAAGGGTTACATTGAAAATCAAAGGGTTGATTCTCATTGTCGGAGAATGTAATTCTCTTCCTCGCGCAATCCAACTTCACTTGATTCTGAGACAGCCAATCCATTCCTAGGATTATGTCGAACTCCTTCATCGATAGGACGATCAACCTTGCAGGGATTTCTCGGTCTCCAATCCGTAGAGGACAATCCTTGCATACATGTCCTAAACTGACCGCAGCTCCTATTGGTGATGTAGCCTTCAAAGCTTTCTCTAAGCGATGAGGTAAGATACCCAATCTCCGAATTGTATTAATGGATATGAATGAAAGAGCAGCACCCGTATCAAATAATACTCTAACATGGGAGTTAAATAGAGTCAATGTACCTTCCACTGCTTGCTGATCAGGTTGAACTTCTCCAAGATCTCCATCTTCATATGCAGCTCCATCATCACCCGCGGCATCAGGAATAACAGCATTCAAGCGGGTCTGACCCTGTTGTCCATAAGTCGCTTGCTTAGGAGCAGTGCAGAACCTGCTGATGTGACCTGGTTCACCACAGTTGAAGCAGACTATTCCTGGCTGAGCAGCACGCCTTGGTGCCCTGCAGTCCCGAGCCACATGTCCAGGATTGCCACAGTTGAAGCACTTTACTCCACTACTTCCTTCTCCTACTCGGGGTTGAGTCGGATGGGTAATAGCTTGTGCCTTCTTGCTCCCATCAAAGTTCCTCTTCTGCCCTTGGGTACGATTCATTGGTGGTCTATTCCCAAAATTACCCCTCTGAGGCGGTCGGAATTCGAATTGTTTACGGTATACTCTTGCATCTTCTTCCAGGTCGGTAGCCAGGCCGACTAGTCCTTCAAACGATTTGTCTAGGTGGCCGAGAGTCAGGCGACGAATCTGCGGTGCCAACCCTTGGTTATACTTCCGGATCTTCTTCTCCTCAGTATCAACCATGTGCGGGGCAAACCGTGACAGCCTCTCGAACTGTGTGGTATACTCTTGCACCGTCTTGGTTCCTTGCGTCAGATCCATAAACTCCTTCTCTCTTCTGTGCCTCTCCGTAGCCGGAAAGTACTTCTCCAGGAATCTCCCTTTGAACGCCGTCCATGTCATCCCCATAGCAGCGGTGTTTCCGATAGTGGCTATGACCGAGTCCCACCAATCTGCAGCGGCGTCGGTTAGTTGAAAAGTAGCCAATCTCCTTTTGTCCATCTCGTTGCATTGGACAGCTTCAAACATGCGGTCCATCTGTCTTAACCATTGTTCTGCCTTCCAGGGATCCGTGGTACCCGCAAATTGCTCGGGTCTGAGCGCACGGAATCTCTCCAGCAGCTTATCTCCCGTCTGGCGGTCTCGTTGGTTTTCATTCGCATTACTAACCCTCTCGAGACGTCTGATAAAAGCTTCAAATATTCCCGTGGGGTCGGCAGCCTCGGGCGCTCCTTCAATCAGATTTCTGTTCCTCCTTGGTCTTCCAGCCATTCTATGCATGATAGGGGTAGTAGAATGAGAAACATGCATGCAACAGTACTATGACGAAAATTTTCAAAGGAGTATTTATCACTATATCACATACTCGTATTATCACATAAGCATACAATAAAATATATATTAAGTACATATAATACTCGTATTCGAACTAGGGCTGTCTAATAGCAAAGAGGTCGTATTCTTATCCTCTAGACTCTGGGTTGTGGGCCATACTGACTGTTCCGAGATTTGACTCAGGAAGTTGGTCAGTGCCTAAGCTATTAATGAGGGCTATGGTATGCTTTAACTCCTTAGAAACTCGGCTACTATATGTCTGTAGGGGCATCGTAAAATATGGCTATCTCGGCTAATCCTAAATGGATATGTCTGAAGGTATATGGAAATTGCTATCATTCTTGTCGATGTGACAAGACAAACGGGTAATCATTTCTATGATAAAACCAACTTAGAATTTTAGTTTCTGAACTAAGGGTAATCCGTACTAAACTAAAACTAGAACTTGGTTATATAGCTTAGTAAAACTTAAGGGTAACCTATGTCACTAATCTATGGCGTGAAAAACTGAGCCTGGTCAATCTAGAAAACCTATGGCTCTGATACCACCAAATCCTGTCACGCCCCGACGTAGCATAAATATGGAAAGCGTTTAATTTCCTTTATGGACCCGTAGGTCGCGACAGTTTGAAGGATCGATTCCGTCCCAAAAACTTCTAACAACATAAAACTATTAATCAGAGTAGGGCAAACAGGGCTCATAAAAATTTTTCTAACTTATTACAACTTATGGTACGGGGTTAACTAAGGCACAGACCGCCTTAAAATAAAACAATAACTTAAAGTCTATTACAGTCATCCTTATTACAAAACCAAATCATATTTTAAAGCACATAAACATAAAGCATATAAAAGTAAATTCTCTTCTCAGCAGTTGATCTCAATTAGCATAGTCATACGGTTCATCCTGATTATTACCTGCAAAGCCTGGACACGAATGTCCAGGACGCATCAACGCCGTCAGCTTCAAGAAGCTGGTGAGTATTAAAAACATAGCTTTGAATGTAAAAACATACCCATTTACCTTTTTCCCATTTCCATTTAAATACCACAAGTTTATATTTATGATAAAGAGCTTGTTAGAAAAATAACCACAACAATAATTAAAAGATAAATTCACACATATGTGACCGTGTATGAGAACAATGCACCATCTCATCTAACCGACTCTTTTCTCTCGACAAAACCCAACAACCCTCTATCCTACTCCTGGTATCTTTGAAATACTAAGATAGCCACACTTTAGCAACGGGGCGCCAGGGAGTGTCCAGTTTGCCTCACACTTTGGTCCGGGGTACCAGGGAGTGTCCAATGCCTCACACTTTGAATACCCTAACCGCCATGCAAATACCGGGGCAACCCCCACACAGGTATCCAGACTCGAGTCATTCAGGGAGTGTCTATAGGCCACACTTTAGCACTTCCATGGGTGCCAGTGAGTGTCCAAGTTCGGCTTCACACACTTTAACGCTTCCATGGGCGTCAGGGAGTGTCCATTTTTGCCACCTTCGCATTTCAAAGACACCCTCATCCTCTTTTTCAACTCCAACCACAATCACATCCACAACCACAACCATAACCACAGCCACAATTACAACCACAACCACAACCACAACTCAACTCAAACTCATACTCTTTCCACACAATCATTACTCTTTTCCACACTATCATTACTCTTTTACACACTACCAACACTCACCATGCATGTACAACTGACTCCACATGAATGTCATCAAACTTTAAACATAAAGGAATTCACAGAATTAAAGAAATAATACGCGTACGGGGATTGAAAATTCGTAATTCATTGCCTTAATCATTTTAAACATAACTAATAGCATTCTAAAAACTGCTACTGAAATCCTCGTTTTCTGTCCAAACGGTGCAGAATCTGAGAAAATTGCATTAGACGAAAAGTGTGCAGAATCGAGTTTTGCTTGGGACAACGCGGGCAGAACCTTATATTTCATTCGTTTTCCTAACAAAAATTTGAAAACAAAATTCTGCTACTGTTAAAATTAAAAGAGAAAATATTAGATTGAATTTCTAATATACTTTTTCTGCTACTGTAATCCTCATTTTCTGCCCAAACGGTGCAAAATCTGAGAAAATTGCATTAGACGAAAAGTGTGCAGAATCGAGTTTTACTTGGGACAACGCGGGCAGAACCTTAAATTTCATTCGTTTTCCTAACAAAAATCTGAAAACAAAATTCTGCTACTGTTAAAATTAACTACCTAAATCAGTAAATAAGGAATGAGTTACATTTGGAGTGAGTTAGTAATACTCACCGTGATGTAGATTGAAGAAGTTGTTGAGAAAGAAATACAAGAATTAAGAATCCCCAATTTCAAGCTTGGCTATGGAGGATTGAGCTCTTCAAATTCTGAAATTATTATCTCTCTATGTGACTCTCTCAAGCTCTCTATGTTAGGAGTGTAGAATGTGTAGTGTGGTTGGGTGTATAAATACTCAAACTCCCACTTAGAAAACATTTGCCTAACATCCCACTCATTCTCCATTAATCTCCACTAATTACAAAGAAAGTGCAGCAATGATGTGTAAATATACACTTGCAATTCATAATGCTCCATTGATAATTGAAAGGGTAGGTGGAGTTGGTGTGGGTCAAGGTGTGTTTGGGAATCAAGCTTATGGCATAAGGAAAACACACATACAACAACATTTGCCAAACAAGTCCTAAGGGAAAAGCATCAGCATTCATAATTGAGTATAAATAAATTTGTTCAATCATTACTTCCAAAATTCTGTGGAAGTTTAACACTGCGCGGACAGTTTTAAACTTACACTGGTATTTTCGTGATACGGTGTTTATCACAAAAATACAGAGAATTCATTTTAACGTTAGAAATAGTTTTCTGATTTTATAAAAATACAGTTTGAGTTTAAAAGAAATAATTCCACCGTCTTGAAATACAGTTTTGAAATTTAACACAGGTATTGCAAGTTTTTATGAAAATTGCATTTTGACCCCAAAAGAAATTTCAATTATGAAATTAGTCAAGAATTAAACTTTTCACATAAGAATTGAAATTAACATATAAACAGACAATATATATTAATTTTAAATATGATAATGCAATCATGATAATGTAAATTTTAAATATGATAATGCAGGAAAATGCAGGTTATTACATGTAGTCGATGATGCTTTGAGTAGGAAACCTCGTAACAAACTTGCCTCTTTGATGATTAGAGAGTGGCAAGCACTAGAAACCTTGGCAAAATTTGATATTCAGGCTGTGGATTCAGAAGGAGGGAAGCATTTTGGATGCCTTGTTATTGAACCAACCCTCATCTGTCGCATTATCGAAGCTCAGAAGAAGAATGAAGGACTATGACAGTGGTTTGAGAACACAACAACCAAAGATCTAGAGGAATGGAGAATTGGACAAGACTGAAGTCTCTAATGTCGAGACCGACTTTGCATGCCTAAGGATGATGGACTAAGAGAAGAAGTGATGAATGAAGCACACAGGTCGAGGTTGACAGTTCACCCAGGGAGTACTAAGATGTACAAGGAGCTAAAAGAGAGTTTTGGTGGAAAGGCATGAAAAGAGATGTTCGGAGTACATAATGTGTTCCACATCAGCATGCTAAGGAAGTACGTGCACGGATCGACGCACAAGATAGACTTCAAGGATATTGAAGTGGACAACCAAGTGTCATACACCGAGAGACCAGTGCGAATCTTGGGAAGGAGATCAAGAAACTGAGGAATAAGGAGATTCTGTTGGTGATTGTGCAATTTAAGCATCACGATGAGCGCGAATCTTCGTGGGAGGTGAAAAGTTCCAAGAGTTGTTTAGTGAGTCTTAGCTCTGATTTCGAGGACGAAATCTTTTGTTGGATGGTGGAGAGATGTAACACTGGTCCTTTTATCTCTATTTATCTATATATAGATATATTTCAATGCTTCTGTGTGCGTATATGTGAGTTATGGTTGTTTATGAATGAACACTGTTGATAGTTAGAACGGATGCTTATTTCCTTAACACTTGAACTTTTCTAACAATAGAAGGATTGTTGAACCAGGAGCCCGGAGTGCTCGAGGCGTCAGAGCACTCGAGACGGGAGTGCTCGACCTAGCAAGAGCGCTCGAGCTAAAAATAAGTGAAAAGACTATTTTGCCCCTGGGCTTGGAAACTCTATAAATACCAAACCCTCCCAGCATTTATTACATTTTCAAAACTCTATTAAAACAGAGAGCTCTAGAGAGAGAGTCTTAAGAGTTCATACACATCCTTACACACTTCCATATACAAACATATTTGCATGTCCCTCAATTCACCATCCATCACCTTCATTTCATGATTATACTCATACATTTTACTACCATGATGTTCTGGGGTTGAGTCTTGAAGAGTTTCAAGGAGAATTTGAGTTGATCAAAGCACCATTGAAGCTTGCATGTGAGGTTCTTGTAGATTATTGCACAATTCCTCACATATTTCATCATCTAGCATCATCTAGAACAATCTAAATCTTGTGAGTACTTCTACTCACTCTTAAATCATGTTTTCTTTAGTTTAAATTATGATCCATGGCCATACATGTGTTATAATTGCAGTAAAAATGAAGTTATGTTTATGAATTAACCAAACTGCTGAGAAACAGCTAAACCCGAGCGCTCGGACTAAGTGTGAGTGCTCGAGCTTAATGAACGGGCCAAGCCTGAGCGCTCGAGAGGCGTGAGTGCTCGAGTGTAGCAGTACTTGATAGAATGAGTTGTTGCATGTTAGTTTTATGTTGATCCATAACATGTTAGCTATATTATGTGCTGTGAAAGTTGTACCTTGAGATATACTTACTGATCATCCTTACATGTGCTCGGATAAAGCTGTACTTTATGTTAATTGTGTAGTACTTCTTATATGTACAACTTTTATAATGTAAAAAAGAAGGAATCTTGAAATTTATGAAGGCGAGCGCTCGAGCTCACCCGAGCGCTCGAGCCCACTATTTTTAAAATGAACATGTTTTCTATAGCAAATTAACGACGAACTGAACTGGTAAGACTTGTACTGCAAGGTACGCAAACTTCATTAATGATAACGTGAGAGGTACAAGAATATGATATCCCATAGTAATGCACATTAACGACTTGTACTGCGCACATAGTTATGTAAGAGAGTTGTGTTAATGCTGATATCGAGATCTGTAACAAAGAAGATATTATAAAAGTTAATAACAAAATGGTCGTATCCGTCGATTTGGTTCTTGTGTTTCATTTATAAAAGAGTAATGAGTATCGTGCTGTTATGTGGGTGTCATAAAGGACAAGTTGGGCGTGGATGTCAGATAAAAGCCCAAGTTGGGCAAGTGATGTAGTAGTACCTCGTCGGTACTATTGTAAAAGAGTACTCGGCCATCTGGGCAGTATGAGTGAGTCAGTTAAGTCTATCGGAACAAGATAGGGTTACCTAAGGCCAAGTTGGGCATAGTTAAAAGGCAAAGTTGGGCATAGTTAAAAGGTAACCTAATGGCCATAAGGCGACGATGTTCCCTGGGCTGAATGGAATAAGATGGGGTTACCCAAGACCAAGTTGGGCATAGTTAAAAAGGCGAAGTTGGGCATAGTTAAAAGGCCAAGTAAGGCATAGTTTAAAAAGGGTAACGTAACGGCCGTAAGACGACGATGTTCCAGGCCCAACGGCATTTGTGCCGGATTGCATGCAAAGAGTCAAGTCAGTAATCTAAATGAATCAAGTCAGAAGTAGCTGAACCTGTGGTTCAAAGTTTAGTATTTAGTCGGTTTGGATTGGACAACAGTCTCGAGTGTGGTAGGATTGCTCACTCAGCTTGTAGTAAAGCTGACGACTTTTATGTCCTTGATAATCAAACGTCCAGATCTTGCAGAAGTAGGGTACCCGGAAGAGGAGTTTGCTGAGGAGGGCTACGGCTTCGCGAGCTAGCTGTCAGAAGCTGAAGACTTTTGCTATTACCTTTTGTTTTATATCAAAGGCATTAGGTGCCAGACTTATTGTTTTATCTCGGTTCTTTTCTTTTTATGGTTCTATAATAATGAGATACGTAAGACTTTGATGTGTTATATTTTAGTATGCCTAGACCACCTTGCTTCATACTACTGCATGTTAATTATGCTATCAGTTCTTTTGTTGTGGACAATCATGAGATATTCAACTTGCCACGGAACTATGGACCCAAAAGAGAAAATGTTTTAATTTTCCTATTTTGGCTACTCCGGGGCGTGACACTAATTCACTCAGCTTTCATTAAGCTGACGGCATTTATGGTGCTGGACATTTCTACGTTCTAGCGCACCCTGATTATGACTATATAGGTAAAGGACCTGCCAGCAAGGATTTCTATGCTAGTGATGACGTTCCGGTGGATGACTACCCTGAAGGCAATCAGGCGGAGGAAGACTACTACGCTGAGAATTACCTCTACGCTAATTGAAGATTAGGCTAGATAGTAGTTTGATTATCCTTATTATTTTCAGGCCCTTTTTGTAATTAGGTATATGTTGCCTTAACATTTATTTTCCATTATGTTTTATTTGATTAGAGACTCTGATTGTAATAGTTAGTAACTTTCTTTTGACTTTAAGTTATGTTTTATCCAGAACCTAGATTATATTCCTGTGATCTTTATTCCTTTCTGTTGCTTAGTACTGCGTGGTGTGGACAATCATGTGACATCACCAATCATTCCCTATGGACCCAAAAAGAAAATTTATTTTTCTCTATTTTTGCCATTCTGGGGCGTGACAATCTGCGAACCACCACCACCCCTATTCTTCATCTTCTCTCTCTCCCTCTCCCTCTTGACTCCACCTCCAATTACCACCTCCTCGCCTGTGACCACCATCAACACCCATCTATTCTTGAACAATTTTTTTCCTATTTATTTTAACATGTTGAATTTCACATTTGAGTATTTGTTTACATGTTTGAATTAGCTTCTTTCTTGATTTTGTTTTCAGGTGGTTTTACAGAGCTCGAGTGTGGAATCATGGATTGGTGATATAAGGCTTCGGTGTTATTCATATTGTTATAATTCCCTTTGTATTAAAATGTTTCTTGCTATGAAAATCAGAGGACATGAAATTTTAAGTCTGTAATTGGAAAGATTAAAGCTTTATGTTGTGATTGGCAATGAAATAGATTACTTTTTGTTCACTACCAGAATTTGGCTTTAGCTAGAAGCTTTGAAGAAAATGAGACTGGAGGAAATATAAGAACACTTGTCATGAACGGTGGGGTATTTATTTCCCTGAGAATGTGATAGAAAAAATAAACCCAATATGTGGGTTTTCACTTTTAAAAAATTACGGTGCATGCTTGTCACACCCCGATCCCGTTTAAATAAAATAGAATTTTCTCATAACCATTTTGATTCAAAGATGTTATCAATTACATACCGCCCCTCACACTTGTAATTTATAAAATTAACCACTATATACAGTGCTAAGAATTGAATTTAGTCTCGATTGCTACCCATGCTCTCTGCAACTACAATAAAGGTGTGGAATTCCTCTTCTTTATTTCATTATTCTCTTGATCTCTCTTTGGTCTCTCTTCCCTTCTCGGCTTCCGTTTCTCTCCCAATTCCTTCTTGGCCTCTAGTATTTCTTTTTTATTCTTCCTTTTTTTTCCTCCATGTGTTCGTATATGTCTTCATATACATAAGTAAAACAAACTTAGACAATCCAAATCTTATTGACTCATACACACACGGCCAGCTGGCCATTGTTTCAGATTGAGTCTATCACATTTAAGTGCCAGCTTGCATGTGTTAGCCTTATCATTTTACTTTTAACTAATCAATTATCCTATTATCATCATTATCCTATAGTTGATGTTTATCTAACTTGGACTGAAGTCCATCTCAGCTGTTCAAATGCTTACCATCTAATTAGTATTTCATTTATCTTCATTCCCACACGTGCACATTACAATCTTATCCAACTTTAGTTCACAGCATGTCAACATTTAATCAATGTGTCCAATAACAATCAAAACGAACTAAATCTTGTGTCTCAATCAATTAGGGTTAGTTATATGTGTAATACCCTGTATTTTCAGTATTTTATAAATACATAGAGATTTTATATACTTCCCTTGACCATACTTGAACTTTTAGTTTTAATCGATCGAGCATGTCTCAAGCGATCGACGATTCTATTCTTCAATCGATCGAACCTTGTTCAAGCGATCGAAAACCTGTCGACATGAATTTATGACATGGTCCCCACTTAAATCGATCGAATCGGTCTTCAATCGATCAAACCTGGCCGAATCACTTTCAAGCGATCGAACGTAGTTCGATCGATCAAACATAGCAGAATATCTCATCTTCAATTCACGTAAACATTGCCACCTACACCCTTCCTTTCCCTATATATACTTGCATTTTTGTGTATATGGGGGTTTTTGAGAACCAGAGAGTTAGAGAGAGAGAGAGAGAGAGAGAGAGTGTGTGTGTGTGTGTGTGTGTGTGTGCTTGTGTTTATATATATACACAAATCTATATACATATATATACACACACATATATTATATATATAATCTAAAAGAAGAAGAAGAAGAAGAACAGAAGCAGAGGAGATAGAGAGAGAGAGAAAGAGATACAGAGGCAGAGTAGAGAGAGAAGGAGGAGGAGCCATTAAAGCTCAAAGTTGGAACTCAAGCCAAATGCGCCCTTAACGACGTTCGGTGAGTTCCAAACTCACTTGATAGTATTAGCGTAATGTTTTACAAGTTTTTGGACATAAATTTTGACTCCAAACACCCCCTAGCACCTCTGGACGTTCAGTGTCCAGAACTACTGAAAAAGACGACTCTTGAGTGATTGAACTGAGTTCAATCGATCGAACCTTCAATCGATCGAATGGACTTCGATCACTTGAAGCTCACTTTTCTCAATCGATTGAAGTGTTTTCAGTTGATCGGACTTTAACATAACATGGTCGTTTCCTTTGAGGTTGTTAATCCAAATGATTAGTCGTTTAAAGCGTTATGCGTTTCTATTATGCGATATTATGGATTACGGAGGTAATGGGATATGATAATGAGATTGAGATAATATGGTGAGTAACGTAGTAGGGTTCGAAACATTAGTAACAATACAATGCGATAACGAGATAAGGTTTGAGGTATAACGGTGGGTAACATTGGATAACCTGGTGACTAAGTCAGTGGGATATTAGATACTCTAGATGCAAGTTTGTCAGTGTCAGGGAAAGGTCGTGAACACATCTGCTTGGGATATGAGCGTTATGTATTGTACTCACAAGAATTCTTCTCACAAGAATTCTTAAAAGTGGTGAAAAAGAGTACTATTACATATTGATTATGAACGGATGATACTCATAAGTGTTCTTAAAAGCAGTGAACAGTAAGAGTTCTAAAAAGCGGTGAACTAGAGTATTGGTGCGTCCTTAAACTAGTAGTTATTGTGAAATGATGTGTGATGCTCATGACTGTTCTTAAAAGCGGTGAACAGTAAAAGTTTTTAAAAGCGGTAAACAATAAGAGTTCTTAAAAGCGATGAATTGGAGCACTGGTATGTCGTGATGATATAATTGCATCATCTCAGCTAGTCGGGGTTGGTACAGTCAATCTTAGGGTTGGAAGATGATAAGAATCCAATAATGATGGGTCTGAATAAAAGAGGAAAAGATATGATTAATATCACTACTTTATATCGTGCATAACTGGTAAGGACTTTATACCTATGATACTGTGGGAGTTTCTATTCACTCAGCTGAAGTAAGATGACGGTGTTTATGCCTGGACATTCCTCGTCTACCCTGCCCTAATTAATGCAGGTGATGGAGCCTACGATGATGGCTACTACCCAGAGTTGGATTATACAGAGTGTGGCCCTACTAATGACGATTATGTCAGGGAAGATTACTACGTTGATGACTACCCTTACGCCTATGAGAGATGAAGAAGTTATATCTATTTTATATTTTTGTTATTTCTGTCAAGCTTTTGTAGCGGATACTTGGGTATATGTTGTCTCCAGACCTGTTATGATCCTGAGGACCACTATAACATTGTAATGGATAGAATTATTATTATATATTTAGTTTGTTTACTGTTTTTGTTGCTTCTAGTTGACTAGTACTGTGTGGTGTGGACAATTTAGTGACATTCACCCGTCATTCCCTATACACCCACAAAGAAAATTTGTTTTTCTCTATTTTTGCTGTTCTGGGGCGTGACAGGATTTTTTGGTATCAAAGCTCTAGGTTGTGACACTTTCATTCACTAAAGATTCCATACCATCTGGTCCTAGTATTTTAAGATCCCTGAGATGAGATGTGTATTTAAGATAAGTTTGTCCTCCTGACGATAGATAGTTTCCTTTGCAGGTTAGCATGGATCTGGATTTCTACCTGTTTGTGGAGAAGATGTGGACTCGTCTCTATGTTATGGGCACGACACACCCGATGGAGATACGCATGAATGTGCATCACTACGTTATGACCCGAGTAGCTATATGCCAGGAGATGGCTAGATTGATTCAGAGTAAGCTAGAGGTAGAAAAGATTAAGTTACTAGCTTTTATAGTCAGGCCTGTTCCTCCAGAGCACCAGCATCGGCAGCCCTACCATCATCAATACCCGATGTATCAGTGCCAGAGCCTGAGCCGATATAGGGGGATGAGGATCCAGTAGTGGAGTAGCCTGCAAACGATGACGATGAAGATGAGCCAGAGGATGACCCGGAGGAGCCAGAGTATGCTTTCGACGAGGAGTTAAAGCCAAAGCCAGAGCTTTAGCCAGAGGACCCAGTATCAGAGGACCCCGAGGCTGTTGAGGCAGATATCATGGTTAGAGAGGGTGACGTAGTAGTAGAGGGAGACATGATCATGGAGATAGTAGAGGAGGATATTTCTGATGAAAAGGTAGTTGTGCCAGAGGTACCTGTTATGCCTGAGTTACCAGTCGGACCTATAGTGCATATGGCAGCCATGGCTAATATTATAGTAGGATGGATAACTGAGATGGTCGGACAGCCAGCTGAATTTGTTATGGGAGAGGCTGCATTAATAGGGGCGTTGGACACAGCTGATGGATTTGCTACTGTAACCGTCAGCGTCGGTAATCAGGCAATGATGGCAGAGGACATAGATGGAAAGATAGTTGAGGATTGGGATATTAGAGTGGTAGTCGGAGATCTTGCCGCACCAGTTGAGGATGCTCCCCTTGAGGAGATGGACATCATTTCAGAGGATAAGGCACCACCAGCAGGATTAGACGTTGACAATTTTTTTGTCAGGATCTGCAGAGTTTAGTTTTTGCTAGTTTTATATTAGGACATGTTGTCCATATGATTTTGGGAGCTTGAGAGATAGCTATTTGATCATAACTTTGTATAGATATTATCAGTACTAGTAGTATTGTAAATAGTTGACCTTAGTGCTGTTTTAGCCTATGTCCCATGTGGTACACAGTTTGACTAGTGTGTACTATTCGGTATATCTTTTGGATATATATATATATATATGAGCAGTACTTTTAATATAATTGTGGTGTAATTGAGTTTGTTATATGTTGTTTAGTAGAACTGCTAGTTCTTGTTGCTTCTCGCTCTATCTTGATTTCGTTTCTCCGAAAAGTCTATCAGCTAATCGATAGGTCTTTTGTAGGTACCCGGCACACAATACCACTATGGTTAGACCGAAGAATCAAGCACAATTAGGAGTCCCTATACCAGAAGGCATGGATCCAATGGGCATTTTTGAAGCCTTCATGCAGAGGATGGAACATGTGGGAGATACTTATAACCACTCTACTCACCAGAGACATGTTGCACCACCGCTATAGAGACAGACTGGTGATAAGTTACTCGAACATTTTCGTGGATTACGCCCGGAGAAATTTGACAGATTAACGGAGTCATGGAAGGCAGAATAGTGGATATAGGAAATGGAATTGATTTTTGAAGTTTTGAAATGTATTGAGCAAGATAAGCATCGTCTTGCCACATTTCAGCACACCTACGCTACCGCAGATTGGTGGGAAGTCGAAAGAGCTAGAACAAGAGCTGAAGCTGCAAGGAGAATGCCTTGCGGGATATTCCGGGAAAGATTTTTGGAAAAATACTTCCCAGAAGATGAGAAAGATCAACAGGAGAGAAACCTTCTCAGTCTGGTTCAAGGAGGATGGACTGTGCGAGAATATACTACACAATTCGAGCGTCTATCTCGATTTGCTCAACATATGATAGACACTCCACAAAAGAAGGTGAAGAGATTTTACCAAGGATTGAACCCCCACCTCAGACATATAATGGTTGGTCATCTGAATCAGTCATTTGAGGGGATTGTCAGATTTGCTACAGGGTTAGAAAAGGACGCTTATCCAGCACAATGACCACAGATAAATCTACCCCAACTGTGGATAAGTTTTTAGCAACAGAGAAATTTCCAGAACCAGCCACCGAGAAATACACAAGGATGGAAACCTCAAGGGAACTTTTAAGGGAACAAGAGAACCTGGGAGGGAACAAGGAAGCCTCAGCAAGGTTATCCTTGACCCTAGTAATATTGCCAGCAGGGACCATAGCCTCAGGCACTGCTAATCGTCCCGTCAACCAACAACGAAGGATGTTTTAATTGCGGAAAGCCAGGGCACATTGCCAAGTTCTGCACAGCCCTCAGGGTTAACCGCCGAATGGATGCTAACTGCTGGAATTTCAACAAGCTGGGACATTTGAGCAGGGATTATCGTGCACCTCGTGAATGGTATTATGGGGCACCAGTTCCGAGGATACAAGGACTCCAGATCAGACAAGGATGAATGCTATCATCCCAGAGGAAGCATGCTTTAATGCTGATGAGCATCAGCAATATTTGGAAGGTACGCTTGTACTCTTTCAGAGTCAAGTTAAAGCTTTATTCGATACTGGAGCTACAGGTTCATTTATTGCTGTTAAGATTGTGCGTCAGTTGGGTTTAGAACCCCAGACACTTAAGCCAACACTTAATGCTATGTCACCATTGGGAGTGACCGTTAAGTTGGGTAAAATGTGTAAAGATTGCACATTGAAACCCTAAAACTTGTAAGGAAAGTTTGACTAATCAAATCTGAAATGGTATCCTAAAATGCGCCTATTCTAAAGGAAATAATGAAAGTTTCTAAAACCATTAAATCAAATCTGACTTTGGTGATAATCACACCATTATTCAAATATAGAAACTAGGAAATTAAAAGATTGATAGCTGATTAGCCTTACCACTTGTCGCCTAACATCGGGAAAGTATTTGACCAGGAAAGTAGCTTGATTTTCAGCCTTAATGTGCAAGCCAACTTGCTAATTTTGTGAGATTGATTATTCGGAAGCTTCAAGGGCCTGAATTATGAATTTGGTGGTCTGAATATCACGTATACTTCCTTCATTGGGGCTCTATGAATTTGCTTGAGCCTAAGTCACTTGAATCAGCCCGTTAAGCGCTTCTTTGAATTTATTTGTACGAGCTCTTGTAACCGAACCGACAGGAACTTGAATAAGGTCTGAATATGTCTCATCCTACGTACGTGTTTGTGTCAGCCATGTTTGTACCAAATGACATATGGGAACATCTCTATAAACTCCACCCAATGGGCATGCCTTTTGTTCAGCTTATGTTGGCCTTTCAAGTGTTTCAAGGACTCATGATCAGTATGAATCATGAATTCCTTAGGCCATAGGTAGTGCTGCCACGTCTCTAAGGCCCGAACTAGTGCATACAATTCTTTATCATAAGTAGGGTAGTTTAAGGCTGCCCCACTTAATTTCTCACTGAAATATGCAATTGGCCTACCTCTTTGCATAAGAACGGCACCTATACCTCTACTTGAAGGATCACATTTAATTTCAAATGTTTTAGTAAAATCAGGCAATGCAAGTAAAGGAGCATGAGTTAATTTGTTCTTGATCAATTGGAACGCCTTCTCTTGCTCGTCACCCTATTTGAATCCAACATTCTTCTTGATGACTTCGGTAAGTATTGCGGCGATACTACTAAAGTCCTTCATGAGCCTCCTATAAAAACTAGTGAGTCCATGAAAACTACGAATATTACCTACACTCGTGGGACTCGGCCAATCTTGGATTACACGGATCTTTTCTACATCAACCTGTACTCCTTGTGCACTCACATCAAAGCCAAGAAACACAAGCTTATCGGTGCAAAAAGTGCACTTCTTCAAGTTAGCAAATAACTTCTCTTTTCTAAGTACATCCAAAACTGAATTTAAATGCACTACATGATCATTCAAGTTTTTGCTATAAATGAGAATATCATTAAAATAAACAATGACAAATCTGCGTATGAATGCACGCAAGACATGGTTCATTAATCGCATGAAAGTACTCGGTGCATTAGTTAATCCAAATGGCATAACTAACCACTCATATAAACCATATTTTGTTTTAAAAGCAGTTTTCCATTCATCGCCCTCTTTCATTCTTATTCGATGATACCCACTCTTTAAGTCAATCTTAGAAAATACACAAGTACCATGCAGCTCATCTAATGTATCATCTAAATGAGGAATATGGTGTCGATACTTTACCATTATGTTGTTGACTGCTCGGTAATCAACACATATTCTCCACGTCCCATCCTTCTTAGGAATCAAAATCACCGGAACAGCGCACAGATTTATGCTTTCTCTTATGTACCCCTTTTCCATCAACTCACTAACCTACTTTTGTAGCTCTTTTGTTTCCTTAGGATTGCTTCGATAAGCTGGTCAATTTGGAATGGTAGCACCAGGCACGAAATCAATTTGATGTTCAATCCCTCGAACAGGGGGTAAACCATGTGGTACCTCCTAGGGAAAGACATCACCAAACTCCTATAAAAGAGAAACAACAAAACTAGGCAAAGATGCGTCAAGTTGGTTACTGTTTAAAAATGCCTCTTTGTACACAAGTACAATCAGAGATTCTGGATTCAATCCCTAGCAGAGTCGCTAGATTGTGGATATCGCTCCACGATGGGTTTTTTTCCCCCTATCAATTTTTCAAATCAATTTTGAAATGAAGAAAAAGAGTCGCCACTTAATTTTAAGGAAAGAAATTAAACAGCCATTTTAAAAGCTACTATTCTTTGAAAACCAGAGATTTTTAGATCCGGGAAATATGGAACGAGTGGGGAAGGAGCCCGATGGGACTAAAGTACCCCCTCTCATCCTATCATAGATAGGCCTCTTGTCACCATCCTTTTATTCAATTAAAAGGTTTATGTGTGTCCCAAACAATACATATATATATATATATACATGGCACAAAAAGTCGAAAGGGGTATAAGATTGCTAAAAAAAGGCATCCAAAACTGAATAGGTTCAAATAGCACACGGTAGGCAATGCATAAAGGGAACAAGGAAACTCACCGGGATCCAGCTGTAATAGGGAAACGTGCAATGCATGCAAAAATAGAAATCCTAGGAAAAAGGTCTCTAATTCACATAGACACATAAGGCATTCATCTAATCTAAGGTGTCGCTCATGAAATCATAAAATCGATATATTAATTAACACTAAATAAATAAAAGGGAACTCGAGGAGTCATACCTTGACAGCGCTACAAAACAAAGATTAGTCCACATGGATGGACATGATAATATTGGATTTCCTAGATCTAACGAGAGGGGAAAATAACGAAGTCTTGAACTCTTTCCCACCAAGGAAGTTTCAATGCTTCTATGGACATACAAGTCTCAACGAGAAGATCCAAAGAGACCTTAACCTAGAGCCAATGTAATGTCAACATAGAAGTGACATGACCTCAATGTGATTAGAAAGGATTCTTGACTAAGTTAACAAATCAAGATTCAACATCATAATCCATATCCTAACATTTCTAGAATACAAGATCTATCTCTAAGCATGATGACCAAAGATGCACGATAATAGATATGACATGAATCATGGATTTGCATCATCTAACCTCTAGATTTAAGTTCTATCATTAACAATTAAGACATGTTCCAAGCCTTAAGGCCTTAAAAAGTCATTTGGACCCAAATTGGTAAAGATCATCAAATAAGTCTAAGGAATTTAGGAATTACAGAGAAGAAACATAAACTTCAAAAATAGGAAACCAGGTATTCCTATGGTTTGATCTTGATTATTTTCAAGTATGATGTGCCTCTGTGAGTCTAGTATCCAAATCAAAAAGAAAATCAAAGATTTCATGGTTCAATCTCTGGGAATTGACCATGGAACAAGGGTCATCCAGATTCTACCAACTCTCTATCCAACAATCTTATATGATTTATTAAAAATAGCAAATTCACTTTTAACCACTCAAATTTCTTGGGGAATTCCATAAATCATTGAAATTCATGGGAAAAATAATTTGAAACCCAATTTATCAAATCAAGGTTCTGATTCACTTATTTTAAAAGAGACTCACTGTTCTGGAATTCTTGACAGAAAATGACTAGTTTATAAAACTTATGATCAAACCATCTTAACCACATAATTGAGATAAAGTAAAAATTGCAGTGGTAGGCCTATGTGTTATGAACACATCCCAATTAGTCTCATTCAAATCCAATGGACCATGATTTGATTAAAAATCCTTGATCACAGATTGTCATAGAAATCACTGCACCATTGATGAATTGGTGCTCATAATTTAAATCAAACTTGATCTATAATTCTAGAGAGGATCTAGATCAAGTATGATTACGATTACCAAACAACACCAAATCACTAAGGAGATTTATGGATTTATCCTTGAAGGAACCCCATCATAGACCTCATGAGAGAATCTAGAAATGGGTCTTTAGGACTTACTCAATCCTATGAACCTAAACATTTGAATTCACCATAACTCAACAATCAACCTACAAAATCAATTTGGCCTAAGCTAAATTTCTCTCTCAAACTAATGATCCTTAAGGACTAAGAACTCAATTCCCATAGAATTCAATGAAACATGAAAAGTTTCATCAACTCCAAATGGATGAACCAAAGTCATAAAATGGGCTTAGATCCATCAATTATTCATAGAAATAACCTAGATCAACTCTAATCCTCATATAAACATAAAATTTATAGAAAATTAGAGGATCTAACTCAAAGAATTCGCATGGAATATTGAGGATTCCATGAACTCCAAGAGAAGAGCATGAGAGAGAGGAGATGAAATCAAAACCAATTTGAATGATCTAATTTCCAATTCACTTTGAAAACATATTTTATATAGATTTCATGATCATCTAGATCCAAATCAACAACAAATCTCGAGAATTGAATCACAATTCAAAGTGGTATGTGAAGACGGGGATAGAGAAGAGACTTTTTGAAACTGTGTAAATATCCTAGTCAAATCTATGAATTGTGATTGAATTATGATGAAATAAGTTAGGAATAAGGATTTAACCTCTGAAAATGCTCAGAACTTGATTGATTTGGATAGATTCAACCCTTACAAGCCCTTCTCTTCTTATTCTTCCTTGAAGCCTCAAGGTCCTTCAATGGTGATTTGATGAATTGGGTGAATTGGGTAGAGTTTTGGTGGGTTTCGGTATTTAGCTCTCTATATTTCTATAAGAACTCACTCAATTTCTCAAATTCAGATTCTCTCTCTAAGATTCAAGTCTTATCCCCCAAAAAATGAGAGAAAATAAGTTTTTATAGACTTTCATTCTCTTAGAGGCTAAGATAAGGGTAAATAGGTCAATTTGAGGTGGTGGGAGCATGGTTTGTATCACATAGAAGTAGTAAACATGTACACAAAAAAAGGGCATCGTTTGGTGCATTCGTTTGATCAAGAATTGATAAGGAATGTTGGCTTAAAAAGGCAAATTCACCCAGAGGCGGCACTCAATGAGATGAGGCGGTTTACGGACAGCAGTTCGAGCACTCTAACTGTCGCTGCATAGCAATTCAACACTATTCAGCACCCTAATTCCATTTCATGTCATTTATGTAGTTTAATTTATGTATTTACTCGCCGAGTGCCGTTGCGGTACTCAACTAGTGCCTGTAGTTTAATTTATGTAGTGTAATTTATATATTTACTTAAGTTATGCATTTACTCACTGAGTGCCGTTGTGGCACTCAGCTAGTGCCTGTAGTTTAATTTATGTAGTTTAATTTATGTATTTACTTAAGACATTAAATATAATTAAAAAAATACCCCCCATTTGGATTCAATAAAAATATCTAAAAAATCAAAATCCTTAAGGACAAAAGGTCAACTCTACCTCCGAAGGCAAAATAATGATTTTTTGCACAATTCTTCTTAAAAGCCTTTCGATTAACCATCTTTGACCCGTTGACTTCTTACTGGGAGACCCAATGAACAATTATCGGGACTTTTATCTCAAAATTCATTATTTTTACGATTAACCATCTTCGACCCGTTGACTTCTCTCTGAGTCAACTATTGACTTTTATTGACTTTTCCAGGGTTCATACCGGACTTCTCTCCTTTTGAAAATGGTTTTAAGATGCTCTAAGAACGATGTCGTGTTTCTAGATGTGTTCAAACCTCATGGTCTTCAAGGTGATGTGTAGATGGGAATTTTGGACTTTTTAGTTGAAAAAGGGCGATTTTGGACCAAGATTCTTCTTGGAAGAGAGTCAAATTGCTTATAAGAGTCTTGATTTCGACGGAACATATTCATTATTGATCTACAGAGGTAAATCCCCATAAGTTTAACAGTTCGGTCAAAATTGGGGTGTTGACAATTACCAAACAAGCCTTAAGCTATACCAAACTGACCCCTATAGTCCCCATTAGACCCCCCTTGAACAGCTTAGAGACTGGACCACATATGGTTAGACGTACAGGCCATTATTCCCCCATTTTTGCCGAAAAGGATAATCCTATGGTTTGAGGCCTAAACGAGATAACTAGGCCTTAAGCCTTAAGCTTACACTATGTTATAGAGGAGAAAGAATCAGCCATTTTCCTATTGGTTTGAGCTATTTCAATAGAGAAATGGCCAAGATATGGTCATTGGAAGTTTTTCGGTCAAATCGCAGGTCGCTGGCATCAACGAGCCTGCAGGAGATGGTGACCGGAGCCCCCAGTGCTTTGAGCGCTTGTACCCCGAGCTTTTGGGTTGTACCAACCCATTTAGATTTAGGGTTATATCATTTACCTGTATAGCACCGGGTTGGGTCGAAGCCACTAAACCAAACGACGTCGTTTGGCTTCGGGTCCTGCCAAATCTATCGGGTCGGGTCGGGTCGGGTCGGGAATATGGACCAGGGTTTGGGCCTAGTATGGATTCAGGCACGGGTCAGTTCGGGTTTAACCCATGGGTTAACGTGTTGGATCTTTTTGTTAGTATATACGGGTAACCCATATTTGTTCAGGCTCGGGTTCGGGTTCAGGTCAAACTCGCGAGTTTTGGGTTTCTTTGTGAGTGTATTTGGGCTATTCATTTATGATCGGGTCGGCTCGGGTCAACCCACGAGTTTTTGATTATTATTATTATTATTATTATTATTATTATTATTATTATATCTTTAACTATTATGCTAATATGGGTTAATTATTGACTAAGTATGTTTAGTGATTTTAATTAGTATTATGATATGTTAATTATTCTATTAATTATTCTTAGTGAATAATTAACTATTTTATTATTATTATACTTTCTTAATTGTTTTATTATTATTAATAGCAATAGTTAGTGTTATTTAAATACATAAACTATGTTTATGTATATCTTTAGTACTTTAATATATTTTAAATAATCTGCAAATTACAAACAGCTATTTATTTATTCTTCCTAATAATAAATAAATATATTTATTATATATTTAGTATTTTATAAATACTAAATGAGTATTCCTTGTTTTAAAAATAGATAATAATAATCTGTCTAGTAATTTTAAATTCTGGAAAATTGTTATTATTATTATTATTATTATTATTATTATTATTATTATTATTATCTATAAGGTATATATGTAAAGTTTTATGATTTATTTAATTATCAAACTATAGGATAGTATTTTTAATAATAATCCAAAAGCCGTTTTATTATTATTTTAATTATTTTAAATACCAAGCAAGCTCTGAAAATTATGAGAATGGAGTATATTTTAATATCTAGTATTTAATAAAAATATTCCTAAGTGTTAGTTTCTATGTTCGATTATAATTATGTAATTAAATCCTTTTACGGCTATTTTTTGTAAATAAATTATCTTCGATAATTCATAATAAATAATCCGTGACTCCGAAAATTATACAGTCAGTTCTCAGAGACTTACAATAATGTCTAGAATGTTCCCTTTAAGCTCAAAGACTTTTCAACATGATCGGAAATACAACTTGTCTTAAGGGCCCACGTTAGTGTAGAAAGCCCTACCTTTCACTCTAAAAACCACACTTAGAATAACACGTAGATTACTACCTTGAGATTTATACTCTCATTTGGTAACATTACCATTATGCCCCTGTAGTTAGCACTCAGCTTTATTGATGTTTCTCCTATGTTTTTTTGACAAGAAATGAATATTGCATATTCATGTGCTAATAAAATAGATATAGTGCTCAATTAATCCCCAAATTCCTAGTTTTACATGCATTTTGAAATTAATATGACTTAATGATGATGTCACTCAAATGTGTGTATCTATGTGTTTTTATAGATTTCATATGCTAAGTTGAAAATGGAGTTGAAATAATGCAAAGAAGTGAAGAAAAGGAGCAGAGAACAACAGCAACAACTGGAAAAATTGCATTTTTGATATTGAAGATCTTGGATTTTTGAAATTGATCCAGAAATAGAAAATGTAGTTCGACGAGTTAGCGATGTGTGGCTGCAAATTTGAGATCAATTGGAGGTCCGAGTAGAGAGATATCAATTTTCTCCCATCGCTGCGCGAAGCTGTCAAAACCCGCGAAAACCAGAGAAAATCCAAAAAAGATCATCAAATTCCCTTTCACTAATGTAAAGAAGCACATAATTATTTCCCATCATATATGGCTCCACTTGTGCTGATTTTCAACCCAATTCACGTGGTCAGATGTCCAATCAATGGTCTTAGCTAAACAAGGAGACAAAGGAAAGAAGACAAAAATAATTAAGACAAACAAGGAGACAATGGGAGCATGACCCATTACTTCTTGAAAGTGACGTATACATATATGTACACAGAAAGGGAAAATAAAAGATAAAGGAGTCCAAGAATTCTCCTTTCCTCTCTCTTGCAAATGACCACTTCCTCAGATAATTGACAAGAATTGTGCAAGAGTTGATGAAAATTGTGCGAGGTTCTTCTCCAACAGCTTCAGCAATTTTATCACTCCTGTAGAATGACAAACACAATGACGAATTTTATTTTCTTCAGTCATCAAGGAAAAGGATCCTTGCCTATAAATACAAGCATCTAGCAAAGAAGAAAGGGCACCTCCCCACCCATGGAGAGAGCCTATGAGGAATTTCCATAGCCAAAACCACTTGTGAGCTTCAACCATCCATAAGTGTTCTTAGCAGTAGAAATCCAAGTTTTCTTTGCTCTAGAAGTTGTATGAAACTTCTTTTCTGTAATTTTTTATTTCAACTTCAAGTTCTATAACAAAACTTTATCTACTGGATTTACCAAATTAGTTCCTAAGTATATGATTTCTTGTAGCTTCTTAGTTAATAAATAGTAGAAAAACATTTCTATTGAAGTTTTGATTTCAAAACTCAAAGTTTCTGTAATTATTTTCATCTATTGTATGAAAAAAATTAGTTTCCAAATTTTAGTTTTCTTAATGATTATTGGTTAGTTACTGGTTGTAGATCATCCCTATTAAAGTTTGAAACCACAAATGTTCAGTTTTTGTAACAAAATTTTATTCACTGTATGATAGAATTTGCAATTAAATTCTAGATTTCTTTGATACATAGTAGCTATAATCACCTATTAAAGCTCTAGAAATCCAAAATATCCATATTCTATTCCCAAATTAAGTTAGGATTTGGTTTGACCTTGCTTGTGTTCTTGGAGTTCATCCAATGTGACCCAGAAAGAAATCAAGGTTGAAGGTTTAGTATCTAATTTTGATGTCAAATTTCAATTCATTTATGTTTCATTAGCTTAAGTTGTACTAAAATTTAGTTATTTTGTAGATTCTACGAATTCAATCTCAACTAACATTAAGTGAAGTAAAAGTGTATTAATTTCAGTCATTACTATTTTCTCGATCATGTGATACCAAAATTTAATTAAACGGTGATTGTGTACATCTATCTAATTTTTCTTTAAAATTTATTTAGATGACAGTTTCAATTCCAAAAATGTTAGGCTAGACCTTTAGTTGGGAATATGCAATAAAAACATAGAAATCACAACTTTCGTGCACTAATCTTTAACTGGGCAAATTTAAATAGCTAGTTGGTTCTACTATTTTTGGATAAAATGTAACTATGGTTTATGAATTTTAATATATTTATGGACTATAGTTGTGCTAGATCTCAAGAATTACGTATTTGAAATAAGAACCTAGTTGTGAATTCCCAACAATGCTAGTTGTCTTAAAAAAATACCTAGCATACAAATTAATTTATTTAATAAAGTTAATATTTCAAATATGTGTATATATATTTTTCCATCCATTACTGGACAGGAAATGGTGTATTGGCAAAGTGGTGGGGTCTAAGCACTGAATAACCCACGTCCGTGGGCTTAAGTTCGAACCTGGCTACTGTCGGATAGCCTCTTTAGTTTTCTTTAAACTAAACGATGTCGTCTCATATGAAACATGACATACTTGATATGAATTCAATGGTTATAAGTTTGTTTTTAAACAAAGAATCACTCTGTTATTTAAAAATGCCAAACCCTTTCAAAAGCACAAAAGTTGTGTGATTTAGCGTTAATTTGCATATTCCAAACCCCTTTAAATCGTCTCTCCTAAGTTGGTCAATATTTGCTATTTGCAGATAATTTAGCTTTGACATTCATATTATTTCCATCTTTCGTTTTAAAATGAAATCTAAGAAGTTTTTCTCATGTGTAAGCAAATCTTGCTTTTGCCCCTTTTTCATCCTTTTTTATTAGCATCTTAATTAGTTTACTTGTCTTTTGTTATTTTTAAATCTTCACAGTATGCTACCCCAAAAAAATAGCCTTTTAGTTAAGTTCTACTATAAAAACATAAAAATGAGTGGTTTAGGAAACAGCACCCCCCACCCCCCCCCCCCCCCCCCCCCCCCCAAAAAAAAAAAAAAAAAAAAATCCCTTTATCTTTTATTTTCTCTTTAGGGACAAAATAGTTACTTCCTATCTTAAAATCTTTCTACCATTCCCTGTGGGTTCGACCTGGTCTTACTAGAACTTTATTACTTAAACGATCACCTACACTTAGGTGTTGATAAGAAAATGTGTTAGTACAGCATTGTCAGTTATGTTGTACAACCTAACGGTTAGCTACTACCGAGGATCTGCGACTTGCTATATTATCGAGGTGAGTTTTTTAACCTAACTCTAATCCATGTTAAGATTAATTCAAGATATCTATATGCTACATGTACGATGTATTGTGCATACATTGTGTTGATTAATGATGCTACGTATTCCGACACCTTTATTGCTACGAATATTCATGTTATGGTAGTACTATCGCATAGATAAGCATGTTAAGAGTTTTATCTATATATTTGTTGGTATCAATCTATGTTAGAGATCCATGAGTTTTATGTTATGCTTTCGTTGTTATGATTAAAGTATGTTGATGAATATTGTACCTTAACCCCAGATTAAGACTAGAATGCCTGTAAGTGTAATTATGGAAGTTCTGTATTATTGACTGGAACATATATATGTAGTACTTGGTGTTTAAAGTGTCATTTCCCTAAGAGTTTCCTAAAACGAATGTTCGTGACGGTGATCTAGTCAACAATATTGACTCTGACTTACTGAGTTTTTTATGATACATAACGGAATAGTGGATGTGTAATTATAACTATGATGTTTGTACTCGGAAGTCGTGTAATGAGCCTAATCTTACAATAAGTGACGCGAGTATTGTTGGTTTACGTTGAGAATCGGTCGGGTGATGTCAAGAGTGGGTTGAGTTGTTATTGAATGTCGAGTTGGGTTAACCAGGCTGTAGAGGTTGGGATGGTATGGAAAGGGTATAGTTGTTGGGTTGGTGGCCCTGAAGGCCTAGTATGATGATGTGATAGTGTGGTGAGTTGGACTCCGTGTCAGACTCAGTGTGGTTATGTTAGGACTTCATGTCAAACTGGTGTTGTGAGAAGGGACTCCATGTCAGGCTTACTATTGGAAAAGTTGGGACTCCATGTCAGGCTTACTGTTGGGAAAGCTAGGACTCCGTGTCAGGCTTACTTGTGTAGAGTTGAGACTCCTTTCGGTTCTTTGTGACGAAATGGATGTTCTTGAACTCCTTAACACTTCGGTTCTTCGTGACAAAGTGGAGGTTTATAGGGTTGGGACTCCTTTCGGTTCTTCGTGACAAAATGGATGTTCTTGAACTCCTTAATACTTCAATTTTTCGTGACATAGTGGTGGTTCATAGAGTTGAGACTCCTTTCGATTCTTCATGACGGAAGATGTTCCTGAACTCCTTAACACTTCGGTTCTTCGTGACGAGGTGGTTGGTGAAGGGTGATTTGTTTGGGGAATGGACTCCGTGTTAGACTCCAATAGTGGACTGTGGTAGCGTTCCAAGATTTTTGAGATGATTCATGTCAGTTGTTCGTATTCTCTTCAAATACCTAGTCGGGCGAGCTAGTAGTTGTTGTTCGGATAAGGGTGAGCGGATTGCGTTAATGTCATAATAAAAATGCTTCATTCTATGAAGAGATGTTGACATATGTTTAACTACTTATATGTTTTAGTTGAGACGTTTGCTATGCCCTCAAAAGAATGTGTCTTTTGATAAGAGACTAACCGTATCCTAAGATACATAACAATAACATGAGTTAAGCGATATTTATATGTACTGATTATTGTGCGGTTGAGATTCTCACTCAGTTTGTTTCAAAGATGTCAGCTTATTACACCCTGGGTAATCCCATGTCCAGAGTGTTGCAGGTCTTATTTAGATAAGAGAGGGGAGCTCAGGACCCAGTACTGAGGAGATAAGGAAGGCTAAAGCCTAGTTGGAGATCGGAAGATAGTTATTTCAGTGTTTAAGCTTATGCATAAGTTCAGTATGGCCTCATGTATTAACTTTGAAGTTTTTGTAAATCATTTTATTTATGCTGCTAGTATTCACATTCAATTGTGATTAAGTTATGTTTTTGTTTAGCACATCCCTTATACTATGAGCATTGTGTGGAGTTAGAAGAACAGAACGGTCATTTAGCCAGTCACGTATCTAAGGGTCCAAAAGAGGAAATGCATTTTTCCCTGCTTTGCAATGCCAGGGTGTGACAATACTTGTTATTTATTTCTTAATTACATTCCAAAAATACACCCGCACATGCACCCTTGAATTCACATCCCCGTACAGGTGTTCCTAGCTGGCTACCCTAGTTAAACTGCCTGTGCAATAATGATTTCATCATTTCACTTCTTCTCTGCTAGGCCCAAACCATTGCATCAGCACTTATGTGTAGATATATGGCCAAAAAAGGCCTTGTTATGCAGAAGCTCTTTCAAAACCATAAGGTTTTATGGCATGCGCATCTAAATATTGTAAATACTGTACAAAGGTCCTTCAATTTTTTTTTGGACCAAAGTAGCCCTAAAATGATATTTTTGTGAGTCATCCCAACAAATCAGCACATTTCCCAGAAATAATTTTTCTTAGTTTTCAATCTTCAAAATGCCATAACTTTTGATGATGCCAAAAATTGGTAATAGAGTAAGAACAAGAAGATGAAGACATAAAAGGTTTGTATATGGTTCGGCCTTGTTAATTAAGATACCTACGTCCACATGTGTGTCAAAGCACTTGCACTAACAGACCACCGACGGCCCTTACCAATAAAGAGGGCAGTACTACCAAAAATCAGCTAGGTATATGCGTATGAGTGTTATGCATTGCTACTCTATGGAGTATGTATGTATCTATGTATGTATGTATGTATATGTGTATGTATGTATGTATCCCCCTCTAACGGGGGTGAGTGCTCTCTTTTATAAGTGCAAGAGACCACTCGTACAAGTCAAGTGAGCTGATTAGGAAGCTCAGTTGATTTACAATTGATTAACACAAATCACGGGGGTTTCCTAAGTGGATTAGGAAACAACTTGCACTTTCCCTTAGTCTTCTATCTGGGATAGGAAACTGTTTGGAATCTTGTGGAGCAAGCCATGAGACGCGCTCGTGCTACACCTACTGGTCGATGAACCTATATCGTACTCCCGAGATATGAGCTCAGACCGGGCGGTCTTGGCTAGACGGCCCGGGATGGCTGAATAGAAGGCGCCCTCTCCAGATGACTCGGCATCTCATTGCTGAGGTGGCAGTTTAACTTTGATCTGATATTTTTTACCAATCAGCTGCCCCCCATTTTTGAGACTGATGTGATGCTTTATCAGATGAGGTTTGAAAATCTGTGCCACTCAGTAGACCGTTCAGGAACCTACCCGGGATATTGCTCCGGGCCGAACCCGCTGCCTTGGTCAGTCAGGGATTGGACTGGACGGTAGCCTCGGGAACCTAGGTTCGATGGTTGCCACATGTCAGGGAGTGATTAGTCTGGTCAGGATCCAATGAGGTCGGTGCAATTGTAACCAAATAGTTGCATCATAACCAAACTGTCACATCATGTATTCAATGCACGCGCCTTTTGTCGTCGCTTCACGTGCCCGAGGAGATAGTTGTCAAATGGTTTAGGCGAGAAAATTTCCTGGCCATTGGATCTGATTTGATCTGGGCTGTTCATACTGCATATATAAAGGACACTTGTTCATTTATGTTGTTCCTGTTGTTCAGAGATTGAGATTACCGAGCGGTTTAAGAGAAAAAGGTTCTCGGTCAAGCTTCCCGAGCTCTTTCCTGCGCTCAATTCTTATAAGTCTTCAGCTTTTCAGCCTTGTAATTCTTTGCAATTTTCTTTCCTTCTCTTCTTCTGATTCCCGAGTGAGGTTGGAGAATCGAAATCTGTTAGGGCTTGTGATGGAGTGGGACTTTTTCTTTCTTAGGTTCATCTTCCTCTTCAGATAAATTAGCACAACAGGGCAATTGACCAATCGGGTTGCCCGGGGGTAGTTCTGCCCGAGTGCTACCTTACTCTAAAGACCTTGTATACTTTGCCTTTTAGGCTCATAACCTTGCCTCCTGTGTATTTCAGACTTGGAGTCCCTAACCCCTACTTAGGTCACCGATTATTTCCTCATCCGGTCACAGGAGCCTTAGAGATGTGTCATTCTAGCTTTGACTCATCTTCCCGATCAGAGGACGAATAGTCGCGGTCAGGGTCCCCCGACACAAGTTTAGACCCACCTTCTGCGACCCCGTCTGACCAGCACAGCTAGGGCAGGATCCCTATCCGAGTGTCTGATGATAAGGCGGGTCAGGAGACCCCAATAGCCCTGTCTCTTGGGGCTCAGGAAAAGAAGTGCCTATCCCGAGTAGTCTTGAAGTGGTGATCGCCTGTAAGTTTATTCCTTCCAACTTACGCACCCAAGACCTTAGTCGGATTAGGGATAGGTATGCCTTTCCCGACCACTATTCCTTGGCCGTATATGCCAGTGGGTCTCACCTCTACCAGCCGAACTTTGTTACTCTTTATGAAGATGCCTTCATGGTTGGCTTCCATATCCCCCTCTATCCGGTCGCCCGAGATGTTCTGATCTACATGGGGATCGCTCCCGGGCAGTTAGCCCCGAACGACTGGAGGTTCCTAATGGGGTCCAACTCTCTTTGGCCTCAAGTCTTCGGGTACAAACTCACCCTTCAAGAGTTGTTGTGGACCCATCGATCATTCCCTGTACATAGAGAGGTCGGATTCTTCTCTCTAGGGGCCCGGTAAGGGAGAAAAATCATCAACTACCTGAGCAATAACAAGGGGTAGAAGAACAAGTTTTTCTAAGTATCCACCCTCGGCCTCTATGCGGAGGCCCCAAGAATCCAGCTGAGGAGTACCAGAACAGGATCAAGCGCTTGGCAAACCTGCCTATAAACGTCTGGAATGTGCTGACTCGGTCGGGAGATCAGAAGGTGACTTACAATCCAGATCAGCCCGTTGAAGCCCTTGTTTTTCCTCCAATAATCCCTGGTAAGCTTTCGGGTGAATTCCTTAGCCTCGGTTGCTTTTCATTGCTTTCTCAGTCACTAACCGCATGATCTTTCCATTCACAAAAATGGGTCCCAGGAAAGATCCAGAGTTGTTGAGGGCTAGACAGGCCACAGCTGCCGCCCGGATGGCGAAGAGAGGTAAGAGACCAGCTACAGATGCCGTGGGTAGCGACCGGACGCTTAGGTGGCTGAGGCATGGATTGGAGGCTTACCAAGATCGGGGGGAGATGTCTGTTCCCTGAGTGGTGGTGGTACAGGACGCCGCTCCTAGGGCGGATCTACCATTCAGGACGCCGCTGGGACAATCGATACAAATCTGGGAGAGGGTCAGGCTGGGTCTTCTCCCGAGCCAGGTGGAGATGTGTGCTAACATGTCTCCCTGGGCTTTCCAAGAGTGGCTATACAGCCTCTCCCACTTTGTAAGTACTTCCTCTACCTCACTCTTTGTTCTTTCACCTTTATGTGGTAATAACCAACTGGTTTATGCTTGTTTTTTGCAGGTTAGATTCATGGCTACCGGAGCCGAGTCCTTCCTGGTCAGGAGGGCCACCATTGCTGAAGTTGCCCTGTCAAAGAAGTGGGCAGCAATGGAGGCTAAGGAGACTGCCCTGGCTGTGGAGAAGGACAAGGTCAAGGGCTTGACTCTAGACCTGGGTGCAGCGCAGGTGGAGTTGGCGACTACCTTAGCGGAACTGGAGATCATCCGGGCAAGTCTGGCAGTGGCGGAGGCTCAAGAGAAGGCTCTATTCGGGACAGTGGCTGCAGGGTCTACCGAGGAGGCCTTCAACGATGGCTTCTTTTAGGGCTATGAGGACCTTAAGAGAAGGTTGGCCCGAGACCACCTCGAGTGGGACATTTTGTCTTATGAAGGGATGGACTCGGACTACTAGGACGTGGGCCGCTGCTAAAGGTACTGTTGCTGAGGCCGAACTGACTGAGGATGTTGCTCCGGGCGGGGATATTGCCCGGGGCGGAGAGGCTGGAGAGACTGAGGAGGTGGTCGTCGTGGTCGACGCTTAGCTCCTCTGTCTTTTACATGTATTGGTTTTTTTGGGGGGGAGGCTGCTATAATTACCCCCAGGCATTGTACATATTTTTTATGTTAATGAAAAGGCCCTCCGAGGTTGTCTTTTACACCAACCATTTATATTTTTGTACCTGCCTGTTTTATAATTGCCTATGCCCGATCGATTGTTAGTCATGTCAAAACCATGCCTTAGTAAAAGCTTTAGGACTATGACAGGTGGGGAGCACTTGGTCTTCTAGAGACTTGTACTTTGAAGGTCCCGCCCGGTATAGTGTAGGATTTTGGTCCTGTTACTATCCAGATGGTTTCTCTGGGCACTGTAGTTGCTTAGGAATGTTGGCAAAGGCAAGCTTCTCGATGCGGGAGTATCGGCTTTCCAGGCCTTAGAGCACTCGGCTAGTGTAATAAACTGGAACTGTATCCCATGCTCCTCTTGGATGAGTGTCGAGCTTACCGCTGAGGGTGATACTACCAAGTATAAGAACAACTCATCCTTTGGTATGGGTGTTGAGAGTAGAGGGGGTGATGTTAGGTACTTCTTGAGTTCCTGAAACGTCTCCTCGTACTCTTTTGACCACTGAAAGGCTTTGCGAAGGATTTTAAAAAATGGCAGACACCAGTCGGTAGCTCGGGAAATGAACATGTTTAGTGCGGCTACCCGTCCGGCCAAACTGTATAATTCTTTGGTTGACCTGGGCGACCGCATGTTAATGATGGCCTAAATTTTTTTGGGGTTTGCCTCGATTCCCCGTCGGCTTACCAGATGACCTAGGAACTTTCTGGACGGGAGCCCAAATGTGCACTTGGCCGGGTTTAACCTTATCTAGTACTTTCTTAAGATGTTGAAGGCCCCGGCCAAGTGCTCGAGATGGTCAGACTCGTCTCGGCTTTTGACCAAGAGATCGTCGACGTACACCTCCATCAATTTCCCGATTAAATCTCTAAACATGAATCGACTAGGCGTTGATAAGTTGCCCTGGCATTTTTAAGGCTGAAGGGCATCACCTTGTAACAATATGTCCCTTAGTCTGTTATGAAGGAAGTCTTCTCTTTGTCCCCGGGATACATGCTGATCTGATTGTATCCCGAGTAGGTATCCATGAAGGAGAGGAGTGAGTGACTGATCGTGGAGTCCACAAGGAGATCTATCCTAGGCAGTGGATAACAGTCCTTAAGGTAGGCTTTGTTCAGGTCGGTGAAGTCCACGCACATCCTCCACTTCCTGTGTCTCTTCTTCACCAACACCACATTGGCCAACCAGTCAGGATATTACACTTCCCTAATGGACATCGCTTTGAGAAGTTTCCCAATTTCTTCATATACCGCTTCCTACCTTTCGGGAAGCATGCCTCTTCTCTTTTGCTTGACCGGTCGAGAGTTTGGGTCAATGTTGAGATGGTGGGACATGACCCGGGGGTCAATCCTAGGCATGTCTTCATGGCACCAGGCAAAGACATCCTGACTCTCGCAGGAACTGGATCAACTTTCCTCTGAGACTCGGTTCCAAGAGAGTGCCAATACTGACAGACTGATCGGGGAGCTAGGGGTCCAGCGCTACATGCTCCAGCTCTTCTACCGAGCCTACTCCATCTCTCACGTCCCTCAGGTCCATCTCTTGAAAATTTAATATTTCTGTGACTGTCTCTCTACCCAGGGAGCTGACATAACAACTTCAAGCGGTTGCTTGGTCTCCACGCAAGCTTCCCGGACCCCAGAGGGTTGGGAACTTGATCAGTAGGTTGTAGGTGGACACAATTGCCTTGGCTTTATTGAGTATCGACCTTCCTAGGATGACATTGTATGTGGATAGAGCCTCCATAACCATAAAATTTACCATCATTGAGACTCACTGCGGGTAGGTTCCCATCAAGACTGCTAGCTCGATCATCCCGAGTGGGTGTGTGCTTGAGCCGTTGAACCCAACCAAGGGGGTGGCCACCAGTCGAAGCCTATCCCTTGATATCCTGAACTGATCAAAGGCTGAGGTGAATAGAATGTCTGAAGCGCTGCATGTGTCCACTAATACCCTCTTTACGATATAATTGGCTATAGAGAGCGTTACCACAAACTGATCATCATGGAGGCAGTGCAGGTCCTGTACATCGTCAGATGAGAACGTCAGCACATAGGTCGTTAGGGAGTCATGTGATTGGATATACAGGATATCCACTCAGGATGCTCGAGCATGACTCTTTTTAGTCGACTGTGGGTCCCCTCTACCCGATGTTCCTCCGGAGATAACGTTAATTTGCCCGAGGGGCTGTGGCTGCTCGAGAGCTTGGGCGTCTGGTCGGGGTCATCTATCTGCGACGACAACTCAGTGAGGTGACCCTGCTCGATGAGCTTCTCAATGGCATTTAGCTTAAAGTAGTCATCCGTGTCGTGACCGTGGTCTTTGTGGTATCGACAGAACTTATCCCGGTTTTTCTTCTCTGGCAACCTCTTTAGCTTTGTTGGTTTTTTGAGCAGCCCTTGAGTCTCGGCGGCGGCCATGACCTCCTGGATAGGCCAAGAGAGAGGTGTGAAGACAATTAGGGCCTGATCCCGTTCGCCCCTTTGCTAATCCTACTTTGGCTTCTTTCTAGAGCCCTTCTCAAAACCCTTGCATTTCTGATTAGATTTTAGGGATTCATCTCCTACGAAGCTAGCGCGTTTAGACTTCAAGAACTCCTCCGTATCAATGTATTTCCCAACCCTCTTCGAGAGTTCAACCAGGGTGGTCGGACGGTCATGGTGGAACGACGTGGCAACCTTGGTGTGCTGAAACCCCGAGCAGAAGGCTGTGATCGCGACCGTTTTGTTCAGGTTGCGGATTTGAAGCTTCTGCTAATTGAAACGATCGACATAATCTTTCAGAGATTCTCCCTTGCATTGCTTGACGGCCAGCAATTGGGTGTCTGGCTATGATCGGTCGAGCATCCCCATAAACTCGCTAACGAAGAGCTTATTGAATGCCTTAAAATCGTCGACCATTCAGGGTTTGAGAGCATGGAACCACTGTACGGTTGGCCCTTTGAGGGTGCTAGGCAAGGCCAGGCAGAGTAGCTCGTCGGCACTGGTAACTAATACCATATGAACCTTGTAAGTCCGGACATGATCGACCGGGCTCCTTGAACTATCGTAAGAATCAAGATGTGGTTGTTTGAATTTCCGTAGGATGGGGATTCCTATGATCCGGATGGTGAAGGGTGACTCAGTTTGGTGTTGATGTGGTCATGACCTGGCTTGCGGCTCAATTTCTCAATTTGTTTCTGCAGGTCCTCAATTTGGGCCTTGATGTCCTCCTGATTGGTCCTCCGCTCTAAATATTGGCGATAGGTCGGGTCAGACGAAGACACCTCCTCTTCAAAGTGCACCGTCCTTAGGGACAGGGCTTGGCTATGAATCTGGTTAATCGTGTGCCTACGATCGCTCTGGCTTTTGACCGGATGATCCTAGGCTGATTCCCGGGTCTATCACTCTTGCCCGTCCCCTCTGGCAGCTCGTCTCTTATTGATGGTATCTATGGCGTCGCCCTTGCGATTTATACTAGCCCAGGTACATTGTCGGGTTATTATGGCATCCCGGCCATGCTCATCATTCCCGGGTTGTCCAATTACCTGGGAGGCCAGTGCAGTATGGGCACTTCGTCGGGTTGGCTCAGACATCCGAGCGTGCTTGTCGTTTCTATCCTGTACCTCGGTCTACTGAGGCTTATCCTTCTAGGCCAACAGAGCTTCAATCTGCCGCTGAGTTTGACGTTGGCTTTCCAGAAGTTGAGCCAGTGTCGTAGTGACCTGCTCAGGAGTCATAGAAACTGCTGACCGGTCGGCCGGTGCATCTTCCTGATTCGTCGGCTGAGCAGTCTTCTTGTTTTTACGAGGAGCCATGGCAATCAGTTAAGAGATTTGTTTATTCTGAGAAAATTTTTTGTTTCCCACATACGACGCCAAACTGATGATGCCAAAAATTGGTAACAGAGTAAGAGCAAGAAGATGAAGACAAAAAGGTTTGTATGTAGTTCGACCCTAATAATTAAGAGACCTACGTCCACAGGTGTATCGGAGCACTTACACTAACAGATCACCAACGGCCCTTGGTAAACCAACAAGGAGAGCGGTACTACTAGAAACCGGCCGGGTATAAGCGTATGAGTAGTATGTATTGCTACTCTATGGAGTATGTATGTATATATATATGTATGTATCCCTCTCTAACAGGGGTGAGTGGTCTCTTTTATAAGTGCAAGAGACCACTCGTACAAGGCAAGTGAGCTGATTAGGAAGCTCAATCTATTTACAATTAATTAACACAAATCATGGGGATTTCCTAATTGGATTAGGAAACAAGTTGCACTTTCCCTTAGTCTTTTATCTGGGATTGGAAACTGTTTAGAATCTTGTGAGCAAGCCATGAGACATGCCCGGGCTACATCTACTGGTCGATGAACTCGTTCCCGAGCTGTGAACTCAGACCGGGCGGTCTTGGCTGGACAGCCCTGGATAGCTGAATAGAAGGCGCCCTCTCCAGATGACTCGGCATCTCCTTGCTGAGGTGGCGGTTTGACTTTGAACTGATATTTTTGTACCTATCAACTTTCAAAACACAAAGCAGTTTTTGGTAAATCTACAAAATAATATGCATATTTCCTATAAAATTCTTAAAAAAAAAAAACAAACAAACTTTCATAGCTCAAAAAAGAATGTCAACAAATTTTTTTTTTGTTGTAAAATTGACAATTCCATTGCGTAGATCGCAAAAAAAAAATAGCCTAGTAACCAAAAAAATTATCCAAAACGACAACAAAATCACATAGTTATGGCTATTTTAGAACATGTTAGTGTCTTTAAGTGCTGCCCAGATAATGTTATTGTCTTTAAGTACTGCCCAAGTAATGTTACTATCACTGTCCAACGATCAAATACAAAACGTTTTTTTAAAGGTTGTAAAATTACACTTAGGGTCATTTTCCATATGTTGTTGCCTTTAATTAAATACTGCCCCCATGTGAAAAATAGAAGGATATCATCAAAGATTAGTAAAATGGTATTTCATAAATTAAGAAACAGTTTCATGTCTTCGATAGTAACATTTCTTAAAATTGACCAATTAATCGCAAAACAGATTACATTTACAATGCTGTCCAGGTAAAGGCATTAACATATCATCAAAAAAAAAAAATTTAATTCTACTACATGTTACTCACTACCAATAGTATTGACTTTTTGCGTCACGCGAACGCGTCACAAATTGTAACAGCCGCTCACGCGGATTATATTTAATTTTGTTTTAGCATGCATTATTAATGATTTGATAATGATGAGAACATATGCGTTAAGTGAGTTTTGACTTACTAAGTTGTTTAGGGGTGTCCAGTTTGGAACTCGGGTTTGGCCAATGTGGCAGTACCAGTTTGGAACAGGTATCGAGACAGTTATGTGGGATAATTATTTTGTGTCTAAATGTTTATTAAGGCTTTTGTGATTAATATTATATTATTCTAATAATATATTACTTGTTAGAGACCACTTCTGTGGTCAGTTAGAGATACCTTTGTGAGAGCGAATTGGACTCGTTGCATAATTAGTAGGTTAATTAACAACTCTATAACATTATGTGGGACCACTTATGGGACTCATACGTTACGTAGATAAACACACATTTAAGTTTGGGATAGTTTTAATAAGTTTTATAACTAGCAGGGGTATAAACACAAAACTGGCAAAACTTTGTTGAGGCTATAATCAAAATGCATAATTGAGTGAAGATGTATGTTGCTTGACACATGGAGATGGCCATCTCCTTCTCCATTTAATTCAACCAAAAATACTCAGAGAGAGATACACAGAAATTTCGACTGATATGTCACCGGAGCTTTCGACGACGATTGACGCGCCGTTCGACGTCGGTTTTCAAAACAGAACACATATTCGAACTCCTGGGGGGTGAGTCTAATGCATTAGTACCAATTTGGTTAAGTTATGTGGTAGTTTTTCTGCAACCCATTTCAAAGTTTTAGCTCATAATCTGTAAATTTTGTATAGGGTTTATACCTGGAACTTGCTAGGGCTCTAATTTGGCAATTAGGAGCGGAAACTAAGAGATGAGTGATAAAAATTGTGGAAATTGGATGATTCCATGCTTAAGTTTGTTTTTATGATGCCAAGCATGTTTGGTTAGCCTAAATTTTACATGTGTATTATAATTTAGTAATTCATGATATAGTTGTATGATTGTACGGTGAAATGGTTATATGAGCATGTTGAGTTCGTTATATGGGTCAAAAGGAGAACTTGTATATGACATCGAGTTTTGTGATAGAGCTGAGTATGGTTATGAGGTTGCACATCTGAATTAAGAAAGCGCGTGAATCTCGTCTAGTCGCTTGGTGCAGTCGTGGACTAGTGTGAAAGGGTGGCTTATACTTGTTGTCCCGGAGGCCATAGTTAGGTGTAAAGTGATGAAATTGAGCATGTTTATTATCCATGAGCATGATTATTGTTGTTCACTAAGCATATAGGCTATACATTGTAGTGGTTATTGAATAACCATTGTAGATGATCAATGAGAAGCTTTGAAGAATTAAAAATATTGGATTCAGCGATGCTACGTGGAATTTTTTCGGTTGGAGCTTACGATGTTAACTTCATGTTTTGGACCTTAACTTGTAATATAATTGTAACCGGTTGAATGCAGAGAGTTTATGATACTAGTTAGTTCTTAACTCATGTTTATGTTAAGTATGTAATTTGGATTTCAAGACTATGCTTATTAAGTTGGTAGTTTATGCATTAATTCGGATTCGTAATTCTTGTAATAGCTAGTTAACGAGCTCAACTCTTGTAATATAAGGATTGTGTTATGTTGGTTTAGTATTGGGAATGTTTATCTCTTTGCCTTGTTTGGTTGGTTTGGGAGCGACAAACTCAGAGTTTTACTCAAGAGTTCGACATTAATTGGTTTGTATCTTAAACTTTCGCTTTGTTGTTTAAATGGTTAGAATGAACTCGGAAAGTCCAAAATTATGATCCGTTGGTGTTTATACGTGTTTTCAGAATGAATATGATGTTTTAGAGTGATTGAAAGTTGTGTAAACTCGAAGTGGTTGAATGGCTCATAGGCAAAATTCTACATCAATGGAGAATTCTGCCCAGAGGCCCTTCGACCAGTCGAGTGGGGTAGTTAGACCGGTTGAAAACCCCTCTAGTTTATGCTTAGTTCTCCTATTTTGGGAGTTCGATTTTACTTCTAATTAAGTATGATGATATCTTCGGAAGCCCTTTGAATTATAGAAGTATTACTTTTAAAAAAGGACTTCGTTAGGGTATGTTTGGGTGTGTGTGTGTGTGTGTGTGTGTGTGTGTGTGTGTAAAATCGCTTTGAAAATGTTTATAAAGTTGTAAGTTCATGAGTCAAAACTTTTACTGTTGTGGTTTTGGAACTTTAATGACTTGGAACGTGCCTTGGTGGTGTGCCACGTGTCCTAGAATCATTTGTGTGGTTCCAGGGCATGACACGAATACTTATTTGCGATGCGATAAACGCATCAATAGTTTGTGACAGTGACATTACGCTACAAATAGTGTATCATTGTCTTACAAATATATAAATTTTATTCAAAATGGAGTTGTGGTTTGAAAGTTATGACATTTAAAAGTTTGAAAAAATGAAATAAAAGTTACATTGAAACGCGTGTTGAGATGGAAAAATGGCATGCTATACATGTGTGAAATTTGGGCAAACTTGTTAATCATCTTAAAATCAGTTTAAAATTAGACTTAATGCCAAACAATTTAAAAACACATATCTTTATCACTTTAAAACCAAATATTGTAGACTTATCTCCTATTAGATTCCCTAGTGAAGACTTTTAATTAACTCTTCTATTTTTAATTTGATGAGCAATGAGCATACATTATTGTAAGATTTATTTGAATATTAAGATATTATCCCAAAATATCCCACTCATTTACAAATATATATATATATATATACACACACACTAAAACATGAAAACGAAGAGAAAAAGGAGAATCAATGAGACATGCACGTGAGATTCTTAGTAGAATAAAATTTAGTTTTGTCCTATATGAGTAGTCCCAAAGCTTATGACCTTGAAAACATGACAAATTTGAACCAAATTTGCGTCAAATAATCCCAACCGTATTGTGCCAAGTGGAATTTTCCTTTGGGTAGTTACAGGGCGGATATAGGATTTTTAGTCAAAAAGTAAAAATTTTTTTGCTCTATTTATAGATAATTATGTGTAAAATGATATAATTGTATGCAAAATTAGTTTAACACCCCTAATTTGGGGCAAATCATGTAATTTTAGGAGGGCCTATTTCTAAAACTTGTAATATATTATATGTAAGTCTAAAAATTTTAAAAGTACAGGGAGGCCTATGTCTAAATTTGTAAAATATTATATATAAATTTAAAATTTTTAAAAGTTCAAGTGGATCTATGTAAAATTTAAGAGGATTTATTTCTAAAATTTATAAATTGTTATAAATTATTTTGTAATTTTAAAAAATCCAAGGGCCTGCACCACCCCTGAGTCTGCCAGGCTAGGTGCTCATAAGTTTAATACTCCGTATTTATTTTTGGACAATGCTATTGTGAGAAGCTTCTCGCATGAGAATGCGGGTTTTAACCGTAGGATGAGCATCTAGCCTTAAGATTCTCAGAAATTTGGAGAGAATCTTAAGGCTAGATGCTCATCCAACGGTTAAAACCCGCCTTCTCATATGAAAAGCTGTTCACAATAGCATTTCCCTTTATTTTTACCTGGTGAGTGGGGGGCAATTGGTGGTGGCGGTTGAATGTGTTCAAAGGTGATGATAATTTCTAGGGAAAAAAAAAGTTGGTGATAATTATGGTGATTAGACAAGTAAATAGGAGTAAACAACATCGTGAAAGAAAGAAAAATGAACTTAAAAAAAAATGTTGACGGAACTGAAATTTTAACTTCAAAATTTGATCAATCGTTTTCATGGCATATGCTGAATTTCAAAATTTTTGCTATTTATTAGTAGGCTTTCCGTTTATCCAAACTAGTACCAGTGTTTTAAAAATCGGACCGGACCGGCCGGTTCGACCGGGTCGACGGTCGAACCAGTCGGCTCTCCGGTCCGAGTTAACTCGGAAACCGTTATTAGAGTAAAAACCGGTCAAAACCGGTGGATGAACCGATTGAACCGCATAACCGGAGAACCGGTGACGATTTTGTGGATGAACCGGTCATGAAAACTTAGAAATTTAGGTGCTCATTTTCAGAAAATGAAGGCCAAACACACCGCTCAAGACTGAAAAGCTACTGTCGATTATGTCAATCATGGCAGAAGCATCATCACTTTTGTATTCTCTCAAAAACTTTAAGTTCCAAGTCAATTATAATGATTTCACTCATTTAATATACATGACTATCTATTCTATTATAATAATATACAAATATACACGGCTGAAATGACAATAAAAAGTTGCTATGAGAGATTTTCTATGCTACTTTAGATTAGGATGTATTATATTGTACATTTTAAAATTGAGAATTTTTGGTATGATATTTTTTATTTCCAAGCTTTGAATGTTATTAGTAATAATTATAAATAAATATATAAATTATCTATTTATGACGTCACGGTTTGATTCCGGTTCACCCGACGGTTGAACCACTAACCCGTAACCCGGTAATTTTTCCGGTTCGATGAACGGTCCGGTTTTCAAAACATTGACTAGTACAAAGCAGTTAACCCAAATTTTAATATCCTAATGAGAGTTAATATTTCATCAATGAAGTTCCAAATCCGCAGTAAAATGTGTTTGGGAATGCATAAAAGAGTAATGCTATGCTCTCCTAATATTATGGCTTCTAACACATGCGACAGTGAACACTTAATTTTCATTAGAAGATGTGAACCCATTTTATTTATCAAAGTAACTCCATAGTAATTTTTTGGGAAGAACAATCCTATGTTTCAAAAATTTGTATTCACCAACGACTCAAGTGGTCAAGTGGTAACACCTTGATCTCTCCAGTGGTAAGGTTAAGGGTTCGATTCCCCTAGTGGCCCTTATTGGGCTTTATTATGGGTCATTGCGGGGCTATGAGATGAGATTGGGTTGGGTTTGTGTGCATGTGTGGGGTATATGCGTTGTATTCAGCCGTGATTCAGGTAAAATTAAAAAATAAACAATTAAATAAATAAATAATAATACTAATAAATGAAAATAAAATTGTATTCCAAAGGTGGTTCATATGGTTAGGAGTGTTCAAAAAAATCGAAAAATCAAAAATCAACCAAAATTAAACTGATTAAATCCCAATTGATCAATTTTTTAAAATAGTGTACAAGCTAAAACCGACCGACACAGCCTAAAACCGATTGCCATAACCGAGTGGTCGATTTCAAAAATCACCAAACAACCGAAAAATTTGACCGCAAACACCACTACGTGTGGTAGCATATGTCTTTCAAGCACGCACAACTGTTTGGTGCTTTTTTACCAAATGTAGTATATAATGATAGAAAAGACAATTTTATATAATTGAAAAATAGTTGTTGGAATGTGGTCTTGAGAGAAAAAGAGTTTTAAGAAGGAATGTTGTGAACCAAATTGAAAGTATGTATGTTCAGGGCACTCATATTAGTATTCTTTTTTCTATTTTATATTTATTGTAAGGAGAAATTTTTTGGTACATTAGGGGTTCCGCATGGCATGTCCAGTGACAGATCTGTATATGGGCAAGGCCCCTCAAGCCCCACCAATATTTTGAAGAATTCTTGATACATCCTATAAAATATTACACTTAAACGACCCTAAAAATTTTAGAGAGCCCCCTATTTTATAAGTATTGAGATTTTTTGTATGAATAGAGCACTATTTATAATCCAGTTCATCCAAAACTACAAGTCAAGTTATAGATTTCAAATAAAAGCAGTTGAGCTACTACTATAGACGTTATTGTTATCCAGCTATCTCAAATATTCAGTCCAACATAGCTTCTTCTCACTTCTTAATTAACCTAACACAAAATAATTTAAAGCCATTCCAAGTTTTATAAAAAAATTTAGACAAAAATATATGTATAAATAAACCCCATAAAAATTACGTCGGGACACAACTGTAAACCAGATCCCATATGCAACTTCCTAATATCATCCCAACCAAGTGCCTCTTAATTCAAATTTCTGCATCTGCCGCTGAGCATGTAGAGTCAAAGTCTCCCTACCACCCCTCTAATTCCTTTTAATGCGCCGCCCCCCTAATCCCATTCTCATAATTAAAAAAATCAAGTCAAAGTCTCTCTCATCTCTCTCTCCTTCAATTAACCACCTGCCCCCTCTCTCTGTCTCTCTCACATCCCAAGCATCGTCAGTAACCGGAGAAAGGATTACAAATTTTTCATTCTACAGTCACAAAATCATCCTACTAACAGGGTTTTGATTTTTCATTTTCTTTTGATTTGGTGATCTGGTTTGTAAGCTATAGTGAACCATATTTTCACTTAATTTTTTGTTATTAACTTTTTGTTCAAACCCAATTTAGAGAGAGAGAGAGAGAGAGAGATGGAGGTAGAACATTTTAGCCACGAGCATCCGTTGACTGTGAATGAAGTGTATGAGTTTAAGTTCAATGCTGATGAGGTTCTACACATCTGTAAGGGTTGTAACGAAGAGATCTTCAGTGGTCCTTTATACAGTTGCAGCCTTGGATCATGTAACTTCTTCTTCTTATGCAAATCTTGCTTCGAACTGCCTCTGCAAATTCAACACCCACTCCATACACAACACTCTCTTACCCTCATACCGGACCCCCCTCCTTACTGCAACTGCAACATCTGCGGAAAAGAATCCACGTCCTTCACTTACACCTGTTCCTTGTGCACATTTCACCTTGACATACGTTGTGCTTTGCAATCTCTGATCAACATCGAACACCAAAGTCACCAACACCCTTTAGTCCTCCTACGTGAGAGGGTCTCACTTTCGTGCGACGCTTGTTGCACGAAACGTGAAGACATGTTTTATACTTGTCCCACCTGCATCACCCAATTTCATGATCAGTTCTTCATCCACCAGGAGTGTGCTTTAAAACCAACCACTCTCAAACATAGTGCCCATGATCACCACCTCAACCTAGCCTTTTTTATTCCACCTGAATACTCCCAATTTCAACTTTATTGCGAAATCTGTTCCCAGTTAGTGGATCCTGATAACTGGGCTTATTATTGTGGTGGGTGCAGATATTTTGTCCATATTAATTGCACATGGGAGCCTTCATGTAAGTCTTTCTTTTTCTTGCCAATATCCATTTTCTTTAGGCTTAACTACATTTTACACAGTTTGCACTTTGTGTTAATTTGGTCCATGTAGTTTACAAAGTGTCATTTTAGTCCATGTAGGTTCATAAATGTGTTATTTTAGTCCCTCAAACACTTTTTGCGACAATTTTTTTTTACTTTTAATGACAAAATTATTCGTCACTAAAGCACCTATTGGATTTATTTGATACACTTATGAAACAACAGGGACTAAAGTGACACTTTCTAAATTACAAGACCAAACTGACACAGATGACAAACTACAAGATATGAAATGTATTAACCCTTTTCTTTATTAAATATGTGTTTAGTCCACTTAAGTGTCCTTAATTTTATGGGAATTTTGGTCAAAAGGATGGATGTACATTTTTGTCTTAAGCCAGATCCAACCTGAATTTTATTTTAGTAAATAGTCTCTCAATAGAAATTTTTTAAGAAAAACCATGTTAATTTGTAACGTAAATGGGATGTCTAAACTCAAATTATCCAATATGATAGGTCTCTTTATTTTTGTTTTGTTTAGTTCTTTGTTTTTTTTTTTGGGGGGTTAATTACATTTTATCCCCCTGAAGTTAGGTCTATTTTCGCTTTACTTTCTGTGGTTCAAAAGTGGAGAGTTAACCCCTTGTGGTTTTGGACTAAACTGAAACCACTAAGATTTCTCTCAAATTAACCCCATATGGGGATTTAGTAGTGTTTAAATTAGCCACACATACAAAGTTTTAAGTGTCGAAATTAATTGTACATAGGCAGTTAACCCTTAAATTAGCCCCTATAGGGATTAAGTGTTAAAAATTAGCCCCACATAGGTGGGCTAAAAGACAACATTATCTCCACAGATGATTAACACCAAAATTAACATTACAAATGGGCTAAGTATTAATATGTTTGGCCAATTTCAGAGTTTTCATCAGTTTCGAGGGAAATTTTATCAGTTTCACTTTAGTATGCAACTACAGGGGATTAAGTGTCCACTTTTGAACTACAGGGTGTAAAGTAAAAATGGGACTAACCATAGGGGTAAAATGTATTTAAACCTTTTTTTTTTCAAATTTCTATAAATTTTTTGGGTGCTGTTTTCGTGGCTGCTCAAATTTCATTTCCAGACATTATATACTTTGTATTGTGCAAAAATTCAAATATTTGTAGAGCGCATTGCTCTAAATTTAAAACTTTTGTTTTCCTTTTTGTTTCAGCTTCTAAAACAAACATTGCAGTTGAAGATTTTAATGGAGTTGTGTTTCACTTGCCATTTGATAGTGTATCTGTTAATGTGGTAAGTCATTTCCTCAAGGAGATGAAATTAGAAGAGAACCAGAAAGAGGAAAAAAAAGAGCTTAAGCATATTAGTCATAACCATCCACTAATCTTCGTTGATGATCATAGTGAAGATGACAAATCATGCTCTGGAAGCAAGTCATCTCTTATGAGTAACGAAAAATACTGCAAAGGGTGTAGGTATCCCATCTTAGATACTCCATTTTATAGTTGCGGTCGTGCCAATTGTGATTTTTCACTCCACGAATGTTGTGCCAAGCTACCCACTGAATTACAACATCAATGCCACCCGTCACACCCACTCGCCCTACTCCAGAAATCGTCCATCGCCAGGTTTAGGTGCAAGTTTTGTGGGGTGTGGGAAAACAAGTCTCAATTCTCATTTCAGTGTTCTAGTATTAATTGTCAGTTCAACAATATTCATGTTAAGTGTGCTCTTTTACCATACGTTGTTAGACATGAAGCTCACCGTCGACATCTTCTTGTATTGGAGTATTTTGCAGATGCATTTGGATGGTGTGCTGCATGTGGTCAGAATGTTAGTAGTAGATTTGCATATAAATGCAACACTTGCAACTTCAAGCTGCACATCCATTGTTCTCTTATACCTCGTACATTAAGCCACAGATACGATGAACACCCCTTCACCCTCAATTATTTACCTCTCAAAGAATACCAAAGGGAATATTTATGTGAAATATGTGAAAAAGAGTTTGACCCCAAGTTATGGTTCTATCATTGTGTAGACTGCGATCAATCCCTTTGTATTTTGTGCGGTGTAGATTGGCACTACGGTCAAGATATGTACTTATAAGGCGTGGCCATCTTCTTTACACATCTACCTTAGAATGTAATTTTTTTTTTCTTTTTTTTTCTTTTTTTTTTTTTAATCTTATAGCATACTAGGTTCTTCTATCGTAGAATTTGTATTAACAAAAATACTAGTGGGCTAAAACAATAGCTCATGTGTAGATTAAATCTTTGGATAATACTTGGGGCACAACTTTCATACAACCTCCCCAAAAGATGTGTCTATCTCTTTCCTGTATCACTGTGGGGTCCAGTGACATCATAGGAGAGAGATAGACACATCTTTTGGGAAGGTTGTATGAAAGTTGTATGAAGGTTGTGTCCCAAATATTACTCTAAATCTTTTCCATTACATCGTATTCTCGTCCAATTCACTTCCATCCCACATAGAATCTTTATCTATTTCTATACTATCTATAAAATCACTAACCCCATACGTGCTTTACACTTTTTTGTCTTTTCAAAATTACCCTTATATTTTACTTAAATCACCTTTATGAACAAATTTGCCTATTCATTAAAAGTTTATTACATTTGGTAATCGGGGGTGTCCGGGCCAGCTTGCGCGCACTCCCCTGAGGCCCTGGAGTTGCCGGGTGAATTCCCTTGTGGCCACGCTCCCAATGACTCGAACGCTAAACATGTCACGCCCCAGCGTTGTGATAATTAAGAGAAGTAAGCTTCCTTATCAGACTCGTAGGCTCGTAACAAGTTACAGATTGCATGATTGTCCAAATATCAACAAAATATAAAATATCAGAGTGTTACAATCTCCATTATACATACTTAAATATTACAGATATCCAAATTCAAAAGAAACAGAAGTTTAAAGCCAAACGGCCGATAGTAACAACAACAAGAAGAAAGATAGATAATAGAAATTCCCCAGCGGGAACAAAACAACTCCGGCAACTCGAATGTCTCCTCAGCTAGCAAAGTCCCCAACCTTTCTCGTCCATGTTCTCCTCTCCAAAGTATGCATTCTCCAAAATAGCCACTCCAACACCTGGAATTACAACAGCTAGACACGGATGACCAGGGCCACACACCGTCAGCTGAAAGCTGAGTGAAATACTACAAAATACACATAATATGAACATAATACACCATTTATGTTATCACTGAGAAGGTTAACGAGACATTACTCAAGTCCTTACCCAAAACCCAACGTCCTTCCCAACCATGCAACCACATCAATACAACACAACGTGCATGAATCCATCGTGTCAACAACTCACAACTTGACAGTACTAGCTCCTGTCAACGCACGACCACAACACTGGCAGTATTAGCTTCTGCCTATAACCACAACAATATCGAACCAACGGTACTAGCTTCCGTCAACACACAACCCATCATACCTAATTCGATCTTAAATTCATAAACAAGCCCAATTCGGCCACAACCGAACTCCTAGCCCAATTCGGCGCGCCCTAATACGGCCTATAATATACATATTCCAAGCCCAATTCGGACAATAATATACATATTCTAAGCCCAATTCGGCCAATACATCACACCTAGCCCAATTCGGCCATAACTCAATGTCACACAAACAAAACACGAATCAATCTTCCGATTCCTCCAACACAACTGACAACAAGACCGTTAAGGTCATACGACAAGATGCAACCACACTCAAAACGATCGACGAGATCATCCAACTCAAATATGCCACATAACCATGCAACATAATCATGCCTCACACGTCCGTCAACAGACTTATTCATTTAAGTAAATTATTCGCGTATTAACCTTCATTACAGTATTAATGATTCGACCCGATGTTTTACTATGATCGCCATCAAACTGTTCATAACAATAATCTAACATAAGTATAGAGTTAACATGTTAGAAGAATCAACATATGAAGAATGAATTACTCATTCACTTAGACATGGTACTACTAAACAAGCATACAGTACAACTACAGAATTAACAAGCTCGTTCATATTTATAACATATACAATTTCAGTTTAACTAATCAGGTCAGGACATACCTATAGCACAACTATATTAAATTCATCATATAAACAAGCAAAGAATACAAAAATTGTCAGGCTCGAGCGCTTCGGCCACTCAAGTGCTCTGGGCTCGAGCGCTCGCACTTAGCAGATTTCCAGCAGTTTTGTTTACTTAGTAACATAACTACGATTTTCATAATAGATTCATGAAATCTTGAAACAAAATGTACGTGCGACTTATAAAATAGATTATTCATGCTCATATACACATTGTTCGTGAATTATAACATTCCCAAAGTTATCAACAATAAATGGATGATGAAATTTATGTGAACTTGAAAATAGATGATGATCTTGATGTTCTAGAGCTAGATTTTAGTTAGCACTAACATACAACCACAATTTACAGATTTTAACATGTACATATAAACATTGTAGGTGAGTTGTAATACTCATAAATATCAAAACTCAATTAGGCGATGATATGTTGAGAAAGATGATGGAGATGATGATGATCTTTGAGCTTGGACTCCAAATGCTTAAGGAAAGCTTCAAGATTTCAGCTCTGGAACTTCAAGGAATTTGAGAGAACTTCAAGTATGCAGTAAGGATGATGATCACAAGCTTTGATGAGCTTGCATGAGGAGGATCAATGAACATGCAAGAGAAATTCATGAATTTCTCTAAAACTCTCTCTATAGGACACTCACTATGGAAACAGAGTTTATAAACGTAAAGATGTTGGGGAAAGCTTTGGTATTATAGAATTTGAGAGCCCAGGGGCAAAAAGGTATTTTTCACACCTTTTTAGGCTCGAGCACTCGCGCTTCTCGAGCGCTCGGGTTTGCTAAATCCAAGAAGGTTTGTTTTAAGACAATGAATTAAGGGATGATATGCCTGAACACTCATATAATGTCAAACATTCTCAAAATCTCATTACATATATAGAAAACATTAATAATAAATATTTGGAAATTATATTTTTAATAATAGAAATATGGGTATTGTATCTCTCCACCACTTATAAAAGGATTTCGTCCCCGAAATCTTAGCTAACTCATGTCGAACAACTCCGGATACTTGGTGCGCATCTCAGACTCTAATTCCTATGAAGCTTCTTCTACGTTGTGGTGATTCCACAGAACCTTCACCAACGGGATCTCCCTGTTCCTCAGCTTCTTGATCTCTCTGTCCAGAATCAACACCGGTCTCTCTTGATATGATGCATTGTTATTCACTTCTATGTCTCTGAAATCGATCACATGTGGCGTAGTGCCCTAGTGATACTCCTTCAGCATACTAACATGAAAGACATTAAGGACTTCAGACATCTTCGGTGGCAATGCTAGTATGTAAGAAACTTTGCCCACGTACTCTAAGATCTCAAACAGTCCAATATAGCGAGGTGACAACTTCCATCTCTTCTGTCCAAACCTCACCACACCTCAAATTGGAGATACTTTGAGTAAGACATGCTCTCCCACACTGAATTCCTTGTCTCTGTGGTACAAGTCTGCGTAGCTCTTTGTGGATATCGCAGGCTAACCACGCTTAATGGTAAGCAAATCTGAATAACTTAATTCTTTTTAGGGCATCTTATTAACACATTAAACTTCATGGAAAAAATTATTTGAAGTCAAAACTGTTGGATTAAGGCTCTAATCCATTCATTTTAAAAAGGTGTTACTGTTCTGAAATTCTGGACAGAAAACAATTGAGTTGCAAAACCCATGATCAAACCATGTCAACTATGAAATTTCATCAAACAAAAATTACAGTGGTGAATCTATGAGTTAGGACAAATTCCAATTGGTCTCATTCAATTCCAATGGATCATGATTTAATTAAAAATCCTTGATCAAAGTTGGTTTATGAATTCACTGCACCAATGTTAACTTCAACATCTATTTGTTAAATCTATCAATCAAGACATGGCAATTGACTTATCCTAAGTCTATTTCTCCTTCCCGTTGATGGTTATTGGAGATTAAAGACACCATTCTTATAGATTTCAATGAAGTATGGGAGAACTTCATGAAATCTCAATCTAATGAACCTAAATCATGAAGATGGATTTAGGCTCATTAACTGTGACGCCCCGAAAAATAAAGATAATAAAGAAAGACATAAAGGCAGGTCCAACCGTCAACCACAATGTCAAAATCCTATGTGGACCAATCCAACAATACGGAAGCTACAAGAAAATCCCACGTGAATTCCAACTCGGTCGACAATTCAAATGTTGAACCCACGTGGACCAAACGGGTCAAAGAGGGTCAACCGGTACCACTTAGATTCCAAAATATTTTGAAGTACAATTATTTAAAAAAAACAAACTCGTTTTCAAACAAAGCCTTAAAACCTCATTAGAGCTCCATGTTAAAACATATATCTGTGAATTTCTCATAAAGCGAGACTTTAAAACCCAATTTTTGTAGTCATAAATACTTGTAATGCCCCGAATTTCTAAACATTAAAAACTTAATAGAAACTAAAACTTACAGGGTTTCGGTCTACAATTCTTAATGAATACCTCTGAATAGACGGTAAAATTTAAACCAAATACAAAACTTATTAAACTTTGCACAACCCGCACTATCTCAAACACTAATACACTTGGCACATGCACCAAGATTTCCAAATGAACATGAACTCACAAAAATAAATAAATAAATAAGAAAGGGGAAGATCCAAAGTTAGAACTCCAAGCTTGCTAACCCCAACTTGATCCAATGCTCAAATTCCTGAAAAAAAACATCTTTGGCTACGTTCATATATTGAACGCACCCGAGATGCATGGAGACATCCCGGTCAGTATAAAACTGGTGTGAGTAAAAACCTGTGTCCCAAAATGATCCATGAACAGACAAGGAGGAAGAATAATAAATTAACCAAACAAGATGTAAGTTTCAAGAATGTCAAATGACATAACACATTCAACGACAATAGATCAATTTCCACCTCCCACATCAATAAATAAATTACCACATTCAACATTCAAATAATCACTATTCTCAGCTATATGCAAATGAACATAATCCAAGTAATCACAATTCTCAGCCATATGAGAATAAAACATTAATTAAAGTAATCGCACTTCACAACCATATGAGAATAATACATTAATCCAAGTAATCACAATTCACAACCATATGAGAATAATACATTAATCCAAGTAATCACAATTCTCAGCCATATGAGAATAAAACATTAATCCAAGTAATCACAATTCTCAGTCATATGAGAATAAAACATTAATCCAAGTAATCACAATCAAGTAAAAATACATTACTTAAAAGTACTACAATAATATAAGAGAAAAATACTTACTCACGATATGTGAGCGCACAAGGGTAAGATCTTTACTCACCTCGATATCTTAACGGAAATAAAGTTCCTTTTCAATAAGGCCGATAGATCACGAGCCCTACAATTAATAATAATTGAATAACAATTAAGTCTAAAATCACAGTGTAGGGGCAAAATAATAATTATTCTCTTTCAAGGGCATCTTAGTAATTTCAGCACATAGATGTTTCAACCTCAAGATTATGATCCTCTCATCATTCTACGGCTAAAGGCGCCAACGGTATATATGTATACTACATATTTTTAAAAATAAAAACTATTTCCTTTCTAAAACGATGGGTAATGGGACTATCACTCCAAAATGTACCCAATCATAAGAATGTACACTTGAACTACTTTCAATATAAATAAAATACCATAAGGATGTTTGCACAATTTCCCGGTAGATGTAAAATGTTTTTTACAAATATTTAGCATGATCAAAAGGCCCATTTTGAAAGATTGGGGCAATTCTGTAAATACACTAAAGTACAGGGATTTTACAAAATATTCTAAGAAGGGTTCTATTCATGTTTCAAAAGATAATAAATAGCATAACAAGTCATATGCTCGAAACCGCGACCCAATCCGATGTCGGTAGGCTTCTATTCATCCATTCAAGGTTCTGGGGGTATAAATGTAATTTTCGGAATAAAATTCTGGGCAGAATATGCCCTGTTTGGCAGCCATAAATTGCAAACTTCTAAGTGCCATAACTCTCTCATTCTTCAACATTTTTAACTCAAATCAGTGTCTAACTTGAGTGAAATTTCGTGGGTAATCCAAATCCGAAGTCGGTTTTACCAAAACCGCATCACAAAATTCCGAAATTACCATTTTACCCTTTTCTAAGAAACTCAAATAAATCCCAAACCGTACAATCAAAATAAAAACTGTTTTAAGGATAGTTTTATATGTATTTATGGAGACTACCTTCAAAATTTGAGAGCTAGAACTTATAAGAATAAAGAGATATCCTAATTTTTCCTTTTTAGGCTAAATCGGCAATATACTAGAGTTTTCTAATTTTAGTTCAAGAAATCCATGGAACTACTTCTAGATTTAAAACCTAGAAGCTATAAATGACATAAAATTAAAAGGGGAATATAATGTACTCACCAAATAACCCCAAATAGAATTCCAATAGCACCATTAGGAAGCCCCAACCGAGCTCTACACCTTGACCCAAAGCAATCCTACCCAAAGTGGGTTTGAGCAAATACCACGGAATGTCAACGATCCTTGATCATAATTTTGAAAGTACCCCTGTGTAGATCTCATCTAGCTCTACGACTTTCATATTGGGCATTTTGAAAGATCATGCCTCTAACACTCTCAAAATGGAGAAATTAGGGAAGAAACCCCATGGAAACAAGAGAGCCGAGCTCTCTGTTCTTTCATCCAGAAAATAAGAAACAAAAAAAAAAGAAAAGAATGAGGAGAGAGAGAGAGTGCTGCGCAGGATAAAGGGGGTGGGGTGTTGGTTTTGGTCCAAAAAAAATGAGGTGGGTCCCACCTCTTAATAAATTAATAAATATGTATATACCATATATCTATATATATATGCACCTATCATATAATGCATTCACACACCCAATATCCAAATCAACTAAACATAGTCACACCACCCTCTCCCAAATACACTTACATATAATTATATCAGTTATGTAAGTACCCAATTGTGTTCCACTATTTATGTCTAGCTCATTTAATGACTAACAGTTACACCCAATTGGTCCACTACTCTAAACCAATATGTAAAATCAAACTTTGTGCCCAAATCAGTTAAGATTAAATTAGCTCAATATGCCAAATAATACATTACCTTATATAAAGGTACCAATTAATAAGAACACACGGTCCCACATGTGTTGCAAATATAATATATAAATGCACAAAAAATTTGGATTATTACATTCTACCCCCCTTAAAAGAATTTCGTCCCGAAATTCAATTACATAACCTGACATACATCATAGTAAATGTCAGAACAGTATCCATCATTACATCAAATGTTACCTCAATCTTCATTACCGGAATAAATAGATCTTATTCGGCCAATCAATGACCATATCCACTTCACCTGTAATACATGTTATGTAATGATAAAGCTTTTTCGAATGCATATGAAATAAGAACATGTATCCACCCAATGGACTAAGATCTTGTTCACATTATTTCATGTAATTTACACAAATCAACAATAATAACGGATGTCCAAGCAATCCATTATTGTTACCTCAGTACTCCACAAGAACCTGTATCAATCCTCAAATTAAAGAGTCATGTCATACCTGGAATCGCAACACATTAGTCGTTTTCGTCCTTTGAAAACATTTTTGAAGGAAAAAAAAAATAAATCATTTTTTTTTTTTTTTTATAAACTCTTTTGAACACTTTTGAAATCAATCCTCTGAAGACAATCATTGAAAACATATTTGAAAACCATCTTTTACTTTTGAAAACAGTCTTCCATAAAGAATATTTGAAAACACTTTTGGAAAGCAATATTTTGGGTTTTCAATAATTTTTTTTTTTTTAATATTATAATTTTTTTTTTTTTTTTTTATAAACAGTAATAACCTTAGTACTGTCCATCCCTATTCCCCTAGCGAAATAGGTGCATGAACATACTTGCCTCACCCTTTTATTGGGTCGCATACCGGTAGCTCACACAGTAAGGTAACTCGTCACCCGCTCATCCTAACTAGCAGCAGTACTCGCACCCGCCCACACTAGTTAGCCCGTCAGTGCTACTGCACCCGCCAACACTAGGTAGCTCGCTCAGTGTACGTAGTTACCTGCCACTGAAGGTGTAGCTCGTCAGTGCACGTAGTTCACCCGCCCACCTTGGCGATAACCCAGGGATCGGTTAAGAGAGAGAGAGATGCAATATGTCATAAACAAGATACCATGCTATGTAAAATGATGTAATGCTATGTATATGATATGATGCAACGTGATGTGTATGATGTGATGATATGCATATGTTGTAATGATATGTAATTGACTGTAAATCATAAATACTCAAAATCTCAATGCGTCATATGCGCATCTCCAAGGATATATTCCAATCAATAAATGAACACTTTCAGGTAGCATTCTATTAAATGCACAACCGACATCAACTACTCCTTTAGAGCATGGATGTACACTAATTCACGCAACTAGATTGATAGTCATCAATGTAATTCAAATGGAATAACCAACACATAACTTCTTAATGTTGTAGTATGGTATTCAAAAATACTGTCACTTGCGTAGCACAACCATGCAAAATCTTAATAATTTAAATAACAAGATACGTGCCAAAAGTAAAAATTTTAGCATCAAGAATAGCCGTTAACCGACGCTAATTAAAGGCTTATCCAAAACTTATCGTAAACCGATCTCTCAAGCTTTAAACTTTTTCAATCCAACTATAGTGATTTCTCACTCTAAGTCCTCAATAACTCTTAACAATAAATTCTAAATAATTTCTTATTAGTCAATCTCAAGGCAACCAAAAAAATATAATTCTAGAAATTAAATTCATTTATCATCCACACGTTCCATAGGAATACTAAATAGGTATCACTTTATCTTAAATATTAGACAAGTCACACAAGCCTATGCTTGGCACATAATCACAATCGCGAGGTATGTAAAACAAGTTACATAGCACAAGAATAAATTTCACATACTTTACACATGATACAAAACGCCTAATGTAGCACACAAGAACTACAAGCACCACAAAACAGGTAGCATTGCAATTTGTTGAACACATACTACATACATCAAAGTATCATCTACTAACAAATAACAAGTTGTTATTCACATCATTTATGTACACATACCATTTACAATACATGACACAGTTAGCTGAGCAGATAAATAAATGAAGGACTCACACACCGTACCAGGGTCTTAAAAGGAATTTTAATCCTATCTAACTACCCTTAGTAATCTAACATGTAAGCATATAAGCACGCAAACACGTAATTAAGTAAGCAAGTAATCTCGAAATAATTTCCATCCTACCCAAGAACTCCTACTTACTTCTGCACACTTATCATAGGCCCAAGTAACTCCCATAGTCCCTAGGTATTCAACCCCGGTTAGCTCTGATACCATTCTGTGACGCCCCGAAAAATAAAGATAATAAAGAAAGACATAAAGGCAGGTCCAACCGTCAACCACAATGTCAAAATCCTATGTGGACCAATCCAACAATACGGAAGCTACAAGAAAATCCCACGTGAATTCTAACTCGGTCGACAATTCAAATGTTGAACCCACGTGGACCAAACGGGTCAAAGAGGGTCAACCGGTACCACTTAGATTCCAAAATATTTTGAAGTACAATTATTTAAAAAAAACAAACTCGTTTTCAAACAAAGCCTTAAAACCTCATTAGAGCTCCATGTTAAAACATATATCTGTGAATTTCTCATAAAGCGAGACTTTAAAACCCAATTTTTGTAGTCATAAATACTTGTAATGCCCCGAATTTCTAAACATTAAAAACTTAATAGAAACTAAAACTTACAGGGTTTCGGTCTACAATTCTTAATGAATACCTCTGAATAGACGGTAAAATTTAAACCAAATACAAAACTTATTAAACTTTGCACAACCCGCACTATCTCAAACACTAATACACTTGGCACATGCACCAAGATTTCCAAATGAACATGAACTCACAAAAATAAATAAATAAATAAGAAAGGGGAAGATCCAAAGTTAGAACTCTAAGCTTGCTAACCCCAACTTGATCCAATGCTCAAATTCCTGAAAAAAAACATCTTTGGCTACGTTCATATATTGAACGCACCCGAGATGCATGGAGACATCCCGGTCAGTATAAAACTGGTGTGAGTAAAAACCTGTGTCCCAAAATGATCCATGAACAGACAAGGAGGAAGAATAATAAATTAACCAAACAAGATGTAAGTTTCAAGAATGTCAAATGACATAACACATTCAACGACAATAGATCAATTTCCACCTCCCACATCAATAAATAAATTACCACATTCAACATTCAAATAATCACTATTCTCAGCTATATGCAAATGAACATAATCCAAGTAATCACAATTCTCAGCCATATGAGAATAAAACATTAATTAAAGTAATCGCACTTCACAACCATATGAGAATAATACATTAATCCAAGTAATCACAATTCACAACCATATGAGAATAATACATTAATCCAAGTAATCACAATTCTCAGCCATATGAGAATAAAACATTAATCCAAGTAATCACAATTCTCAGTCATATGAGAATAAAACATTAATCCAAGTAATCACAATCAAGTAAAAATACATTACTTAAAAGTACTACAATAATATAAGAGAAAAATACTTACTCACGATATGTGAGCGCACAAGGGTAAGATCTTTACTCACCTCGATATCTTAACGGAAATAAAGTTCCTTTTCAATAAGGCCGATAGATCACGAGCCCTACAATTAATAATAATTGAATAACAATTAAGTCTAAAATCACAGTGTAGGGGCAAAATAATAATTATTCTCTTTCAAGGGCATCTTAGTAATTTCAGCACATAGATGTTTCAACCTCAAGATTATGATCCTCTCATCATTCTACGGCTAAAGGCGCCAACGGTATATATGTATACTACATATTTTTAAAAATAAAAACTATTTCCTTTCTAAAACGATGGGTAATGGGACTATCACTCCAAAATGTACCCAATCATAAGAATGTACACTTGAACTACTTTCAATATAAATAAAATACCATAAGGATGTTTGCACAATTTCCCGGTAGATGTAAAATGTTTTTTACAAATATTTAGCATGATCAAAAGGCCCATTTTGAAAGATTGGGGCAATTCTGTAAATACACTAAAGTACAGGGATTTTACAAAATATTCTAAGAAGGGTTCTATTCATGTTTCAAAAGATAATAAATAGCATAACAAGTCATATGCTCGAAACCGCGACCCAATCCGATGTCGGTAGGCTTCTATTCATCCATTCAAGGTTCTGGGGGTATAAATGTAATTTTCGGAATAAAATTCTGGGCAGAATATGCCCTGTTTGGCAGCCATAAATTGCAAACTTCTAAGTGCCATAACTCTCTCATTCTTCAACATTTTTAACTCAAATCAGTGTCTAACTTGAGTGAAATTTCGTGGGTAATCCAAATCCGAAGTCGGTTTTACCAAAACCGCATCACAAAATTCCGAAATTACCATTTTACCCTTTTCTAAGAAACTCAAATAAATCCCAAACCGTACAATCAAAATAAAAACTGTTTTAAGGATAGTTTTATATGTATTTATGGAGACTACCTTCAAAATTTGAGAGCTAGAACTTATAGGAATAAAGAGATATCCTAATTTTTCCTTTTTAGGCTAAATCGGCAATATACTAGAGTTTTCTAATTTTAGTTCAAGAAATCCATGGAACTACTTCTAGATTTAAAACCTAGAAGCTATAAATGACATAAAATTAAAAGGGGAATATAATGTACTCACCAAATAACCCCAAATAGAATTCCAATAGCACCATTAGGAAGCCCCAACCGAGCTCTACACCTTGACCCAAAGCAATCCTACCCAAAGTGGGTTTGAGCAAATACCACGGAATGTCAACGATCCTTGATCATAATTTTGAAAGTACCCCTGTGTAGATCTCATCTAGCTCTACGACTTTCATATTGGGCATTTTGAAAGATCATGCCTCTAACACTCTCAAAATGGAGAAATTAGGGAAGAAACCCCATGGAAACAAGAGAGCCGAGCTCTCTGTTCTTTCATCCAGAAAATAAGAAACAAAAAAAAAAGAAAAGAATGAGGAGAGAGAGAGAGTGCTGCGCAGGATAAAGGGGGTGGGGTGTTGGTTTTGGTCCAAAAAAAATGAGGTGGGTCCCACCTCTTAATAAATTAATAAATATGTATATACCATATATCTATATATATATGCACCTATCATATAATGCATTCACACACCCAATATCCAAATCAACTAAACATAGTCACACCACCCTCTCCCAAATACACTTACATATAATTATATCAGTTATGTAAGTACCCAATTGTGTTCCACTATTTATGTCTAGCTCATTTAATGACTAACAGTTACACCCAATTGGTCCACTACTCTAAACCAATATGTAAAATCAAACTTTGTGCCCAAATCAGTTAAGATTAAATTAGCTCAATATGCCAAATAATACATTACCTTATATAAAGGTACCAATTAATAAGAACACACGGTCCCACATGTGTTGCAAATATAATATATAAATGCACAAAAAATTTGGATTATTACATTAACCATGTACAAGGATAATTGACATCAACCTTAACCTTCATGTAAATCATAAATTTAAAGAAAATTAAAGGATTCAAGTCAAAAGACTCAAGTGAGGTATTGAAGATCCCATGAATCCTAAAGAAACATGAAAAGAAATGAAGGCTAAATTGATCCTAGTTAAATTCCTCTTGTGAGATTTATTTTACATTAAATCCATGGTTGTTTAGATCCAAACCAACAAACACAAAATAAAAGTCCAATCACAGTTCAAGTGGTGTGTGATGAAATGAGGTTAGAATAGACTTTTGGAAAATGTGTAAAAGATTCTATAGAGTTCTATGAATTGTGATTAAACTTGAACTAGGAACTAACTAGGATTAGGAAGTTACCTCCAACTATCCTTAACTTCTTTGTATATTTTTTTTTAAAGTCTTCAAAGGATCTCCAAGCTCTTCCTCTAACCCTTACAATGATTTTCTTGATCCTCTCTAAGATTCTAAAGTGATAATCTCCTAAATATCTCCCAAGTTGTTAAAAAAAAGACCCCTTGTAATGGGGGATATTCATCCTCTTATACAAGCAAATTTCTTAGGGGTACTTCAGTAAATTCAAGGTAAAAACCCTAATCTCAAATGTACTTTTGATGGTTCAATACGTACTATTTTAAAATTAAACTATTGAAAAACGTGACACTTGGTGGAGTTGTCCGTGGCACTCAGTAAGTGCCGGAACGGCACTTTACAACTGCCTGTGCGACACTCATGAGTGCCGGAACGACATTCACAGAGTGCCGCAAACAACTCGCGGACTGCCATCTTTTGATGTCTCTCAATTTGTTTTGTTTTCGATTTCTTATTCTTTTTCTTTCCTTTCCGTTCTTAAAACTTCTTCTATATATTTGTCGCAGCATTCGGTGAGTTGTCTGCGGCTTTCAGTGATTGCCAGAACGGCTCTCGCTGAAAGCTGGCACGGTAGTCAGTGAATGCCGCAACGTCATCACGTGATTGCCGCCGGCCTCACCACGTGCCGTTTGCTTTTCTCTTTTCATTTTCCTACCTTTTATTTCCCTTCGTTTCTTTCTTTTTAACTAATTTCATTTTCTGACATTAAAGAGCCTTTCGAAGAGCTTGAATCGCTTTGAAAACCTCAAATTTGTTGGACATTATAATCATCGATTTGGAGGTAACAATCCCCTAAATTCGATGGTTGGTCAAAATCGGGGTGTCTACACTCTTGTGTCGATTTTGTGCTGCCTTCATCTTCTCTCTGACAATCACAATCTTTTCACTGGTGTCCTGAACCAAATATGGGCCTAGAATCTTACCATCTTCAACTTCTGCCCAACATAACGGTGATCTGCAAGGTCTTCCATGCAATGCTTTAAAAGGTGTCATTCATATACTTGAATGGTAGCTATTCTTGTAGGCAAACTCTATTAATGGAAAATGAGTCTCCCACGAGCTTTTGAAGCCTAGCATGCAAGCTCGGAGCATATCTTTCATTACTTGGTTCGTTCTCTCTGTCTGACCGTTAGTCTGTGGATGAAAAGCATAACTTAGTCTCAGCGAAGTCCCCTTAGCTGCCTGAAAACTTTCCCAAAACTCTACTGTGAATAGGGAATCTCGGTCTGACACGATGGTGACTGGCACACCATGCAGTTGCACAATCTGCTGTAGATATAATTAGCTCAATTTCTCCACTCAATAAGTCATATTGTTTGCAATGAAATTGATGGAAAATTTGGATTTAAAGCGAAATTTAAACGCGCAGCGAAAAGATTGAGTTTCAAACAAATTTTTGGTATCCCAGGATCTACTACTCGTTAATTCCATAGATACGTACACTAAAGAGGGAGAAGAAATATACCTCAGGTCTTGAACCCAATTCTGATTTTCTTTCTCCGGGATGGTGCAACAGCCTCCACTAGGTTGTCTTCACCCTTATGTCTCCTACGAATGCTTCCCGGATAGGCTAGAGATGGTGGGATCTCTAATGGAGAGGTGACTGTCGCACCGCGACGGGAAAAAATGGGTTTTTTTCTTTTAAATATATATATAAGAGTTTTTTTTTTTTTTTAAAAATGGAAAAAGAGGAATGTGGGAGAAGTATTTTTTATTTTGAAAAATAGGCCAAATAGATTTTTTCAGAGTCGCCACCTAACTTTGTACGGGTGTTAGGATCCCGATAAAGATACGGAAATATATCTTTATATTTTTTAAAGTTTGGGAAAGTGGGCCTATGTTTTTGATAAGTAAACCAGAGATTTAGAAAGGGATTCGGGGACTCGGTTATGTCGAGTGAAGGTATTAAGCACCCTCGAACATCCATGACGAAGCATGGTTGGCGATTTTCATGATAACGGGGCATAAAGATAAAAGAATGAGGAAAAAAAGATAAAAAGATGAAAAGTTATGGCCGCACCCTTTTGGGGTTGCATACGTATCTCGGGTTGAGAATCAGGCCAAACGTAGCTCTAACTTGTTATTTATTTTTTTTTGAAATTTTTGGTCGCGTTTGACCGTGCTCGTGTGTTATAATGTTTTTTGAAAAGTCGGTGTAGCTAGGACGTCGATCACCGTAATCGAGTCCTAGACTTTAACCTTGATTATGTGCCGGAAGTAAGGGTCGGTGCCCATTTGAGTCTCGAACTTTCAAGTCGTTAACGTTATTGAACAACGTAACTAATCGAAATGTTCGGTTTTGAAAAGGTTGCCGGAAGTAAGGGTCGGTGCCCGTTTGAGTCTCGAATATTCAAGTCGTTAACATTATTAAACAACGTAACTAATCGAAATGTTCGGTTTTAGAAAGGATTTGAATACCGGAAGTAAGGGTCGGTGCCCGTTTTGAATTTGAACATTCATATTATCGGCGTTATTGAACAACGGGATAACTTGAAGTGTTCATTTTGAAAGAAAGGTTTTTGAAAGTTACCGGAAGTAAGGGTCGGCGCCCGTTTTGAATTAGGATTTTACAATGATTTATGTAAGTGTTAAGTGAGCAAGAAAAAAATTGAGAGAGGACAAGTTATGAATGTACAAGAGTTAAAAATATCCGGCCTACCGGAAAGATCAAGTGAACTAGGATCTAGCCAGTTCACAATGGTGAGGGTCAAGTATTCGACGGCGAGGCCGGTCGTTATTTCAAGTATTCGACGGCGAGGCTAGTCGTTATTTTCAAGTATTCGACGGCGAGGCCGATCGTTATTTTCAAGTATTCGACGGCGAGGCCGGTCGTTATTTTCAAGTATTCGACGGCGAGGCCGATCGTTATTTTCAAGTATTCGACGGCGAGGCCGATCGTTATTTTCAAGTATTCGACGGCGAGGCCGATCGTTATTTCAAGTATTCGACGGCGAGGCCGGTCGTAGAAAAGAAGGAAAGAAAGTAAAAAGGAATAAAATAAAAAAGAGTCTTTCTTCGTCCTTTACTTATTTATTACATTTACGTTGGATTCGGTGTCAAGAAAATAAGAGAAAACGGCCCTTTACCTTGAGAAAACGGCTCGGAAATAGCTAAACGGGGCCCAAGTTGAATTTCGGCTTGAAACGGGCCCAAACGGAGGTCACCGGTGAGTCTGGAACGGCCGAAAGCCCCGAAAGTGGTATAAACCGGAGCAAAATCGGTTCGGGCAGATTTCGGGCGGGACCGGCCGGCGCCAAACTGGCCGGTTTGAGCAGAAATGAGCTTGAAAATGGAGAAACTGCTTCAAATGATGGAATTTTTCAATTCTGAGCACACGGGTGCGTCCGGAACGGCCAAATTAGCTAGGAATGAGTGTCGGAACGTCGAAAATCGGGTCCGGATGGCCAAAAAATGGCAAAAACCAAAATGGGGCCCACCTGCCACGTCAGCAGCCACGTGGCGGCTGAGTCAGCGCCGCGTGGAGTCAGCGGACACGTGTCGCTCTGTGAGTGGACGATCAGCGCTCCATCAGAGCTGAGTCAGCGCGCTGACTGGCGCTGCGCGTGGGCGGCGTCATCGTGCCAGTGCGGCGCGTGACGGCGCGTGCGGCCTTTTCCTGCGTCCTTTGGCGGCGACTCCGGTGGGGTTAGCTGCGTCTGGTCCAGACGCACCAGATGGTGGTGGTCCCGGTGGCCGGCGGTGGCTGAGGAAGGCGGCGGAGTGGCCGGAAGCTAGCGGCGGCGCGTGGCGGATTTGGGCGGCGCGTGTGGCTTCTCTGGACCTCCTTTGGTGGTTCTGAAAACACAGGTCGATGGGTTTTTTCGATACGAAGCCAATGGTATGGGTGGTGAGACACAGAAATGCAGTTTAAGGCTCCGTTTGGGTGTTTTTCAGAATCTGCAATTCCGGTGACTGGTTGGGTTGTTTGGGGCTGATTTCTGGTGTTTTGGGGGCTCCTTAGGATCTGAAACTTTGGGTATTTGTGGGTAAATGATTTACAGAGGTGGTGGTGGTCTTAGTTTTAGGCTTGGAGTGGTGGTGGAGATGGTGGTGGTGTTTGGAGGTTTTTTAGAGCTTTGGGGAAGATAACAATGGTGGAGAGAGAGAGAGAGAGCTTCCTTCTTTTTTCCTCCTCTTTTAGTGCAGCACCCAAGGGTCCTATTTATAGAGGATTTTGGGTTGGGGAGGATCCGGTGTGAACGGGACGCATTTCGGATCCTTACAACCCCCGATCTTGGCCGTTCGGTCTTCCGAAGCTTGTTTTTCCCATCCGGCCGTCCGATTTGAGCGATTCGAAAATATTTAGTCTTCATTTAGCTTTACCGACAAATCCCCACGGTCGGATCGGCGATTTCTACTCCCGGGTTCAAAATTGACCGTTTTGCCCCTCCCTATGCTGATCCTGGATTGCAAAATTAGGGTTGCCGATATCTCTTGATCCGACCGTCAGATCTGACCGATTCGAAGTTCTTTATGCTTGTATCGATATTCTCTTCAAATCTGTACGGTTGGATCAGTGATTTCTGCATCCGGGCTCAAAATCGACCGTTTCGCCCTTCTCTACACTGATCCCCGAATCTTGGTCGCTGATATCTCGTGATCCGACCGTCGGATCTGACCGATTCAAAGTCCTTTGCGTTTGTATTGACATTCTTTTCAAATCCGTGCGGTTGGATTAGTGATATCTGCGCCTGAGATCAAAATGACCATTTTGCCCTCTCCTATGCCGATTCTGGACTGTAAAAACCAACAGGCCACCGCTTCTTTCCTCTGATTGCCCGTCTGGACCCATTTTCCTTTCCCAGAAGTCATTTCCATGCTTTCTTTGACTTACGGCCGCTTTGACCTGCCTTCGGTTGCCCCGGTCTTGATTCTGACTCATTTTCTGACCTCCCGGTTAGCCGATTCGGGACCCGCGCTGAGCGACGACCGCCGTTTTGAACTTCCGTATGATTGATGACTCTGAATGACCTAGAATGGCCATTAAAACCCTTGTTGGCATCCCCGATGGATTTTTCGATCTTTTCCTCGATTTGCGTGCCCGGTGGGCCCCCTGCACGAGTCAGTTCTCTTTTTCTTTTTATTTTTTTTCTATTTTCTTCTTCTTTTTTTTTGTATTTTTTAAAGGACGGTAAAAATGGGGTGTCTACATCTGCCCCTCTTTGTCAAGTTTTGCGGAGCAAATCAGGACAAAGATTTCGAGAGACGACCCATTTTTGCCGAATCCTTTTGAAAATATGAGAAAATGTGTACAATGGTGTGACCGATCTCGAAAAGTGTTCAAGACGCCTACGTATCCTCCGTTAGGAAGAATCAGGTCGGACGTAGTTCGAGTGTAAGTGCCGTAGGGCAAGAAGAGAACGTACCTTGGTGGATGAAAAATGATCGGATGGCGTGGTCGGGCTTCGTAAAAGCTGCCTATGTATCTCCTGTCGGGAGAATCAGACCGGGCGTAGTTCGTAACGAACTTAGAATTTGAGTGTTTTGCCATTTTGAAGCAAAATGAGGGATGCCACGTTGGGCGAGAGAGGGGGAACACCACGTTCGGTGAACAAAAATTTGCCGTTTTGAAGCAAATGTGAGAGATGCCACGTTGGGCGAGATAGGGAACACCACGTTCGGTGAACAAAAATTTGCCGTTTTGAAGCAAAGGAGAAAGTTGGTGTAATCAAGAAGTGCGAAGCCGCGTAATCTTGAATTCTAACCGAAAATTGAGAAGTGTATTTTAAAAGTGTCGATTCGAAGGCATGCTAGTGGATGCCACGTCGAGCCGAGTTTTGAAAAGAGTTGGTTCGAAGGCATGCCCGTGGATGCCACGTCGAGCCGATTTTTGAAAAGAGTTGGTTCGAAGGCATGCCAGTGGATGCCACGTCGAGCCGAGTTTTGAAAAGAGTGCCGATTCGAAGGCATACTAGTGGATGCCACGTCGAGTCGGAGAGTAAGAAATGTACCTTTCTATCTGAGTTTTGGGATGAGGATGTGGTCCTCCCGACTGGAAGTTTTTGACTCTGAGAGATTTCTGATGATCCCGAGTCCTTGAAATGATGGATTTTCTTCTATCAAGAGCTCGTCCCTCCATCGCGTAGCTGGGACTTTCCTGTAAAAGGAGGATATCCGTATGCTCTATCGATGTGTTAGTGAATGACATACTAGTTTACTGACCTTAGAGGGCTTCGAAAATTTTCGTGGAAATCTGGACAGAACCCATCGTGCCAACTGGATATCACATTCTTCGACTTTGTCTAGAGCTTCGCTCGTGTTCGAACGGACCCTTGATCGTAAGTGTAGAGATTCGAATGCTGAAACCTTCGACATGAGGTCCCCTGTTTTTTTTTTACTTTTATTTTTATTTTTTATTTATTATTTTTTTTGAAGCGCGTTTTTACCCTTAGCGCCCTTTCAGGTTTTCGCCAAGTCCGGCTCTGTCATTGTTGCACGTCGGCGCCTTTTCAGGTTTTCACCGCGTCGACAGTTTTGTTTCTTGCCATAGCCTACGTTTTTACTCACGGCGCCCTCGCGGGTTTTCACCATGCCCTTCGGTCTATGCTCCTTTATTTTTGGTCTTTAAGTGCGAAGCTCTTTTGTGGAAATGGCAGACGTTGCCTTCCAGAGTTTTGAAGGCTGACCGGTACTTTGATTTTGGCTTTTAGTCAACCGAGTGTGCTTAATATTTGATCAATCCGAGAGGACTTTGTCGGGTTGTAATGAGGGCCAAGGGTGATGGCTGAGAAGAAAAGATGGCATGAAGGCTCAAATTTGAATTCTTCTTTCTTTTCCTTGGGTTTTGGCTATTACGACCATCTGATTTTTTTTGTTTTTCCTTGGGGATTATTTTTCTCTTCTTTTTGTTTTTGAATTCCATGCACTTTGACTCACTCTTTTGTCCTCTTTTTTCCTTATTTGGATTCGAGTGAGTTTTCCTTGTCGGGATTTTGTTGCATGTTCATCAACTTGTTTTTTCTTGCCCCAGTATTGAGATACAGTCGTTTTGAAAGTATTTGAAATGAACAAAAGGCTCAAAATGGCTGACAAATGGATTTTATTAATTTGTACAGATGGCAGAATTGAAGGCCTCTTTTCATTTTGATCAAAAATCAAGTACACTGGTTTGACATTAAGCATAGAATCTCTTGACTGAGTCAGAATTGATGGGCTCCGGAAACACATCGCCGTCCATTTCAGTCAACATCAGAGCTCCTCCAGACAGTGCTTTCTTGACGATGTACGGGCCCTCCCAGTTGGGGGCGAATTTTCCTTGTGCTTCTTCTTGGAAGGGAAAGATTTTCTTTAGGACCAGGTCGCCCTCCTTGAAATGCCGAGGTCGGACTTTCTTGTTGTAGGCTCGGGCTATCCTCTTCTGGTAGCATTGACCGTGACACAAAGCGGTTAGGAGCTTTTCGTCGATCAGACATAATTGCCCATACCTTTCGCGTACCCATTCAGCTTCTTCCAGCTCGGACTCCATGAGAATCCTTAGTGATGGGATCTCGACTTCAACTGGGATGACGGCCTCCATTCCGTAGACCAGAGAGTAGGGAGTTGCCCCTGTTGATGTTCGGATCGATGTTCGATAGGCCATGAGAGCCAATGGTAGCATTTCGTGCCAGGTCTTGTAGTTATCGGACATCTTTCGCATGATCGTCTTGATATTTTTGTTGGCTGCCTCAACTGCCCCATTCATCTTTGGACGGTAAGGTGCGGAATGCCTGTGAGTGATCTGGAATCGCTGACAGAGTTCTTTCATCATGTCATTGTTAAGATTTCTGGCATTATCCGAGATGATGGACTCCGGGAGACCGAATCGGCATATCAGAATGTTCTTGACGAATCTCGTGACGACCTCTTTTGTAACCCGTGCATAAGATTCTGCCTCGACCCACTTTGTGAAGTAATCGATAGCCACCAGTATGAAACGATGACCGTTGGACGATTTCGGAGTGATAGGACCGATGACGTCCATTCCCCACATGGAAAAGGGCCATGGAGTCGTCATAGGATGCAAGTCCCTTGGCGGTGCGTGGATCTGGTCGGCATGGATTTGACATTGACGACACTTCTTTACAAAATTGACGCAGTCGCGCTCTATGGTGAGCCAGAAGTGTCCTGTCCGCATTATCTTCTTGGCAAGCATGAGGCCGCTCATGTGTGGACCGCAAACTCCTCCGTGTACTTTCTCCATTAGGTGATCAGCGGTTGTGGCTGGCACGCATCTAAGAAAGCCCAGATGGTGGTTCCTCCGGTATAGAACGCCACCGCTGAGGAAGAATTGTGAGGCGAGCTTTTGGAGAGTGCGGCGTTCCGCAATATTAGTATTTGGAGGGTACTCTTGCTTTTCCAGGAAGTTGACGATATCGAAATACCACGGCTTGTCGCTTGATCCTTCCCCAATTTGATAACAGTAAGTTGGCCTTGATCTTGCCTCGATGGTCAGAGGCGGAATTTCATCCGAGTTGGGGACTTTGATCATGGATGATAGAGTTGCAAGAGCGTCGCCGAAATCATTCTGATCTCGAGGAATGTGGTTGAACTCGACGTAGTCGAATCCTTGACATAGATCGACTAAGCACCTCCTGTACGGGATGAGCTTGGTGTCTCGCGTGGCGTATTCCTCCGTAGATTGTTTGATGACAAGCTCAGAGTCTCCGAATACTGCCAACCTGTGAATATCCATGTCGAGGGCCAACCTCAAACCTAGGATGCATGCTTCGTATTCCGAGACATTGTTGGTCGCGTCGAAGTTCAGTTTACAACAGGCCGGAAAGTGCATTCCGTCTTTTGATATGACAACTGCCCCTGCCCCAGCTCCTTTACTGTTGGATGCTCCGTCGAAGTACATTCGCCATCCATCGAAGTCCTCGCCTTCATTTTCACCGGTAGCAAAAAGGACAGCCTCGTCTGGGAAAGCCGTGTTCATTGGCTCGTAGTTGTCTGCCGGTGATTCTGCAAGTTGATCGGCGATCGCCTGTCCCTTGATGGCCTTTTGAGTGACATAGACGATGTCGAACTCGGTTAGAAGCATCTGCCATTTAGATATCTTCCCAGTCAAGACGGGCCTTTCGAAGATGTACTTGAGTGGATCCATTCGAGCGATCAGATATACCGTATGGCTGAGCAGATAATGACGGAGTCTTGTGGCGGCCCAAGCGAGGGCGCAACAAGTCCGTTCCAGTAGTGAGTATCTGGATTCGCTTTCAGTGAACCTCTTGCTCAAGTAGTAGATAGCATGTTCCTTTCGTCCGGTTTCGTCGTGCTGCCCCAGTACACATCCCATCGAATTATCAAGTACTGACAAGTACAGCAAAAGAGGACGTCCTGGCTCTGGTGGAACGAGGACCGGCGGATTCAGGAGATATTTCTTGATTGTTTCGAAAGCGCCCTGACAGTCCTCATTCCATTTTTTGTCGGAGCCTTTCCGGAGCAATTTGAAGATCGGCTCGCACTTGTCTGTGAGTTGTGAGATGAAACGGCTGATGAAATTGATCCGTCCTAGGAATCCTCGAATCTCCTTTTCCTTTGTGGGAGCAGGCATCTCGGTGATTGCTTTGATTTTTCCGGGGTCAATCTCGATGCCGTGTCGACTAACCATGAACCCTAGAAGCTTTCCTGAGGGGACGCCAAAGGCACACTTTGCTGGATTCAACTTGAGTTGGTACTTTCTGAGGCGATCGAAGAGTTTCTTGAGATCGGCCATGTGCTCAGAAGTTCTTTTAGACTTTATGATCATGTCATCGACGTAGACCTCAAGTTCTTGATGCATCATGTCATGGAAAAGCGCGGTCATGGCCCTCTGATAGGTTGCCCCAGCATTTTTAAGCCCGAACGGCATGACTCTATAGCAGAAAGTGCCCCAGGGAGTGATGAAGGCAGTCTTTTCCCTATCTTCCTCGTCCAGCAGGATTTGGTTGTAGCCAGAAAATCCATCCATGAAGGAATAGATCTCGTGCCCGGCTGTGTTGTCAACCAATATGTGGATGTTGGGCAGAGGGAAATCGTCCTTTGGGCTTGCCTTGTTAAGATCCCTGTAGTCGACGCAGACCCGAATGCGACCGTCTTTCTTCGGCACGGGCACCACGTTTGCAAGCCATGTTGGATAGCTCACAACCATGATGAAGCCGACTTCGAACTGCTTGATTACCTCTTCTTTGACTTTGAGGCTCCACTCTGGCTTTAGTTTCCGCAACTTCTGCTTGATCGGCGTGAATTCCGGCTTGACTGCGAGTTTGTGTGTGACGATGTCAGTGGCTAGGCCCGGCATGTCCTGGTATGACCAAGCAAACACATCCTGATATTCTTTCAAGAATTGAAAGAGTTCGTGCTTGTGCTCCGGTGTGAGTTGATGGCCGATTTTCAGTTCCCGAGGATTCTCGATTGTACCAACATTGATGGTGTCGGCCTCCTCTAAGTTAGGCTTTGGTTTGTCCTCAAGTTCTGATACCATTTTTTCAAGTTCAGAGGGGGTCTCGTCGTCGGAATCAGATTCTTCCTCCATACCCAAATGATTAAAGTCCATTTCCGTTTTCGAGTGATTCTTGACTTGTTCAATTTGTGTGACATCCAGGTGATTAATGAGTTTAGTCACAGATTCCCTGAAATCGATTTTGCAAGAAAAGAAAAAAAAAAAAAAAAGATTCAGAAACAGAGCTTTAAAACAAGGTCAGTAAACTTGAATTTCATTCATTAAACAAAAAGATAGAAGCCTTTTACAAAGATTGTTATTTCTCACTCGGCCGGCTTAAGTCAAGTGAGAACTTTTACAGATATCCTTTTTTTTTTTACCCAGATGCCCTTTTACACAGTAGAGGGCGGATCTCCCAGTTGTTCAGAGTTTCCTCTGGCTCTAACCGGCGGACCGTTGGCTTGGTGGAGGCTCCTGGCCCAGTGATCGTGGCGACATTTTCCTCGAATAGGTCTCGGATACTGCCTGTCGGGACCATGGACGTCCAGTCGATCGTCAGAGTGGGTTGACCTGCCTGGTCAGGGAATATTGTCTCGGCTGGGTGGGGGAAGGTCTCCCGAATGTGTGGAATTGGCCTTCCGATTTTGCGACCGGATCTCTTGTCCTTTCCCCGTCTCTTCTTATATCCAAGACCGCAGGTGTCCTTCTGATTTGGCAGATCGATCGGCTGTATCTGCCCTTGGTTTGACCTCCCAAGCCCCTTTCCGGGCTTATATCCGAACGTCTTCAATTGCCTGGCCATGTTCAGATGAGCCTGCGAGTATGCAGGCTTTCTTGTTGGTTTCCCTTCCGGAGCGAAGGTGGCAGAGACCAATTCAAAGACTTGGTATGAGGCAGGTTCAGTCTCCTTGCCTGCGTTAATATGCGGTAGTGATGGCTTTCCGGATGTGGCAAACTCTCGTTCGCCATGGACGACGACTAGAAGCCCATCGATTGCATATTTAACATTTTGATGCAGGGTGGAGGGAACCGCCCCGGCTGGATGGATCCATGGCCTTCCGAGGAGCATACTATAGGCTGCCGGGATGTCTAGGACCTGGAAGGTGATTTGAAATTCATACGGCCCGATCTCGACTGGCAGGTGGATCATTCCGATTGTCTCCCTTCGAGATCCGTCAAATGCCCGGATCACTGTGTTTGACCGTTGTACCTTCTCTGGGTCAATACCCATCCTCTTGATTGTGCTCAGGGGACAAACATTGACTGCTGACCCGTTGTCGACGAGAACCTGACTGAGGATCATTCCGTTGCTTTTTACTGTCAAGTGCAGGGCTTGGTTATGTCCGGTGCCCTCTGGTCCCATCTCCTCATCAGAAAAGGAGATGATGTTGAAGGTGGAGACATTCCCCACAATATCGGCAAACTTGTCGGCCGAGATGCCGTCAGCCACATGGGACTCGTTAAGGACTTTGAGAAAGGCATCTCGGTGAGTCTCGGAGGTCAAAATCAGTGACAGCATGGAAGAGTGGTCTGGAGCCTTCCGTAGTTGCTCGATAATCTGATATTCACTGCATTTGAGCAGCGTCAAGAATTTCTCCGCCTCTTCGGCCGAAACCGGCAGTTTTGGCGGGCAATCTGTGCGGGCAACTTCGGTCTGGCCTAAGAACCCTTCTGTATTAGAGACCTCCCCCTGGTTGTCTTGGCCTTGGGCCTGATATACCCACGGGATGGCGTGAGCATCAGTCACCGGTGGTTGGATGACAGGTAGAGGAGAGTGGAGAATTATCGGGTCAGCAGGAGTGGTGAAGACCTCTAGTAAGGGCTTTACCGGAGCCGGAATGGCTTGAATGCTTTTTTGGATTATTGGGTCGGGAGCAGAAAGGACTTCCAACAAAGGTCTTATTGGAGTTGGGGTGATCTGGATTCCCCTTTGGATTGTTGGATCGGGAGTGAAGAGGGATTTCGTACCCTTTTGGATTTTCTTCGCGGGAGCGGTGTGAACTTCTTTATCTTCTTGAGTCACCGAGCTGGGAATGATCGGCTCCGGTGCAATGAGCACAACAAGCGGCGTAGCAGGAGTGGTATGGAGAGCAAGGCAGGAGAGATTCCTCCTGATAGATTCTGATGGAGAGTGGCTGACCCACCTTGGCCGAGGATGCTGATTGATGGTCATTACGGCCCCTTCTTCCTCTACGATCACAGCATTGATCGACCCCCCGGCTTCATGTTGCGGGAGAGGGTTATGGGCGATATTGGCCTGTTGCTCAATTGGTTTTACGGCGATTCTCCCGTCGTCTATCAAATCTTGAATTTTATGCTTGAGGGAGAAACATTCGTCCGCGGAATGCCCCACCATTCCCGAGTGATACTCGCAGCGTCGGCTATGATCATAGGATTTCGGGAGTGGATCGGGCGTCTTCCCAGCTGGGATTAGAGTAATGGCTCCTTGGGCCAGCAGCTTGCTCATGATAGAACTTTACGATTCAGCCAGTGGCGCAAAGACCCGAGCTCGGTTGAGCTTCTTCTGCTGGAAATTTTCAGTTTTGGCTGGTTGCTGCGGATTCTGACGGTAGCCCTGTGGTTTAGGCGTGAATGGCTGAGGCTGTGCCATTGGTTGTTGGTACACGGACACGGCTTGCTGATATCTCGGAGGAGGCGGAGCCGGCTGCTGGATGAAGTTTACAGGGGCGTACTGTCCGGCGTCGGGGTAGACCACAGCCATTTCATTCTCTTTCTTGGGCTTTTTGTAAGAAGACCCTGCCTGACCCTGCTCTGACCCGATCTTGATTTTTCCAGTCTGTATCCCTTCCTCGATTAATTCGCCGTGCTTGATTATCTCGGCGAATGATCGGCCTGTCCCGTTGATGAGTCGGTCATAATAGGGATGCTGCTGGGCAAGTATGAATGCCTCTGTCATCTCATAGTCGTCCATCGGTGGATGTACTTGGGACCCAACCTCCCTCCAGCGGTGAGCGTACTCACGGAATGACTCGCTCGGCTTTTGCGAATTTTCTCCAGTGATTGCCGTGTTGGAGCGATGTCAGTATTGTACCGGTAATGCTGGTAGAAAGTCTTGGTAAGGTCGTCCCATGTAGCGATTTTGGTTTTATCCAAACGGACAAACCACCGTAGAGCTGCCCCAGTCAGGCCTTTAGAGAAGAGATGGACCCTCAGCTTTTCGTCGGTCGCACATGGTCCAAGTTCATCGATGTAAACTCTCAGATGGACGTATGGATCCCCTGATCCATCATATTTTGTCGTTAAGTCTGGCATCTTGAACTTGTCCGGAAATATCTTGCCCGGAGCAACTGCGAGATCAGGGAATGACATCCCTCCGTATGTGTTGGCCCCTTGAATGCTCTGAATTGAGCTTTCTAGTCGCTTCACTTGCTGTGTCAGTGAGCTCATCTCTCCTTCCTTTCTTAACCTTTCTTCCTCGAGGTAGTGATCAACTCCCTCGTTGACCATTATCGCTGGCGGAACGGCAGCAGTTTTGGGAGTCGTTGGTTGATTGCCTGCCTGAGGGTCTACGGTGTACACAGATCCTTGGGGGTCTACGGCGTACACACGTCCTGGGGGGACCTGATCATGGACGTCTAAAAGCGGTAAAATTGGTGGAGTAGCACCATTAGGAGCGGGGGTGTTGGTGGCTCCGACAGAGAGCAAAGCTATGATGGTGGCCATTTGTTTTGACATGTCATTGACTTGTTGTTGCAAGACCTGGAATTCGGGGCTCTGAGCAACTTGTGAGCTTTCTTCGGAGGCGGATGGAGGATCGTCCTGAGCCATCTGTATTCGTCGAAGGTATCCTCTGGTCCAAATAGGGCTGCGGGCCCAATCTTCTGATGCCCCCGGAATTTTGATTTTTTAATCCCCTGTAGACATATGCAAGCATGAGTATGTATAATATATGCATGAATGATTACGGTCTTTTGCAAACGTGGTTACGTAGTCAGATTATCAAAAAACTCGAATTTTTCATTGAAGACCAAATCAGGGATAATACAAGGGTTCTTAAAATAAAAGTTGCAGTACATTCCACATGTAGGTCCTAGCAGTATCTAGTCCTACTTGAAATGAACTAAAGTCCCCTTGCGAAAGATCCATCGTCAGCTCTTTGATACAGCCAAGGATTGTTTTCAGCCTGTCATTTTCGGCTGCCTCTTGTTGAAGTTGCTCATGCAGTGTACCGATCTTTGACTCGGCTTTGGTGAGAATGTCAATCTCTAGCTGGCGGAGCCGGACTTGAGACTTTTGTATGTATGCTCGATGTTGTTCCCTCTCCAAAGCCCTGGCGGCTTCCTCTTGCTCGAGCGTTTCTTCAAGCTGACTGATCCTGTCACGTGCATCTTGAAGGTTGACTTGCAACTGTCCATTTTCTTGTTCTATCCGAGTTCGGATAGCTTCTTCTTGATTAAGAGCGGCCCGGAGTCTCTTGACGTGGTCGTTGACTTCTGATTCCTCGGTCCTTGGTCTCTTTGGCTCGATCGGCAAATGCCCCAGTTCTTCTTGTATCCACCCGTCGTACGCAGGTCCCGTACCGGCTAAGTGGTCGGTATGATCTTCATCGGGGTGGACTGAACGCCACTGATTTAATGCCCCACTGTAACGATCCTTAGTGGAGATGTTGTGATCGAAGTAGAAGTAGGACATGTCTTCTGTTCGTGGGATGTACTGTGTCCTATTGAATTGTCTGAGTACCCGACCCGGAGCGTACGGCGTTCCTCCGGTCAATCCGATCAACGGGATGAATGAGAGCTCACTGGTTCGGATCCGAACGGATGAGGAAGAACACAACCCCAAATACCACTGTAGGTCAGAGTCTTGCAGCTGTGCCAAGTATTTGTGCCACTCGGTTTTCCCCTGGACAGGCGATGGTAGCTTGCTGAGTGGCGTGATGATATCTACGTTCATAAAATGTTGCACTGGACGCGGACATTTGATGAGATGGGACATCATCCATATTTGTAGCAGACCGGCGCTGGCTGTGAAGAACCCTTTACCCTTGTGTCTACAGAAAGTCAGAGTTCGCAAGGTTTCGGCTATAATTGTAGGAATGAAGGTCCGGCCGCTGCGAACTTGTATGATGACATCGATCAGGGTCATGTCAATCTTTCTGTCTTCACATGGGAATAGCAGGTGGGCCACGAGGCAGAGAGCAAGAATCCACAATCGATTTTCTGCCCATTCTGATAATGAGCATGAGAAATGATGCTTGTAGAACCCCTCAGGATCCATAAATCTGTCAAGGAGGAAGCTGATAGGATATCGCATGAAGTCCCCTCCTACGGCCTTTTTCAGAATATCTCTTCTCATACCCAGAAAGTCCGCCGTCCGACTCTTGCCAGGTTTAAAGTTCGGCAGTACCGGGTCGCCGGTGATTGTTAATTTGAGCAGCCCGGCGTATTCCTCAAGAGTCGGGGTAAGTTCTTGCTCTCCGAAACGGAATACCATGACTGTTGGATCCCAGAAGGCGACTACTGACTCGAGCATGTGCCCGTCCGTTCTGACTTGGAGTAAAGACCCTAGGAACCCAAAGTGCCTCTGGAATCTCGCTGAATCTTCGAGCGACAACTTGTGATACCAAGTGGACAGCCGGGGATCGGTCTCGGTGGCAAAACCCAGCTTTGGCGGTTGACTTGTCATTTTTTGAAAAATTCTTGATAATCTGACGAAAGGACCATGTTTGCTCAGATATAATCATTCATGCCTTTAAAAAGAAGTATTGAAAAGACTTGAAATGAACTTAAGAGGAGAAAATTTGTTTTTTTTTTTTTTTTTTGGATGTTGTGGATGGGATGCGACCATGTGGCGAGGGTTTCGAGACCTAATGCAGCCTTATTGTTTAAGCCAGGTTCCCGAACCTTCAAACCTCCAGTGCCGGAGCACCTTCTCAGGTTGGTGGTTCGAGCGGGAGAATTTCAGTGCTGGTACCGACGGTAACACCGCAACGGCCACGCCACCTACTCAACTCCCTATCTAATCTTAAGGGTGGTTCCTCGGAACCGGGTTATGAACATGCTCAATGTGTAGTGTGCGTGATAATGCTTGAGCAAAATAAAGTTGGCATTGGCCTTGCAATTTATTTTTTGGCATTGGCCGCAAATCCTGTGCAAGCAAAATACTTACAAGACTGAAAAAGAAAGAAAAAAATTAGTAAAAGAAAATGCCCCGTTAGTATGAAGATCGCCAAAGTAATGGCTTGAGTCCTCTTAAGTTAATCCCCAGCAGAGTCGCCAGCTGTCGCACCGCGACGGGAAAAAATGGGTTTTTTCTTTTAAATATATATATAAGAGTGTTTTTTTTTTTTTTTTAAATGGAAAAAGAGGAATGTGGGAGAAGTATTTTTTATTTTGAAAAATAGGCCAAATAGATTTTTTCAGAGTCGCCACCTAACTTTGTACGGGTGTTAGGATCCCGATAAAGATACGGAAATATATCTTTATATTTTTTAAAGTTTGGGAAAGTGGGCCTATGTTTTTGATAAGTAAACCAGAGATTTAGAAAGGGATTCGGGGACTCGGTTATGTCGAGGGAAGGTATTAAGCACCCTCGAACATCCATGACGAAGCATGGTTGCCAAATTGGCGATTTTCATGATAACGGGGCATAAAGATAAAAGAATGAGGAAAAAAAGATAAAAAGATGAAAAGTTATGGCCGCACCCTTTTGGGGTTGCATACGTATCTCGGGTTGAGAATCAGGCCAAACGTAGCTCTAACTTGTTATTTATTTTTTTTTGAAATTTTTGGTCGCGTTTGACCGTGCTCGTGTGTTATAGTGTTTTTTGAAAAGTCGGTGTAGCTAGGACGTCGATCACCGTAATCGAGTCCTAGACTTTAACCTTGATTATGTGCCGGAAGTAAGGGTCGGTGCCCATTTGAGTCTCGAACTTTCAAGTCGTTAACGTTATTGAACAACGTAACTAATCGAAATGTTCGGTTTTGAAAAGGTTGCCGGAAGTAAGGGTCGGTGCCCGTTTGAGTCTCGAACATTCAAGTCGTTAACATTATTGAACAACGTAACTAATCGAAATGTTCGGTTTTAGAAAGGATTTGAATACCGGAAGTAAGGGTCGGTGCCCGTTTTGAATTTGAACATTCATATTATCGGCGTTATTGAACAACGGGATAACTTGAAGTGTTCATTTTGAAAGAAAGGTTTTTGAAAGTTACCGGAAGTAAGGGTCGGCGCCCGTTTTGAATTAGAATTTTACAATGATTTATGTAAGTGTTAAGTGAGCAAGAAAAAAATTGAGAGAGGACAAGTTATGAATGTACAAGAGTTAAAAATATCCGGCCTACCGGAAAGATCAAGTGAACTAGGATCTAGCCAGTTCACAATGGTGAGGGTCAAGTATTCGACGGCGAGGCCGGTCGTTATTTCAAGTATTCGACGGCGAGGCCAGTCGTTATTTTCAAGTATTCGACGGCGAGGCCGATCGTTATTTTCAAGTATTCGACGGCGAGGCCGATCGTTATTTTCAAGTATTCGACGGCGAGGCCGATCGTTATTTTCAAGTATTCGACGGCGAGGCCGATCGTTATTTCAAGTATTCGACGGCGAGGCCGGTCGTAGAAAAGAAGGAAAGAAAGTAAAAAGGAATAAAATAAAAAAGAGTCTTTCTTCGTCCTTTACTTATTTATTACATTTACGTTGGATTCGGTGTCAAGAAAATAAGAGAAAACGGCCCTTTACCTTGAGAAAACGGCTCGGAAATAGCTAAACGGGGCCCAAGTTGAATTTCGGCTTGAAACGGGCCCAAACGGAGGTCACCGGTGAGTCTGGAACGGCCGAAAGCCCCGAAAGTGGTATAAACCAGAGCAAAATCGGTTCGGGCAGATTTCGGGCGGGACCGGCCGGCGCCAAACTGGCCGGTTTGAGCAGAAATGAGCTTGAAAATGGAGAAACTGCTTCAAATGATGGAATTTTTCAATTCTGAGCACACGGGTGCGTCCGGAACGGCCAAATTAGCTAGGAATGAGTGTCGGAACGTCGAAAATCGGGTCCGGATGGCCAAAAAATGGCAAAAACCAAAATGGGGCCCACCTGCCACGTCAGCAGCCACGTGGCGGCTGAGTCAGCGCCGCGTGGAGTCAGCGGACACGTGTCGCTCTGTGAGTGGACGATCAGCGCTCCATCAGAGCTGAGTCAGCGCGCTGACTGGCGCTGCGCGTGGGCGGCGTCATCGTGCCAGTGCGGCGCGTGACGGCGCGTGCGGCCTTTTCCTGCGTCCTTTGGCGGCGACTCCGGTGGGGTTAGCTGCGTCTGGTCCAGACGCACCAGATGGTGGTGGTCCCGGTGGCCGGCGGTGGCTGAGGAAGGCGGCGGAGTGGCCGGAAGCTAGCGGCGGCGCGTGGCGGATTTGGGCGGCGCGTGTGGCTTCTCTGGACCTCCTTTGGTGGTTCTGAAAACACAGGTCGATGGGTTTTTTCGATACGAAGCCAATGGTATGGGTGGTGAGACACAGAAATGCAGTTTAAGGCTCCGTTTGGGTGTTTTTCAGAATCTGCAATTCCGGTGACTGGTTGGGTTGTTTGGGGCTGATTTCTGGTGTTTTGGGGGCTCCTTAGGATCTGAAACTTTGGGTATTTGTGGGTAAATGATTTACAGAGGTGGTGGTGGTCTTAGTTTTAGGCTTGGAGTGGTGGTGGAGATGGTGGTGGTGTTTGGAGGTTTTTTAGAGCTTTGGGGAAGATAACAATGGTGGAGAGAGAGAGAGAGAGCTTCCTTCTTTTTTCCTCCTCTTTTAGTGCAGCACCCAAGGGTCCTATTTATAGAGGATTTTGGGTTGGGGAGGATCCGGTGTGAACGGGACGCATTTCGGATCATTACAACCCCCGATCTTGGCCGTTCGGTCTTCCGAAGCTTGTTTTTCCCATCCGGCCGTCCGATTTGAGCGATTCGAAAATATTTAGTCTTCATTTAGCTTTACCGACAAATCCCCACGGTCGGATCGGCGATTTCTACTCCCGGGTTCAAAATTGACCGTTTTGCCCCTCCCTATGCTGATCCTGGATTGCAAAATTAGGATTGCCGATATCTCTTGATCCGACCGTCGGATCTGACCGATTCGAAGTTCTTTATGCTTGTATCGATATTCTCTTCAAATCTGTACGGTTGGATCAGTGATTTCTGCATCCGGGCTCAAAATCGACCGTTTCGCCCTTCTCTACACTGATCCCCGAATCTTGGTCGCTGATATCTCGTGATCCGACCGTCGGATCTGACCGATTCAAAGTCCTTTGCGTTTGTATTGACATTCTTTTCAAATCCGTGCGGTTGGATTAGTGATATCTGCGCCTGAGATCAAAATGACCATTTTGCTCTCTCCTATGCCGATTCTGGACTGTAAAAACCAACAGGCCACCGCTTCTTTCCTCTGATTGCCCGTCTGGACCCATTTTCCTTTCCCAGAAGTCATTTCCATGCTTTCTTTGACTTACGGCCGCTTTGACCTGCCTTCGGTTGCCCCGGTCTTGATTCTGACTCATTTTCTGACCTCCCGGTTAGCCGATTCGGGACCCGCGCTGAGCGACGACCGCCGTTTTGAACTTCCGTATGATTGATGACTCTGAATGACCTAGAATGGCCATTAAAACCCTTGTTGGCATCCCCGATGGATTTTTTGATCTTTTCCTCGATTTGCGTGCTCGGTGGGCCCCCTGCACGAGTCAGTTCTCTTTTTCTTTTTATTTTTTTTTTTATTTTCTTCTTCTTTTTTTTTTGTATTTTTTAAAGGACGGTAAAAATGGGATGTCTACAGTGACGACATCCTATTGACGCGTTTTCTTATCACACCCAAGTGTAGGTGATCGTACAAGTAATAAAGTTCTGGAAGTCCAGGTCGAACCCACAGGGAACGGAATAAAATTTAATTAAGTTAGGCAGATAACTATTTTGTCACTAAAAAGAAAATAAAAGATGATGGATTTTTGTGGGGTTTTACTAAACTACTAATTTTTATATGTTTGCAATAAAAGTAATTAAAGCTATTTTTTTTCTTAACAGTTTATGGTAAAGATTTTAACAGTGCAAAATAAATTAACTAACATACTAGTAAGAAAAGGAAGAAAAATATATAAAAGCTAAATTTTTATGAGATAAACTTTTTAGATTTAATAATAGCGAAAGATGAAAATAATACAGATATTTAAGCAAAACTATTATAAAACAGGAAATATTAATTAACTAGGGGAAATGATTTAAAGGAATTGGGAATATGCAAACCAACACTAGATCCCACAACTTTTGTGCATTTGAAAAGCATTTGGCATTTAAGACCGCAGAGTCATTCTTTATTTAAAAATAAACTTTCACTAGTCAGGGTCATATCAAGTGTGTCAGGTTTGATATGAAACGACATCGTTTGGTTTAAAGAAAAATAAAAAGGCAATTGGGCAGTAGCCAGGTTCGAACCGTGCCCCGCTGCGGACGTGGGTTATTCAGCGTCCAGTCCCCACCACTCTGCCACTACACAATTGCCTATCCATTATTGGATAGAAATATATATAAGCACATATTTGAAATATTAACTTTGTCATGTGAGTTGTTTGAGTATGCTAGGTGTTTTTTATGACAAAAGGCATAGTTTGACAATCCACATAATTAGGCTTTTTATTTCAAATATATATAATCTTTTGAGCCCATTATAGCCATAGTATATAAACATGTTAAATGGTCATAAACTATAGATACATAGATATTTTTGGCCATAAATGGAAAAATAACTCATCCAGATAAATTTGCCCATTTAAGTTTAGTGCACAGAAGTTGTGGTTTCTAAGTTTTTATTACATATCCCCAATTAAAGTTTTAGCCTACCATTTTAGAATTGAAACTGTCTTCGAAATAAAATTAAAAGATAAATTAAATAGGTGTAAACAGCGACTGCTCAATTAAAACTAAAGTTGTAAAACTAAGGTAAGAGTGAAATATAATATTATTATATTATTTTTCTACTTAACATGAGCTGGGGTTGAATTTGTGGAATCTGCAAAATAGCAAAGTTTAGTACAACTAGGCTAATAAAATATACATAAATGGAAATACTGAACCAAAAATAAAATACTAAACCTTTGACTTTGGATTCTTGTGGGGTCACAGTGGTTGAACTCCAAGAACACAAATAAGGCCAAACCAAATCCAAATATACTTTTGGAGTGAGATATGAATATGGTGTGCTTTTGGACTTTAGTAGGTGATTATAACAAATACGTGGCTAAGAAATCTGACATTTAATCGCAAAATCTGTCTTTTAGTGAATGAAAATATTGCTATAAAAATTGGAAATTTAGAATTTTAAACTATTTTAGGGGACAACTATAAATACTACTAGACTAGAAATATTAAATCTAATTTTAAATAGGACTATTTTTACTACTACAAAGTGACAAAGGTAATACAAGAAAACAAATATTTTATTTTAAGAAATACAGTACACAAAGTTTTGCTACATATTTTTGAACATAAAATCATCAATTACATAAAAGTAAAATTTTACAACTACTAGAACTAGAAAAGGCAAAGAAAAACTAAAGTTTCCTATTTCTAGGGACAATATAAAGTGCTCACATAATAACCTCCCCTAAACTATTCTCTCCCTAACAGTGATTATAAACTGTGTTGTTGTGAACTGTCCCTCATTGCTTGTGGAGCTTCTCTCAATTTATAGATGAATTGAATGACGAGTTTCGTCATTGCGTTCATCACTTTGTGCGCATTTCTTCTTCGTCTCCCATTTTTTTCTACCTCTTCTGACAGCCCTTTGAATTTCTACACACAGAGAGAGAGAAAGTGAGTTGTAAAAGTTATAAAAAATTGTATGTGTCAACATCCAAGCTAGAAAACTTGGATGTTCTTAATTTCTTATACGGATTGTTTTTTTTTGTTGTTTTTTTTTATTTTGTTTGTTAGCCAACCAAACAGTATTTGTTACTGTTTGGTTACTATTCACTACTATTTATTACTATTCATTACTATTCATATGAATATACTATGGTGTGGTTGCTACTTCTTTCATTCCCTTTATTTCACTTCATTTTTACCTAAAGATATAAAATATGTAAAAACACATTTTTACACGCATTTGAGTAACATCACTATTAAATTATATTAATTCAAATATGCATGTAAAACTAGGAATTTGGGGGATTAAATGAGCAATATGTCTATTATATTGGCACATAAATGTGAAAAATTCAATGTTTGTCACACCCCTCAACTAACTTATTGCTAGTCCCTAGCAATGAAGTGAAAGAGAATTTGTTCTAGAAGTTTTATTAAAAAGTAGGAATAAACTAAGGAAAATACAATTACATAACTCACTGTCGCAGGAATCGCGATTGCATTTAGCGTATGCAACAAGCCGTTAAACCCCTAGGTTACCCCTAGTGGACGAGTGTTGTCTCGTGAGGGTTTGCAGTGAATATACCCACAAAATTCAAATTTTTTTTTTTTTTTTTTTTAAATGTAAAAATAAAATGAAATAAAAATAAAGGTAGATTTTCTCCTTTTACAATAAATAAGGATAAATTTGACAATAAAATGAAATTTTCAAGTATGTAATAATAATGCAACACATATACTCACAGTTTTGTCAATGGTAGCATTTTTTATACTCTTTAAACTCACAGTGTGTACTTGAAAAATCAAGCAACTGATCTTAACTTCAAAGTTTACATAACTATTAACAGCCATAAAACTTGTAGTTTTAACTCAAATCTCACTAGGATTTCACTCTTTTAATGAGAAACTCTCAGAAACCGGTGTAGAGAACATCTCACTTGGTAGGGAAGCAAAGATAGAGGAATTGCTTCCATTTTTTTTTTATGACTCAATATATAAGCATTTGGAGTACAATAAGTCTCATGAAAGAATACTTAGCATTAGAAGAGCGATCTACCGTGGAGAACATCCTTATCACTTAAATTTAAAAATCAATTTCTTTTTAAATCATTAGGACTTTGACTGGTAGGTTAGAAATTAAGATGAGTAGGAGATTTGGGGTGTATTTGTTCTAAGCATGTGATTGGAGTGTTTGCGCAATTCATTCCAACCTCTTCTTTTCTTCTCCTTTTTATCACATGTATATATATATATATATATATATTTTTTTTTAATTTCTCATTTTTTTTATTTTATTTTTATTTTTATTTTTTGAAATCAACTCCTTTCTTTCTTTACCACTTCTTACAATATTAATACAGTCCAATCACATACCTGGATATAGAAGTGAGGTTTGTACTCCCAGGTGGAGCAAAGTATGATTTGGATAGAACTGAGAATAAGGTAATATTAGGTGAAGGGGGGTGCATTTGAAAGAAAAGATGGCCTAAATCATTTTTAAAAATAGATTGACTTTGTTCATTTAAGCAATTTAGACGTTCTAATGGTAAATCCTGAACGTTCTCTTCTAATGATCAGTCAAAGAAAAAGAAAATAATGAGACTCTCAACGAGTGATATGATAAAGAGAATAAAATGAGACTGAAAAGAATAGTAACCCTCATAAAGAAAGATTGGCACAAAAGCTCACATGGGTTAATTAGTTTCCACTACTTGTCTTTAAACTGCATAGTTTATGTTTACTCATCCATTTAGATTCAGTAAATATTTTCACACTGTTTCAAAATGTTTAATGTTTAAAGAGTTTCTAGCATTTGAAAATAGTAAAACATGTGATAATGTGTTGTATTATTATTAACATACCCAAAATAACATTAATGTGTCAAATTTATCTTATATAAAGTAAAAGAAAAACTTCTGAAAAATTCCTAAGCATATCCACTAAGTTGGATACATATATGGTGCAACTTGTATCCTCTGCACCTATACAAAAGAGGCTACGCAATCCGGAGCGTCCAAGTTGTCATGATTACCCATCCACCTCTAGTAAAAGAGATGAGTCTAGAACCACTAGCAAGCTAAAAACATCAGTAAGAGGCTAAGAGATAACTTTGGCTTTACTTAGTTTTTCGCTACCTCTAGGGACATTCACCGCACTAGACATATCTGGTGATGCTTGGATCATGCAAATTACTCCTATCGAACCAGCTAATGAAAACCAGATGTACACGTAGGATCATTTTAAAGTCTGACCTGACTGAAAATTATTGACTGTACAAAAAAACTAAAAATAAAAATAAAAAGAAATGAGGGATGGGAAAACAAAAATTTTTTTGGGTATCAAAGGATCCAGTCCTCTTTCTCAACCAAAATTTTCTTTTGTTTTGATTTGAATTGTCTTTTGTAACAGTAGTAAACTTTAAAAGATGTGCCATTATGAGCAACTAAACCAGGACATTCTTCTCTATAACAATTCAAACACCATCCTAACCTTTTAGCTTTCCTTTTGATGGCATAAAGGCTAGTGCCAGCAAAGGGTTTCTTCTGCTCAGAAACAAGTGAGCGACCCATTAACGTCTGGTCATCGACTATTGGATCCATTTTTTATACTCTCAGCCAACAAGAGAGGCTAGACTCAACCCTCCACTCCTTTCAACTATCAACTAAGATCTAATTAAAGAGAGCTTAGAGGGGGTGGGTGGGAATTTTATTTAAAAACTTAAAATATTTAAGAAAAATATACATTCAAAAACTAAAAATTATTATTATTTTTTTTTTTTATAACAAAAATTAGAAAACTACATTTTTTTTTTAATAACAAAAAACTAGAACACACAAAAAGAAAAACTACATTTTTCCCTCTTTTTTTTTTTTTTAACAAAGTTTAAGACAATGCATCATTACAATAATAGTAATAAGAAAAATTATGATATAAACTTCAAACATTATAAAAATTTTGGCTTCTGAGTCATGTTTTTTTTTTTTTAACAGAAAACTAGGAAAAGACAATTAGATTTTTCTCTTTTTTTTTTTTTTTTTTTTTTAACAAGGGCACCGCAACACTAACATAGCAAGAACTAGGATAATAACAAGATAAAGTTCAAAATCCAGAAGACCAATAACCAGCGCATCGTCTATTTTTTTTTTTTTTTTTACAAAGAAATGGAAAAATATCACCTGTCTCTTTGAAAATCTGAAAACCTGGTAGGGCCGTAGATCGAGTGATATTTCCAAGCTTCTTTGATGCGTGGGTACCTACAACTTATGGATATCATTTTTGTTAGATAATGGAAAAGAGAGAAAATAAAAATCTAAAATAAAAACTAAAGTCGAATCGGAAAAGGAAAAAAATAGAGAATAAAATCAAAATCAAGCTTTTCTCTGGACTATAGATCTTACCTTTAGTGATCAGTAGAGTGGATCTTGATTTTAGATCGAAGAAAATAAAAAAAAATGAAAAGAAAAATGAGAGAGATTGAAAGATCAGAGTCGAGAGAGTGAGAGAATGAGTTGCAGAGAGTGAGAGAGAGAGATCGCGGTGAAAGAGAGAGGAAGAAGAAAGAGAAAGGAAAAAAAATGGGTAAAGTTTTCAGGGTTCAAAACCCTATATAAAGCCATTTTCTCTTTTTCAATGTATCTCTCTCTAGAGAAACTAATTTTTTTTTTTAATGAAATAAAGATAAAATAAATAAACAGGTGTTAATCGTGAAACCGTCCCCCCCAACTGAGTCTGACATTGTCCTCAATGAGTGAGATGAGAAAAAGAAGCTAAGGATAACACCTGTAATAATAAAAAAAAATACAAAAAGAAATGGTAGTAATAATGACAAAATTAACTTATATATAAAAAGTAAAAGTACTATCACTGTTTTGAGATGAAGTTATCTAGAATTACTGTACAATTGATCTTTTGAACTGCAGTTTCAAAGGATCGATCTTGTATTCAAATTTTGCTATCTAGCAGTTTCAGCAACATGGTTTTTAAACCAGCAATACCTCTGGTATGCCTTTTTATTTTGGACGGTAATGGGATAGTTTAAACATACAATTTAGTACATTTATTAGATAGCAATACTTTGAGATTTGTAAGACTTGATAAAAATCAGAACTCATAAAATAATAAGTGCAAGTGATTCTGATACTAAAAACACAGTGATGTTTTTTTTTTTTTAAATTTTTTTTTATTTATATATAAAAGAAAAGTACAATTACAATAAAAATAAAGACAGAAATTTTATTTTAACATATCTAGACGTTGACTGGGATTATTGCTCATGAAAGATGATCATTTCGAGGTCTAGGACAATAGACTCGAAACCTTAAATGGGTGTCAGAGCTATATCTTTCAGGATCATCATAGAGTGTTATTTCCATGAATATATCATATCTGACAATGACTCTTTCAGGCATGAATTGTTCAATGAAGACATGGATTAGAGATGTCCCCCATTCGAGTAGGAAAAAGAACCAATCCCTTTGAAAGGCGTACCTTAACATTTCCCCGTTAACAACTCTAGTTAACAAACGTCCCCATCCAAAAATATTGTCATTATCATCATAAATGGGGAATTGTACTAGGGATGTTAAGTATCGCTCCCACTCATTTTCTTCATATTCATGATATAGTTCTTGGAACACCTCATATTGAGCTTGTTCCCACTCATCGTAGTTCGTGCTAATGTTCTGCCAATCATCTAATCCATCAAATATTGGCTCACCATCCCATTCCCTAGGTTGGTCAGGTTCCACTAAATAATCAATTTCTTCATTAGTGTCGTAAATTCTATCGACACACCTAGTATAGAACATTTCATCCTCGTCAGAGTCCATGAGATATTCAAATCTTGGGGGTGTATCATTATCTGACGAAGTTCTATCCTCTGGAGGATAGTTGTTATTGTTAGACGAACTGGCATGGTTTATACTCATTCTTGTAGTTCTGCGATGATTAGATGGGTTCATATCTCTTTGTTACCTGTAACATCAGATAATATGTTATAATTCCTGAAAAATATTAAATAGTAAGAAAATAAAAAAATAAAAATAAATAAAAATAAAATTTCTACTATGTACAATTCTAATCACGATTTATGAATTTAAGAGGTATCACAGTTGGGGTCCTCCAAAGGAAAGGACTCCAATTCAGTTTCCAAATCTCCTAAGAATGGTTTTAATTTATGCCTACTGACTTTAAATGTATTACCATCTTTAGGGTCTTCAATCACGATAGTTCCATAAGGATAAATATTTTTTACAATATATGGACCAGTCCATCGAGATTTCATTTTTCTTTTAATAAGATGCAGTTTTGAGTTATATAATAGAACTTTTTGCGCGGGGGTAAATCTTTGATAAACAGGAGTATTAAGACATTTTTCTGTAGAGTACCCCATCATATGACATGTACTGCAAAGTTCTAATTTATTTTTAGATAGAGGAGGATTAGTTTTCTCTAGTTTAACAGATATAAGCTTACGAGTTAATTCTTCAAGTTTCATGACTAATTCATCTTCAGTTTGTGATTGCTGTGATTTTTTAGCCTTTTCTTTCCTAGCATTTTCTTCTTTTTCCCTTTGTGGAGCGTCTTTGCTAAGCCAATCAAAATATGATTCAGCTTCGTCAGCATTTTTAAAAAATTCCCCTTGATACATGGCTTCAATTATTTCCTTTGACTCTGGATCTAATGTTTCATAGAAGTAATTAATTATACGCCATTTTTTAAATCCATGATGCGGACAGGTTTGTAGGAGATCTACAAAAAATTCACAGTCTTTAATGCATGGTTCCTTCTCTTTTTCAGTGAAAAGTTTATATTCTCGCATCAAGCAATAAGTTAAATTCATTTGATAGAATTTATTTAGAAATGCTTGATTCATATCTGGCCATGAGGTTATAGATCCAGGGTGGAGAGATAAAAGCCAAGATTCAGCTTCATCTTTTAAAGAAAAAGGAAAAAGTTTAAGACAGATTATCTCAATAGGACAAGTTTGATCAGCAAACGTTTCACAAACTTCTTCAAATTCACGAATATGGACATAAGCATATTCTTTCTTAATTCCGTGGTAAGTTGGTAAGCATGGTAGCATGTTATATTTAAAATGAAAATTTCCTGTATGTCTAGGTAGTGTGATGCAAGAAGGAGTGATGATTTGTTCTGGCATAAATATACCACGTAAAGACCATCGCTCACGTTCTGATAAAACAGGTTGTGGTATATTATTCCCATGATCATTATGAGTATTATCAGTTATTCCTTCCATGCCTTCTATTTCAGTCATGATTCTAGCAAATTGTATACTAGATGATTCACTAGAAATATTAGAATTATGTGGTACTTGATATAAAGCCTCAGTAGTATCTAAGGACATAAGAACTAAAAGAAAAACTAAGTAATAAGAATATTATTATTATTATTATAGCTAAGTAAAAAAAAACTCTTTTTTTTTTTATATATTTTTATATATTTATTTTTTAGAAGATAGACTTATATATATATATATGCTTTTTTTTTTTTTTTAGAAGATGCACAAGTACATATATATAAATATATATATATATATTTATATATATTTTACAAGGAAATAAATTATATATAGTTTTTTTTTTTTTAATATATTATTTTTTTATGTTATCATATTTTTTTTTTTAAAAGAAAACTAGATTATTTATAAAGTAGAATAGGTATACATATAGATATAGATATAGATATAGTAGGAGAAAATAGTTTTAATATCTAACTTATTTATTTATTTATTTTTATTAACCGGTCCCCGGCAACGGCGCCAAAAACTTGACGACATCCTATTGACGCGTTTTCTTATCACACCCAAGTGTAGGTGATCGTACAAGTAATAAAGTTCTGGAAGTCCAGGTCGAACCCACAGGGAACGGAATAAAATTTAATTAAGTTAGGCAGATAACTATTTTGTCACTAAAAAGAAAATAAAAGATGATGGATTTTTGTGGGGTTTTACTAAACTACTAATTTTTATATGTTTGCAATAAAAGTAATTAAAGCTATTTTTTTCTTAACAGTTTATGGTAAAGATTTTAACAGTGCAAAATAAATTAACTAACATACTAGTAAGAAAAGGAAGAAAAATATATAAAAGCTAAATTTTTATGAGATAAACTTTTTAGATTTAATAATAGCGAAAGATGAAAATAATACAGATATTTAAGCAAAACTATTATAAAACAGGAAATATTAATTAACTAGGGGAAATGATTTAAAGGAATTGGGAATATGCAAACCAACACTAGATCCCACAACTTTTGTGCATTTGAAAAGCATTTGGCATTTAAGACCGCAGAGTCATTCTTTATTTAAAAATAAACTTTCACTAGTCAGGGTCATATCAAGTGTGTCAGGTTTGATATGAAACGACATCGTTTGGTTTAAAGAAAAATAAAAAGGCAATTAGGCAGTAGCCAGGTTCGAACCGTGCCCCGCTGCGGACGTGGGTTATTCAGCGTCCAGTCCCCACCACTCTGCCACTACACAATTGCCTATCCATTATTGGATAGAAATATATATGAGCACATATTTGAAATATTAACTTTGTCATGTGAGTTGTTTGAGTATGCTAGGTGTTTTTTATGACAAAAGGCATAGTTTGACAATCCACATAATTAGGCTTTTTATTTCAAATATATATAATCTTTTGAGCCCATTATAGCCATAGTATATAAACATGTTAAATGGTCATAAACTATAGATACATAGATATTTTTGGCCATAAATGGAAAAATAACTCATCCAGATAAATTTGCCCATTTAAGTTTAGTGCACAGAAGTTGTGGTTTCTAAGTTTTTATTACATATCCCCAATTAAAGTTTTAGCCTACCATTTTAGAATTGAAACTGTCTTCGAAATAAAATTAAAAGATAAATTAAATAGGTGTAAACAGCGACTGCTCAATTAAAACTAAAGTTGTAAAACTAAGGTAAGAGTGAAATATAATATTATTATATTATTTTTCTACTTAACATGAGCTGGGGTTGAATTTGTGGAATCTGCAAAATAGCAAAGTTTAGTACAACTAGGCTAATAAAATATACATAAATGGAAATACTGAACCAAAAATAAAATACTAAACCTTTGACTTTGGATTCTTGTGGGGTCACAGTGGTTGAACTCCAAGAACACAAATAAGGCCAAACCAAATCCAAATATACTTTTGGAGTGAGATATGAATATGGTGTGCTTTTGGACTTTAGTAGGTGATTATAACAAATACGTGGCTAAGAAATCTGACATTTAATCGCAAAATCTGTCTTTTAGTGAATGAAAATATTGCTATAAAAATTGGAAATTTAGAATTTTAAACTATTTTAGGGGACAACTATAAATACTACTAGACTAGAAATATTAAATCTAATTTTAAATAGGACTATTTTTACTACTACAAAGTGACAAAGGTAATACAAGAAAACAAATATTTTATTTTAAGAAATACAGTACACAAAGTTTTGCTACATATTTTTGAACATAAAATCATCAATTACATAAAAGTAAAATTTTACAACTACTAGAACTAGAAAAGGCAAAGAAAAACTAAAGTTTCCTATTTCTAGGGACAATATAAAGTGCTCACATAATAACCTCCCCTAAACTATTCTCTCCCTAACAGTGATTATAAACTGTGTTGTTGTGAACTGTCCCTCATTGCTTGTGGAGCTTCTCTCAATTTATAGATGAATTGAATGACGAGTTTCGTCATTGCATTCATCACTTTGTGCGCATTTCTTCTTCGTCTCCCATTTTTTTCTACCTCTTCTGACAGCCCTTTGAATTTCTACACACAGAGAGAGAGAAAGTGAGTTGTAAAAGTTATAAAAAATTGTATGTGTCAACATCCAAGCTAGAAAACTTGGATGTTCTTAATTTCTTATACGGATTGTTTTTTTTTGTTGTTTTTTTTTATTTTGTTTGTTAGCCAACCAAACAGTATTTGTTACTGTTTGGTTACTATTCACTACTATTCATTACTATTCATATGAATATACTATGGTGTGGTTGCTACTTCTTTCATTCCCTTTATTTCACTTCATTTTTACCTAAAGATATAAAATATGTAAAAACACATTTTTACACGCATTTGAGTAACATCACTATTAAATTATATTAATTCAAATATGCATGTAAAACTAGGAATTTGAGGGATTAAATGAGCAATATGTTTATTATATTGGCACATAAATGTGCAAAATTCAATGTTTGTCAAGAGGATAAGGAGGGTTTGGGAGCTCTAAAACAATTTCAGCAACTTCTGACATTCAAAACGACGATTAAAAACATTCAGTACATAGCTGCCCTATTTATAGATTTCCAAAACCAACCTAACATTCGAGCGATCGAAGTGCATTCGATCGATCGATCAAACCAACTTAGATCGATCGAACTCGCCAAGACTTTAATCGATCGAGACACCTTCGATCGATCGAACCCGCCTTGACTAGGTCCTCATGTGCCTTTCCAAGCATTCTAGCGGAGCTAAAAGTGAGACCTCCTAGGCTCTTTATTGTTGGCTCAGACCAGTTTGTTAATTACCATGACCAAACTCTTTGATCAGCAAACTAACTAACTGGTCAGTTAATGTTTACTCCACTATAAAACGATAACTGAACTCCAACGCAAAAGAACATATTCGAAGCGATAACTAGACTTGTATGTTGTACTAATGTTCCTCTACCTTCAGCATTCGTAGTCATATTCAGGTAGTCGGATAATCATGCTGTCAACCTGAATCATGATTACTTCTTGTATTCCTTGAGTCCCATTCACCATTCATGATTACCAAACATGTTAATAACTACTTATCAACAAGACTGCAGTTCTTAGTAATCAACTTGGCGACATTCTCAAGGGAATGCTTACTCTGAATCAAATGGTAGATTCTATCTTGACAATATATGTTCACAACCCTATGAACATGACATACCCAAGATACCCAGGTCTTGATCTTCTATAGACCTCACTGATTGGTAAGTCAAAGCAGCCATATCCACAGTCTGTGTTCATAATCGTCTCAAGATTAAGAACGCGTACCTTATACAAGTTTTGAGTTCCGATCGACTGATTGACAGTCTTGAGTGTCAATAGGAAAGCTCAAGTTCGTCAATGCACTATAAGCACTAGCATATTAACTAAGAGTTACACTCTAGTAATTGAGATTAATCACTCCATCCAATGGTAGTTAATCATGCTACAGTGTAAACCTGATGAGATATCCAGTCTCACTATCCACTGTGACAAGTTCTAAGTAACAAAGAATAGTAATTCGTATCTCACCTGTACGTATCTTATATATACACTAATTACTTGCTATGATACTTAAGGATAACAATCGTCTCATGAAAAAAAACATACATAACTAAATGTAAAGCCGATATCCATATATTAAAATGCCAATGTCTCATATATAAACTAATGGTTTGAGGGCACAAACCCAACAGAAATGAGCTAACTTAGTGAGTCTATCCATAATCACCCAAATGGAATCATGGTTCTACCGAGATTGAGGCAATCCCACCACGAAATTCATTATGATGTGTTCCCACTTCCACTGCAGAATCGGCAACGGCTGTAAAAGTCCCATAGGCTTCTAGTGTTCTGCCTTAACTTACTGATAAGTCAAGCACTCTGACACATACTTGATGACTTCCTTCCTCATGCCATCCCACTAGAAAGTCCTCTTCAGATCTTTGTACATCTTTGTCCATCCTAGGTGCACAGTTAGTCTCGATCTATGTGCTTCTTCCAAATTATCCTTCCTGATTTCATCTATGGCTGGCACAACAAGTCTATTCTTGAATATGAAACCTCCGTCGTTCCCAATATTCCAATTAGTTGGATCCTTGGATGCCATCTTGTCAAACCACTTGCGTAGTTCCACATCTTTCTATTGAGCCTCTAAGATCCGGTCGATGAGCGTAGCCTGCACTACCAAGCATCCTACTATTCTTCATTCTTCTGTTGCAATAGGTTAAACTCCAAACTCTGCCATTGTCTCAAGAGCTTGCCACTATCTAATCATAAGTGAAGCAACAATTCTATGAGGCTTTCGGCTTAATGCTTTTACGACTACGTTCGCTTTACCAGGGTGGTATTGCAACGTAAAGTCATAGAATTTCAACAACTCCATCCACCGTCTCTTCCTCATGTTAAGCTCCTTCTGCGAAATTAGATATTTTAAGCTCTTATGATCGAAAAATAGGTCAAACTGCTCTCCAAACAAATAGTGTATCCATATCTTGAGAGCGAACACAATGGCTACCAATTCCAAATCATGAGTTGGGTAGTTCTTCTCATGCGGCTTTAGCTGTCTGGATCCATAGGCAATAACTCTCCCATCTTGCTTGAGCACACACCCTAAACCTTGATATAAAGCTTCGCTGTAGAGAACAAATCCCTCTCCACTTCTCGCAATAGCTAGCACTTCAACTCCTGAAAGCGCGTTCGTGCTTATCTTGCCATTCGAACTTGGTCTCCTTCTTCATCAAACTAGTGAGTAGGGCTGCAATCTTGGAAAATCCTTCTACAAAGCGACGATAATACCCAGCTAACCTAAGAAAACTTCTAATCTCTGAAGCATTTCTAGGCTGGCTCCAATTCCTTAGTACATCGGTCTTCGCAGAATCTACTGAGATACCTTCTTGAGAAACAACATGTCCCAAGAACTTGACTTTCATAAACCAAAACTCGCATTTGCTGAACTTGGCGAGAAGCTGGTTGTCTCTAAGGATCTGCAAGGCAATCTTCAAATATTGCTCGTACTCGTCTATAGTCTTCGAGTAGATCAAAATGTCGTCAATAAAGACGATAAGAAACTGATCTAAATAGGGTCTGAATATGTCACACCCTGGAGTAGCAAAAATAGAGAAGAAAATTTTTTTTCCTTTTTAGGTCCATAAGGAATGACGGGTGAAAGTCACTAATTATCCACACCACACAGTACTAGTCCACAAGATAAACAGGAACAGTAACATAATCTATTGAAAATAAAACAGTTCTATCTATTACAAACATCATAGTGTGTCCACAAGATCACAACAGGTCTGGAGACAACATATGCCCAAGTACCCGTGAACTAAAACAAAACAGAGTTCAACAGAACAACAAAAATATAAACTAGATATAACTAATCTTCAGATCTTCAACTGGTGTAAGGATAGTCGTCAACGTAATACTCTTCTTCAGTATAACCGGCATCAGTGGGGTCACCCTCTGCATAATCCAACCCCAGGTTGTAGCCATCATCATAGGTTCCAATACCTGCATTATTAAGGACAGGGTAGTCTGGACGGGGAATGTCCAGGCAATAAAGGCCGTCAGCTTACTGAAAGCTGAGTGAGAACTAACTAACATAGTCTCATAGCAATAACACAATTACCAATTACGAACTATATGTAACAGTGATACTAATTATATCTCTTCCTCTTTTATTCGGACACATCATTAACCGATTCTCATCGTCTACCAACTCTAAGGCTGACTGTACCAATACCAATTGATTATATCATCACGACATACTAGTGCTCTTGTTCACCACTTTTAAGAACTCTCACTGTTCACCACTTTTAAGAACTCTTGCGAACACTATACATCGATCTCATATAACAACTAGTCTATGGACGTACCCATACTCTTGTTCACCACTTTTAAGAACTCTTAATGTTCACCGCTTTTAAGAACGCTTGCGAGTACTGTGCACCATAGCTTCCACAATTCTGGTCAAAACCTTTGGACTCTCTTATTGGATTCAACCTGAGCGAATCATCAGCTCGACTCACATAACCTCAAAATACCCAATAACCCACTGACTCAAACACCAGTTACTCAATGCTACCCACTGTTATTATCTCCAATCCTTATCTCGTTACCGCCTCATATTATTACTAACGTTCCGAACCTGACTGCGTTACTCACCATATTATCTCAATCTCATTATAGTATCCCATTACCTCCGAAATCCATAATATCGCATAAGTAGAAACATGAAACAATGATTAAACAACTACGCATTATGAATTATAAACTTAAGGAACATAACCCTGTTCTGTTAGGTTCGATCGATTGAAGCCATCTTAATCGCTTGAAGTAAGTGTGGTTCGATCGATCGAAGTATTCTCGATCGATTGAAGTGAAGATGATCTCGATCGATTGAAGTCATCTCAATCGCTTGAGACTCAGTGATGTTCGATCGAATGAAGTCAGTTCGATCGCTCGAACTTCATCTTCTACAGGTTCTGCAATGAACCTCCAGAACTTGGTAGGGCGTGTTTGGGTTCTTTTTAAACATACAGAATTCGTAAAACATTATAATTAAGCTACCGAGTGAGTTTGGAACTCACCAAAAGTTGCTAAGGGCGCGTTTGGCTAAGCTTTTGCTTCCGAAGCTTTAATGGTGGCCTTTCTCTCCTCCTCTGTCTCACTGTCTCTTCTGTCTCTCTCTCTCTCTCTGCCTTCTCTTTCTCCTCTTCTTCTTCTTCTTCTTCTGCTTCCGCTTCTCTCTCTCTCCCAGCTGTGAGTATATATATAGGGGGGTGTGTGTGTATATATATACTAACACACAAGCACACACTCTCTCTCTCAAACTCTTCAATGTTCTGAACTTCACACACACACGAATAAGCTGTATATATAGAGGGGGGCGATAGGCAGATGGCACGGTTTGCGGGAAACCTGAGAATTCAAATTATTACAAGTTCGATCGATCGAATGGAGTTCGACCGCTCGAGATCAGTTCAGCCAGGTTTGATTGATTTGAAAATAGTTTGGTCGATTGTAGTAGGGACCACGTCATAAATTCACGTCAGTAGAGTTTCAATCGATTGAACAAGGTTCGATCGCTTGAACTTTGGAATTGCTCGATCGCTCGAACGAACTTCGATCAATCGAAGGTAGAATTCCAAAAATGATCAAGGAAAGTATATAGAATCTTGTGCATCAATATTTATTGAAAATACAGGGTATTACAGCTAGAGTTTCGATCAATTGTCCATATATGGGAATAAAAGGTGACAATCAACTTCAATACATATATATGATCAAAAGATGTTCTTCAATCTTTTAATTTCATAGATTTCGTAGCAAACTTCACACCACACTCCGGAAAAACACTATTTTCTGATACATTATGGAGTTTTTACCACGTATTTATCACAGATGACTGAATCTATTACGATTATGAACATCGTAAAATGCAAAAATTTTGAAAATCTTACTTTTTTTTAAACCGAAATTATATGCTACATTGTTTAGTTCAGAATTAATGAGTTGTGATAAAATTTCTTGTAAGTTTCAATATCATATGCATTAAGTTTTTGAAAAAAAAAATGAATCATAATTCTATACATATACTTTCATAATTATTCGTGTGAAATTTTGAAAAATGATAGGGTCATCCATGGTAATTATTTCTTCAAAATAAAAAAGAAATATATGTGAGAAAGTATTATGAGTTTTAGGCATGAGCATCCGTTGATTGTGAATGAAGTGTATGAGTTTAAGTTCAATGCTGATGAGGTTCTACACATCTGTAAGGGGTGTAACGAAGAGATCTTCAGTGGTCCTTTACACAGTTGCAGCCTTGGATCATGTAACTTCTTCTTCTTGTGATTCCAACTACCTCTGGAAACTCAACACCCACTGCATACACAACACTCTCTTACCCTCACTCCTGACCCTTGTTATTGCAACTGCAATATCTGCGGAAAACATTCGACGTCCTTCACATGCACCTGTTCCTTATGCAAATTTCACCTTGACATACATTGTGCTTTGCAATCGTTGACCAACATCGAACACGAAAGTCACCAACGCCCATTAGTTCTCCTACGTGAGAGGATCTCACTTTCATGTGACGCCTGTTGCACGAAACATGAAGACATGTTTTATACTTGTCCCACCTGCATCACCCAATTTCATGATCAGTTCTTCATCAGGAGTGTGCTTAAAAACCAACCACTCTCATAGTGCTCATGATCACCACCTCAACCTCGCCTTTTCTATTCCACCTGAATACTCCCAATTTCATCTTCATTGCGAAATCTGTTCCCAGGTAGTGGATCCTGATAACTGGGCTTATTACTGTGGTGGATGCAGAGTTATCCACGTTAGTTGCACATGGGAGCCTTCATTAAGTCTTCTTTTTCTTGCCAATATCCATATTTCAATTGGTTGTTTGATTTCTCACCGTGAGAATATGTGTTTAGTCCACAAGTGTGCTTAATTTTATGGGAATTTTGGTCAAAAGGATGGATGTTCATTTTTGCTTATTAGCTAGATCCAACCTAAATTTTATTCGAGTAAATAATCTCTCAATAGAAATATTTTTTTTTTTTTTAAATCATGTTAATTTTAAACATAAAAGGGCTGTCCTTTAAACTCAAATTATTCAATATGAGAGATCTCTTTCTTTTTGTTTTTCCTTTTTTTTTTTTGGTTAATTACATTTTACGCCCCTAAGGTTAGGCTCATTTTCACTTTACTTCCTGTGGTTCAAAAGTGGGTAGTTAACCCTTTGTGGTTATGGACTACACTGAAACTACTAAGATTTCTCTCAAAATAACCTCATGTAGGGATTTAGTGTTAAAATTAACCACACAGAGAAAGTTTAAGTGTCAATTAATAGTACATACACAATTAACCCTTAACTTAGCTCCCTATGGGGATAAAGTGTTAAAAATTAGCTCCACATAGGTGGGCTAAAAGACAATATTATGTCCACATAGATGATTAACACCAAAATTAACCTCACAAATGGACCAAGTGTTAATATGTTTGGCCAATTTCCGAGTTTTCATCAGTTTTGAGGAAAATATTAACAGTTTCACTTTAGTCCGAAACCACAGGAGTTAAGTGTCCACTTTTGAACTACAGGGGGTAAAGTGAAAATGGGCCTAACCATAGAGGTAAAATGTATTTAAACCCTTTTGTTCAAATTTTCTATAAATTCATTGGGTGCTGTTTTCCGTACATATGCGCTGCTCAAATTTCATTTTTACAAGTGATTTAGTTCAAGACTATGTATTGTGAAAAAATTCAAAATATCTGTAGAGTGCATTGTTCTAAATTTAGTAGTATGTTTGCATATAAATGCAACACTTGCAATTTCAAGTTTCACATCAATTGTTCTCTAATACCTCGTACATTAAGCCACAGATACGATGTACACCCCTTCACCCTCAATTACTTACCTCTCAAAAGACTACCAACGGGAATATTTATGTGAAATTTGTGAGAAGAGTTTGATCCCAAGTTATGGTTCTATCATTGTGTTGACTGTGATCAATCCCTGTGTATTTTGTGCGGTATAGAATGGCACTACGATCAAGATATGTACTAAGACGCGTCCATGATCTGCTCTACACACCTACCGTAGAATTTAAAAAAAAAAAAAAAAAAATTATTTATTAAATCTTATAGCATATTAGGTTCTTCTATTGTAGAATTTGTATTAACAAAAATACAAAAGTGGGCTAAACATTGATCAATGATTCACACAAGCTTCATATTCTTTAGTTTTGCCTCTTATACAAATTCAACAGCAACTCACCTTTGATGGCAGACAAATATTTTCTTAAGCATCTGATGGTGCAAACATGCATGCCTTTTACACACACACACACACACACAGAGAAATTAGAAACAAACATGGGGAGGGATGAGCTTTCCTGGATTCATGATATTGTTGGGATCTAAAGCTGCTTTTATCCTTTTCATTGTCACCAAAGCCTCTATTCCAAGTTCTTCTTCAAGGTACTGGAATCACAAAGCATGTCATTAGACAAATTTTCTCATTGGCAAGGCAAAGAAAGGCAAGGTATTCAAATATAGGATTCTTTCTTTTCTCAACGGTAAGATTGCTCTATTGTGACCTCGAGGTCACGGGTTCGAATCTGGAAACAGCCTCTCTGCTTGGAGGGGTTAGACTGCGTACATCTCACCCTTCCCAGACCCCGCAATGTTGGGAGCCTCGTGCATTGGGCTGCCCTTTTTTTTTTCTTTTCTCAGACGCAATAAAAGCTAGTTTGATAACGTAGCAGCAATTTTGAGCAAGTAAATACTTCAACCTTGATCCCTTTTAGAGCCCGTTTGGGATAGCTTCTTCAGGGCTAACTATCACTTATTTGAGATGTTTATCATTGAAAAATTGAGTTTGTTTGACAACCAACTTTTTATTGCGTTTATAAAAAATTACTTTAAAGCTGAAAAAAGAGATTACTTTAAAAGCAACAAATTGTCACTTTTTTGACACAATTTTTAAAAAATCCATGGAAATTATCGCTTTCCTAAAAAGTCGCTATTAATTTTTGTAAAATACCATGAATTTATTGAGTTTTGAATTTATTTGTGTTTTGAATTCGTAGGTACAACAAAATAAGAGTAATACTTGGGGCACAACCAAAACCACAACCTTTTTTGCACAACCTTCATTTTGTGTCTATCTCTCTCTTGATGGGTCCCACAGTGCCAGTGACCCCACAGTGCCCACTAGGAGAGAGATAGACACAAAATGGAGGTTGTGCAAAAAAGGTTGTGGCTTTGGTTGTGCCCCAAGTATTACTCACAAAATAATTGTTGGTTATACTGTCATTTTTTGTCATTTTATATCGAAAATCTATATTACATGGACTCTACTAAATAGGAGGCGTACCCGTGTCAGACACAACTCTTTGCGGACATGGGTATGACACTTGGGTAGGATCCTTTTACTGTAGTTAAGTGTAATTTTCAACCAAGAATGGCAAAGTACCCGTGTCGGATATGGCAATCCATACCCGTGTCCTCCGGATACTTTGAATAGTCCGTGTAACATAGTAGAAAATTCACTTTTTTAGTTAGGTTACCAAACATTCTTCCCCATAAAAATATCTTATTACCACAACCAAAAAAAAAAGGCTAAAAAACATCTTTTTAGGAAAATAAAAAATCTCTTTGTAAGAAAATCAAATAAAAGAAAAAGAAAGCTCTTATTCCCACAACCATCCAAAAAGAACACAGTTTATTCTTCTTCTTTTTCCCGTAAATCTTCTCTCATCCAGTCACATACATTTATATTACCATGTGCGGGTATATGTTGTACTTCTGTAGGTTTCCCGGGTGCGGCAGGATGTTTATTCTAAATTTTTTTATTTGGGGTTTTGGGATTAGTTTAGGAATGGTGGGAACGGGATTACACGTCAAAAGGTTGTTATGCTTATGTGGCCTGTACACTTATTTATTTCTAAACTACATATTACAAAAATACCCTCGCACCCGCATCCTAGATTTTTTTTTGGAGTAATGCCATGCTTCCCAAATTCAAATCCCAAATGCTTTGTCAGTTTGCAACAATGATTTCATTATTTCACTTCACTTGCCTGCTAGGCCCAAGCCATTGCATGAGCACTTGTGTGTAGAAATATGGCCCAAAAATGGACTTGCTATGGACAAGCTCTGTCAAACCATAAAGGTTTTATATATGGCCTAAATACTCTACATTAAATTATGCATTGGCAAGTTCGACAGTAATAAGAATATCATACCTTCATTTTCCCAGTACCAACACCGTGCTCCCCAGTACATGTTCCTGCCAGGTCATACAAACAAAGAAAACCGAAGATTTTATGTTTTGGTACATACCAGCACCGTCTTAAATATAGTTAATGTTGCAATACAACTTGAAAAAGTTTCAGAAAGTCTATCATAGAAGACCAATAGATGATACCACTCAAACCACTGAATTTCATAACAATGATAATGATAAATAAATAAGGTAACACAATGAAGAGAGTAATGCTATGCTTCCCAAATTTGAATCCCAAATGCTTTAATAGTTGTACCATATGTTGTGGAAGTGGTCGATGTTACCACATACCATTGCATATGGTTCCCAAATGCTTTAATAGTGTACCATATGCAATGGTATGTGGTAACATCGACCACTTCCACAACATATGGTACAACTATTAAAGCATTTGGGAATCAAATTTGGGAAGCATAGGATTTTTCTAATGAATAATGGTTAAAACGATACGAATTGTAATGTGCACTGATGAAGATGAAGTCAATCATGGATTTGGCGAGGGAAAAAGAAAAGAAAACATAGAGAAAAACATTTTCTTTGTTAGGTTAAAAAAAGAGTGAGGAAAATAGGAAGGAAAAGAAATATAGTGGAAAGTAAATCAAATTTTGGAATTTTGTACTTTTCTTCTTTGTCTCGAGTTCCTATTATCTTTTGCAAATTTTTAATTTTTAATGTTATTTAAGCATGGAAGGAAAATGCTGGGAAAATAGTTTTCCTTCTCACTTCCCTTTCCTTCTCTACATCTGCAAACCACATGGAGCCTAAATGTAATGCAATTTAGAGTCGGTACCTTCCATTGATAAGGCCGTATGAACCATGAAATGGTTTAACCTCTCGGCTTCTCGGCGTTGTTCCTCCTGGTTGGGATCAAATAGAATGACTGTGTGGAAGTTTCCATCACCAGCATGAGCAATAACTGTGCTGTTATTAAGAACCATAAAGGGAATGCATATTACAACATTAGATATGTAGAATTCAAAAGTAATCAAATGAGGTCCTTTAATACACTGATACTCATAAAGTAACATTGTATGCTAAACAATAAACTTTTCTCTCTCTCTCTTAGAAGAATGCAGCACATTTAGAACAAACATACCATACCAATGGTGATGCGTCTAACACTTGTTTGGATCTAGATATTAATTCTGCTAAACGAGACAGAGGAACACAAACGTCCTGCAACAAATATTTAAAAAGCAGAAAAGTTAGCAGCACTACTTGATGCAGTAGTTTGTAATACTTTATGTAGTTATTAGTATTTAGTGGTACTTACATTAGTAGTACTTTATGCTTTATCAGTAGTATGTGTGATGTTCTTTGTTTTAGTTGTCATTTAGCTTTGGTCACCTCAATGTGAGGTTAGTAGGGGTTAATTAGGGTATAAATAGCAAGTTAGAGTTTTAGAACATTAGTTTTGGGATATATTGTGTTGAATTTGCTTGTAAAGCACATGAGCTTTAAGCTCTTTATTGGAGAGTCTCTTCCCAAAACTCTAGTTCTACAATTATTCTCTAATTCTTCTTGGTATTGCAAATTACTTTGCATCATTTGGTATCAAAGCCAGCTAAATCGAACCTGGTAATAACCAAACACAGCCTGTTAGCAACTGAGAAGTTGCAGAATTGAGCCAAACAATCCCCCGTGACTGTCGGTGATTCAAGTCACTTCACTCCATTGCCGACACCAACTTTGGACCTGATTTTCGAGTAGGCGACCAGATTGCGAACTTGCGAACCAATTCGAACTAGATTGTGGGCTCAAGATTGAGCTTGTGATACTGACCAAACAAAGCCTTAACAGTGGTCAAACAGACTTGCAAAGCTGGTTACCCAGTTGATTTGAAGTTTGCGAATAAGACTGAGTACCTATACGTGGGTCGCGACTCTAGAAACTGCACAGTGAGCCTTGTGACTGGATTGCTGGGTCGATTTATTGATTGGGTGAGCTAATTGATTTCAATTTTGATTTTCAACTTTGACTCTGACTTCAATTTTGATTTCGATTCTGCTTTCGATTTCGATTGCGACAAGGTGATAGTTGGGTTGAGATAGAAATTTTCAGCAAGTAACTTCTTGTGGTTTGGTTTGTGTGGTTTGTGAATTGGCCTCTTGTTGGATTGTGGCATTTTTTTGGTTTGTAGCCTGGAATTAGACTCTTTCCGATTGCGGTTTGTTATTTGTTGGTTCGGACAAGACTTGTGGTTAGAAATTCAATTCGGTTCTCCACACTTTGGTACCAATTTGTTTGAGTTGTTATGGCTCAAAGAGGAACAGAAAGAGAAAGAACGGGTAGAGGGCGAGGAAATGCCATGTATTTTGAGGATGGGACTGAAGTTAATTTAGCACATCCCATGGGACCTAAGGGTACCCAACAACATGAAATGGAGGAACTAAGAAGGCAAATCGCTATCCTAACCCTCAAGGTAAAGCGTTTGTAATCTCCTTGTAAAAGGATCAAATTTCCAGAATTCAATGGTGATGAATCGGTGTTTGTTGATTGGGTAGATGAAGTTGAAGCTATATTCAATTCTATGATATCGTTGAAGAAACGAAAGTAAAGTTGGTTGAAAAATGTTTGAAGGAAAAGTTTGCAGATTGGTGGCAACAACTTATGTTTGTTAGAAAGAGAAAGGGAATGCCTAAGATCAAGGAGTGGAACAAAATGAAGAAGAAATTGGAGGAAAAGTTCTTACCTAAGAATCACCTCCCAATCAAAAGTGTGGATTTGAAACAAAATTTTTATACGTTGGACTTTGATGACAAACCAATGTTTGATGTTTGGAAGAGAAACCAAGGTTTGATGAGTCCTTAGATGAGGACCCGGAATTTGGTGATTCGTATGAAGATGGGTTCAAGGAAGACTTAAATCATACCAATGACTCCGAATTGTGTGAGGGACCGATATTTGAATATTGCTATGAGAACGAGTTTGAAGAAACCCAAAATGATGAAGATGATAATGAATTGGATAAAGGACCAATATTTGATGATTGTGGTGGTAACGAGTTTGAGGGCAACAAAATGGACTTTATTAAACTTCTTTGGTCTCCAAAGAAAAGTGATGTTGCTCCAACAAGTTATGATGGAGAGCGTGGTGACGTAAAACTATGCGAAGAAGATGATAACGAAATAGCAGAAGCACCAACATTTGATGAATGGTATGAAAGTGAGAGTCTAGAAGACAATGTCATTGATTCTATCAAAGGCCTTCTTTGTATTGATGATGAGGAGAAGGATGATTTGAAACGTTCTTTTGACAAGGAGAAGGGTGATAGATTCAAGACGTTCACATTGGGTGATGAATATGAAAATGAGTGGTGTAATAGTGGAAGCAAGAAGAGGTTTGAAGTTGACGAGTCTATGGAAGAGTTGATGAGCATCGAAGGGCACTGGGTATTTGAAGGAGAAAGCTAATCTTGTTTCTGATCCTAAGAGTTGCAGATACACTTTATCATGGGGACGTAACCATGATGTTTTCCAAAGTTAATGTCAAGAGAACAGCTACCGCTGAAGTGAAAATGGGGAAGTTGGTTCTTAAACTTGAGGACAAGTTTTCTTTAGAGGGAGTCTGATGCAGTAATTTGTAATACTTTACATAGTTATTAGTGGTACTTACATTAGTAGTACTTTATGCTTTATCAGTAGTATGTTTTATGGTATTTGTTTTAGTTGTCATTTAGTCTTGGTCACCTCAATGTGAGGTTAGGAGGGGTTAATTAGGGTATAAATTGTAGGTTAGAGTTTTAGAAAGTTTTGGGATATTATTGTGTTGAATTTGCTTGTAAAGCAAGTGAGCTTTAAACTCTTTAATGCAGATTCTCTTCCCAAAACTCTAGTTCTACAATTATTCTCTAAATTCCTTTTGGTATTGCAAATTACTTTGCATCACTAGTTAAGATAGGATATGGCGGGAAAAATAGGAGGAAAAGAATATATTGTGAAAAATAAACTAAAAGCTCTAAATTTGTGAGTCATTTCCCTTCCTCTTTTCTTTAATTCCTATTGTATTTTGAAAATAAATAAATAAATAAATAAAATATATAATCTATCGGAGTAATGCTATGGTTCCCAAATTTGATTCCCAAACGCGTTGATTGTTGTACCACATGTGGCAGTGGTCGTGGTGTCACAAACCATTTGGGATTTCCCAAATTTGAGAAATCAAAGCATTACTTTTTTACATTATTTAATTGGAGTCACGAGGGAAATGGTTTTGCTTATTGTTTGCCTTTGCCTTCTCTTTCCCTTCTCTAAATCTGCAAACCAAACAGAGCCTAAGGGGCCATTGTTTGGTGCGATGGTCAAAATCTCACGCAAAGAAGAGATCACAGATTTGAGTATGACAGCAGCCACTTGTGCAAAAATAATCTAAGATTTTGTTTCTCTGATCTCTACCCCTCCGCCACACTGCATAAGCGGGAAACTATGTTACACGGACTCTTCAAAGTGTCTGGAGGACACGAGTATGGATTCCATATCCGACACGGGTATTTTGTCTTTCTTGTCTGAAAATTACACTAAACTACACTAGAAGGATCCTACCCAAGTGTCATACCCATGTCCGCAAAGAGTCGTGTCGACACGGGTACTTCTCCTATTTAGAAGAGTCCATGTAACATAGGCGGGAAACCACCACTAGGTAATGGCCTTTTAATCTAAAATTTCATTAGTCTAAACTCACCGATATCATTGCTTCAGAGTTTGGTTCCATCGCAAAGCAAGCCCAAAGTGCCTCCTTCCTTATCTACAAATAGAGCAAACTAGTCGGTTGATTTTAAAAAATGCAAAGAACTACAGTGACTAAATGCATTATCGTGAACCTATAGAAGCATCAATAAAAAAAAATCATAATGAGATCATAGTGCGCCAATCAGGGTCAATAGAAGGTTCTCTTCTTTTCTTTCTTTTTTTTTTTTTTTTGTTGTTGTTGAATGACAACTCAACTCAAAATCTTGTACCAAATTATTTTGTTTGGCTACATGAATCAATTTTCTCCATTCTTCTCTGTCTACAATTCAATTTTTCTTTATCTATAGTAATACATACTACACTCGTATAAAATTTTGTTTATCATGTTAGTATGTTGAGAGAGAGAGAGAGAGAGAGAGAGAGAGAGAGAGTGAAGGTCTAACCAAACTAGGTTAGCCAACAAAAATATATATATATATATATATCAATCAAAGAGTAATAAAGAGTAATTACAGAAATACCAATAAACACTAATACTTATGTTCTAACACTCCCCCTCAAGCTGGAGCATAGATATCTATCATGCCCAGCTTGTTACAAAGATCATAAAACGGTTCTCTACTCAGTGCCTTGGTAAGAATGTCTCTTAGTTGATCACTAGACATAACAAACGAAGTAACAATCTGCTTCCTCATAACCATATCTCTGATAAAATGACAATCAACTCCAATATGTTTGGTCTTCTCATGAAACACGGGATTACTTCCAATATACATAGCTGCCTGATTATCACAATACATCTTCATAGGTTTACTACTGGCAAATCCCATCTCTTGCAGAATAGTCTTCACCCATAACAACTCACACGCAGTATGAGCTATAGCTCTATACTCAGCCTCTGCACTTGACCTGGCAACGACATTCTGCTTTTTGCTCTTCCAGCTAACAAGATTTCCACCAACAAACACACAAAATCCTTATACTAAACGTCTATCAAGACTATCTCCAGCCCAACTGGCATCTGAGAAACCATCTATCTCCAAGTTATCTGAAGGTTTCAACACTAAACCTTTATCAGGAGCACCTTTCAAATACTTCAATATACGACACACTGCCTCCCAATGTGATAACTTGGGATTCTGCATAAATTGACTAGCAACTCCTACAGAGAAGGTAATATCAGGTCGAGTCACCGTTAAATAAATCAACTTACCTACAAGTCTTCTATATCGTCCAGCATCATTGAAGTCTTCTCCATCATCTTTACTAAACTGTATATCGGAGTCCATTGGAGTGTCAACAGATTTTGAACCCATCAATCCTGTTTCATCTAAAAGGTCAAGAGCATACTTTCTTTGAGATAAAGAAAATCATTTCCTTAGACCTTGCTACCAAAATACCCAAGAAATAACTTAGTAGCCCCAAATCCTTCGTATAAAAATGCTTACTCAAATGAGACTTCAATAACTATATACTTCACTATCATTGCCAGTAATCACTATATCATCCACATAAACGGCTAGAACAATCGCACCTTTCTTACAATGTCTCACAAAAACTGAATGATTAGAACTAGTTCTTTTCAACCCATATGAACCAGCTACTTGGCTAAACTTGTCAAACCAGGTCCTTGGAGACTATTTAAGGCCATAAATGGATGTCTTCAACCTACATACTTTATGTGACTCCCCCTGAGCAACATACCCAGGAGGTTGCTTTATATACACTTCCTCTTGTAGTTCACCATAAAGAAAGGCATTCTTGATGTTAAGTTGATAAAGAGGCCATCCCTGAGTAACAGTAACAGACAATAAAATGCGAACAGAATTGAGGCGAGCCAAAGGTGAAAAAGTTTCAAAATAATCAACACCAAAAGTCTGAGTGTACCCTTTAGCCACCAAACGAGCTTTCAATCGTTCAACAGTAACATCAGGATGATACTTAATCACATAAACCCAACTACAACCTACAACATGTTTCCCGAAGGAAGATCAGTTAACTCCCACATACCATTTTTGGACAATGCCAACATCTCATCATCCATAGCACTCTTCCAACCCGAAGAAACCAATGCCTGAGTATGAGACTGAGAAACAGAGACTGAAGATAAAGCACTTACAAAGGAACGAAGTGGAGACGATAAGTGAGAATATGAGACAACCTGATCAATAGGATGGTGAGTGCAAGAACGAGTACCTTTTCGAAGAGCGATAGGTAGAACCTCAGCCGAAGTTGATGATGATAGAGGTCGAGCTGGCGGGTCAGTAGTACTGGATGGCTTGTCACGACGGCGATACACCTGCAAGGGAGGAGAACTAGGAGGAGGAGGAATTGGCAAGGGAATAGAGGACGACGAAGCAAGAACATTAACATCTAAGGAATCACCGGAGGACGAAAAAAATGATGTTCCTTCAAAGAAGGTAACATCTGCACTAACCACATAACGACTCCTTTGAGGATTCCAGCATTTACAACCTTTCTGAGTGCAAGAGTATCCCACAAATACACATTTGGTGGCTCAAGAATCCAATTTATCATGACCAAGAGTAAGAACATGTACAAATGCAACACAACCAAACACATGTGGTGGTAAGACAAACAAGGACCTATCTGGATAGAAAACAGAATGAGGAATGCCACCACGTAAAACAAATGAAGGCATGCAGTTAATAAGATAACAGGCAGTGAGTACAGCATCCCCCCAAAAATGTTTAGGAACATGCATATGCAGCATAATAGTTCGTGCAACCTCAAGAAGATGTCTATTTTTTTGCTCAGCGACACCATTCTGTTGTGGAGTATAACCACAAGAGGATTGATGAATTATCCCTTGAGAATCACAATAGGACTGAAGAGGTCCTTTAACATATTCCAAAGCATTATCAAATTGTAAAATACGAATATTGCAACCAAACTGAGTCATAATTTCTTTATGTAATAATTGAAAAATAGAAGAAATATCTGAGCGTTCATTCAGGAACAATCATCCACAAAAGACACAAAATAAAAAAAACCTAACAGACTTTTATGTCTAGACGGACCCCAAACGTCGGAATGAACCAACTCAAAAGGAGTGGCCCGACGATTATTTTGACGTAAAGGAAAAGGCACCCTCTGATGCTTACCTAACTGGCAAGCCTCACACTCTAAACTAGACATATACTTAAATGATGCAAAAACGAACTTCAAGGACTGCAGTGAAGGATGACACAAACGGCAGTGCCATTGATGTGGTGAAACAGCTGAATGTAAAGTCGCCGAATTATTCACTGTTGAATGTTGTTCCAGGTAATAAAGACCATCCCGCTCACAATCTCCACCAATCATCTTCTTCGAGTTGAGGTCTTGAAACACACGATGAGAGGGATAAAATGTTACAGAACAGTTTAGAGATTTAGTAAGTTGACTGACTGATAGGAGACTAAAGGGAAATTGAGGAATATAATTTACAGATGACAATAAAAGAGATGATGTGGGAGAAACAGGACCATGACCAATAATAGGACAAGATCGTCCATCAGCTAAAACAACTGAGGGCTGTGTGGGTGGATTCAGTAATTGTGTAAACACATTGGACTTACCAGTCATATGTGCCAAAGCTCCTGAGTCGATGACCTATGGTGAAGGAACAGATGAAGAAAAACATGCAATGTTACCTGATTGTGCAAAACCAGCAATATTAGACAAGGATAGCTGTTGCTGTTGTTGGACCAAGGCATTGTATTCCTCTCTGAAAAGAGTGATAGACTCATTTGAAGATGTCACTGCAGGTGGAGTAGAAGTACTAACTTCTTGTTGAGACCCAAAAGCATTGTCAGAAAAGAACAGGGCTGGATTAGGCGAGGTCTCCCACGGCTTACCATAGAGATCATAGCACCCATCCACAGTATGATTATCACCCCCACAATGGGTGCAATAAAGAGAACCATGGCCTTGACCAAAACCACTACCACGTCCCGGAGGACCTCCTCTTCCTCGATTACTATTAAACGTAGGAGGGGAATTGCCAAAGTCACGACCACTGCGACCTCGATTATTACCAGGAAAATTGCCACGACCACGAAAAGCCCCCCGATGTCCTGTAGATGTAACAAGTGCATAATTTTCTTTGTTCGTAGGCTCAGAAGAAGAAGAGGAAGAAGATTCAGGAGTAGCACGAAGCACATGAGAATACACATTTCCCAAGGAGGGAATATTACCATCACCTGCTAGAATATGAGATTTAACTGACTGAAGATTCGAATGTAGTCTGGATAAGAACTTGGAGACATAAAACTCTTCACGTTGCTTCTTGATAGTTTCAATATCATTTATAATAGGATGATACTAATTGAACCCATCCATTAAACCCTTGAAAGTGCTATAGTATTCACGAACAGATTTCTCACCCTGTTGGAGAAGAAACAAATTTTGATAAACCTCATAAACTCGAGAAACATTCTTTTCCATGGAAAACGTTTCACGAATAGACTCCCAAATCTCTTTAGCTGATGACAAAAACATGACTCCCGAGCTCACAGAAGGTTCCATATTATTCTACAACCAAGACATAACCACATAATTCTCAGACACCCAATCTTCATATTCCTTACTATCTTTTGACGGAGCACTAGACTCAATATATTTCAACTTCTTCCTAGCCCCTAAGGCTACTTTCATAGCTTGAGCCCACAACAAATAATTTGACCCATTTAACTTGGTGGTGATAATTTGCATCTCACAACATCAGAAGATGAAATAGAACCTTTCTTATCAGTCATAGCAACAATCAAACAGTAGAAGTCTTGTACCAATAATCAACACTTAAATCTCAAACTTAACTAACCAACTTGGTCCATAGTGGGACCGAGACAACACGAATATAGATACCACCAATCAAAATTGCCCAATCGAGTTCCGATCTATGTGAATGTCCACTTGGATAGTAGCAGTTTAAGAAAGTGAAGAAATCAAATCATGAACAATTTTGCGATGAATAGTACTTCGTGAACAGTGCGCGTAAACAATAACTGTGCTGTGAACAGTGCATGTGAACAGTACAGCATAGTGAACAGTACCTGCAAATAGTACCGTGATCGGTAAAAGTAAAGGACCAACCCTATTAGGGTGGCTCTGATACCATCATACCCCATGTTGAGAGAGAGAGAGAGAGAGAGAGAGAGAGAGAGAGAGAGAGAAAGTGAAGGTTTAACCAAACTAGGTTAGCCAACACAAATATATATATATATATATCAATCAAAGAGTAATTATAGAAATACCCATAAACACTAATACTTATATCCTAACAAGTCCCATAAAAGCTTCAACCTAAGGGGTAGTTTACTTGGCCTACATAAACTAATATGGATGAGGCAAACCCTGATTGACAGCTCGATGCAACTGAGAGATTACCACCAACTTTTCACTTCCATGAACTCAAACTAAGGCGTAAAACTTAAAGACGTAGAAATAATAAATTAAAAAAATAACTAAGATGGCCGGTTCGTATGATTTTAGTAGAAATTGCAAGAAGTAACATAAACCAAATTGGTAAGTGACGACACACAATAAACCTTTTATGTTGTAGCAAAAAAATTAAACTTGAGTGCAGAGGATAAGAAGCATGAAGAAGCGAAACTACTTCTTTTGTAGACCAAGGATTAGTAACCATTATTCCAACCAACTTGTTTATAATCATAGATTCACAATAAGGCTCAGAATCAGAAGAATTGGAAATAAAAAAATAAAATAAAAAAACTAATTCAGATGGCTGGTTCATAAGATATTACTAAGATTCAAAAAGAACCTACACCAAATCGATAAGTGATTATATTAATATACACTAATAGGAAAATTTAAAAACTGGACAGGGGATGAAAAGCCTGAAGAATAGGAGAAAATCTTATAAGCCACAGGCTCAGAAATTAATAAATAAATACAATGTACACAATATTCAAAGAATGACCTTACCCTCCAAAGTTCCTTTTTAGCTTCAGGATCTTCCGCAAAAACGAAATCTGAACCATTGTGCTCAGAAGCAATCTTCTGAACAATCAGTGTCTGCTCACGTGAATATGCTTCTAAGAGACAAAAATAACAAAGTACAAATTGGCAGTCACAACAGATTGAACATAAGACAGAAAAGCTAAAAAACAAACAAATCTAATGAAAGAAGTTTTTGCAATTTTCTTATCTTCACTTTTCTTAGCAGTTGCTCATAAATGAAGTGATTTAAAGTCTGTGACAATGGCAATTCGTACTGAGATTTTGAGGGGGGAAAAAAAGTTGAACAAAACCCTTTTCTAAGCAATCTGCTGATGCATAAGATAATTCTACTTCGAATGTATGTTTTTCCAAAATGGCATAAAATGAGTGCAAATAAATTGATCGTTTACCCGTGCCAATGAATTCAAACATCAATGTTGGGACTTCAGGCAAGGTTTTTCCATTAGCAATATTGATAGCCTTCACTTGAACCTCATCCAATAGTTCCACCCTTGAAACCTTACGAACATTATGATTGACCAAAAGGAAAACATGATGAATGGTAATTACGTAATAGAAATATATTTGTGCCCAATGATTCAACTAATTAGGTATAGTAATTGTTGAGGCTAGTATATTTATTGTAGGAGCATGGCATTTAGAAGTACAAAAAGTATTCGATCTTTTGAACATCACTAGACTATCGAAAATTGGAATATTACAATTTTTTTTTTTTTGCTGAGAAAAAAAATTCCTTAGAACAAAAGCAACAACAAAGCTAGCCCCTTTGAAGATCTTCCTCAAAAACAAGGGGAGGAATCTCACCAAGAGGGATGTGCCCAAAACAATTACAATTCATAGCCCATTGAGCTAGCTTGCTAGCTACACTATATAAGTAGCAAAAGTATTCCTTGGAATTAATTCACTTTTTCCCCTAACCTGTTGGGTATTTTCACAAAATACAGCATCATCCAAAAAAAAAGAGCAAAAATATTCAACGATAGTGCGGGGCAATAATTGTTTAATAGCTCATTGTACAACAACAGACTAACAGAGTGTTAGAAAAATGCAATGGAAGTTAATTTCCTAATAACGTGACACTGTAACAGGCAGAAGTCGAACCTGTATACCAGACAACATAGTGGCAATAGCAACATCGGCTGCATCCTTAATTGTAGGAAAATTACACATTGCCACCTGCAACATAATCAGAGTCAGAAAAATAGATATGCCCAAAGAGCTTAATTACAAATGTAAGAACATACTTGACAAGTGTATCCTCAAAAAGATTTGTTTCTACTTTCTACTGTTGAGATTGTCCCACATCGGGGACTTATAACCTAGCTACTCAATAAATAAGTTCAAGGGGCTACTCCACCCATTGCCAATTGGTTTTGGGTTGGATGCTCCAATTTAACATCTACAATAGGAGAAAGGAAACGGTGAGGAAATTAGGAAGGAAAATAAATAGGATCAAAAGTAAATAAAACATATTGAACTTTGTGAGTCACTGTCCTTCCTTTTTCTTAAGTTTTTATTAACTATTAAAAAATATATAATTCCTAGTTTTATTTAAGATTATTGAAAATAATAGGTAAACAGGAAGGGCTTCATTTGTTCTACCCTAAATAAATATCAGAATGAGAAAAATTAAACACCTAAAAGAACATTTTGGTCGAGGAGGTTCACCAAAAAAAAAACGAATGAATGAATCGAGTGTCACTACTCGGTCACTTCTTAGTAACTCCAAAAACCACTCAAAGCACTGCATTCTTTTAGATAATCTAGTCCATTCAACTACAGAAGACCTTAAAAGGCTAAAAGGTACTTGGGGTCAGAGTCCCATATGTACCGTAGTGTGAAAACCTCTGAAGCATGAAAACTACATTTTGGCTGACGTGTGGAACATGTCTAGGACAAGGACACGGATACATAAAAAAGAGTGGACACGACACGATAATGTTTTTCAAATGAGTTTTTTTTTTTTTGGTTCCAATTTAGGTCCCAATTAATAGTTTTTGCATCTTTAAAAATACAGTTTCTTTTATCATTGGTATCTATGCCTAGTTCCTAGAGATATCTTTGTGTAAAATTCATATTCTTGATTTACAATAGGCTTTCCAGGTGAAGTACGTGTGTTGTTATGCCTTTTTATTTATTAAAATACTGAAATTTCACACTTTTTCTTCTTAATCAAACCTGTGTCTGCATTTGTTTTCAAATTCTCTCTTTTCTTTTCTTTTCTTTTCCTATTTTTTCCGTTCCTCATCTCTTCTTTCTGAAAATTTTCCTCATGATGTTGTTTACCTTTTCTTATCCAGCAATTGAGGCTTGTAGAATTAGGGTTTTTTGTTATATAATTTATATTGATACCTTTATTATATTGTGATTTGTGTAGTTTTATGCCAATTTGAATTGAAATAACGTTACATTTTTTATATCTTCATACATAAAAAATAAAAATATATACATATTCAGCGTGTCCCTAACGTATTTGTTTCCTTTTTTTGAGAAATTGTGTGTCCGCACGTCCATGTTGTGTTGTATTCATGTCAGAGTCTGTGCTTCTTTGGTGATAACAGTCAATAATAATCCATGCTGCATACTCAGAGGCCAAGCAAGGTTACGAGATATATATAAATGTGCGTGTGTGTGTGAGTGTGTGTGTGTACACGCATAATTTAAAAATTACAACTGACTTGTATCCTCCTCCTCTCAACCCCACTTCTATAATAAAACCTTCCTATATCACAATTGTATTTTAAGTCAATCTCTGAACTATTCAAACTTTTTATTAAATATCTTACATTTGTCATGAATTATAATAAAAATATCAAGCTGACAAGCATTAGAAACTACCCTCCCAGAACCATATTTAAGATGGACCACCAGTTGTAATTACCCTTTTATGCAGTTTCATTGGTAAGAGAAAATCAGATTTCAATATCAAAGGTTTGTCTCACTTGTTGGTGTACTTCCAACAAGAGTTCTTGAAAATTGAACATCCTAATTTAAATCGTGTGAGCATCCAAGAAGAGTTCACAACACGTGTACAGCTATGAAGCACGGGCACGCCGACATGGATACGACTGGGACACGGACACGTCGACACGACAAATCATAACAAAATTTCACGTCAACACGCCATGAAAAGTGTATGCGAAGTGTCGTGTCCGTGTGTCAGACGTGACACGTTACCTTTTTAGAAGTGTCGTGCTTCCTAGGTGTACAGGGTTGTCAAATTGTTTTTGATGTACATTCTCATGTCCTTACTGTCTGTATCTACTATTTTGGGCATATTGTGTCAGTGTCAAGTGTCAACTAACCGTGGGTGTGCTACATAACAATACACTCAAGCCAGAAGATTAAGTGAGCGGTCGCCATTCGCTTTTGAAGTCCCATAAGTAATTCTCGACTCCAAAAGCAAAGTGATTTAGTGTTTGGCTCGCACACCAACATTGATTGGCCAGTTTCAAATACCGAAACTTGCGGTTGGGCATAAGCTTCCATTGCAGTCAACTTCTGTTTGATTTTACTACCATTGTATAATTTGTTGTACGCACAAATACACTAATCACATAATATAAACATACTATAATTTAAATTAATTACGTTTATACTAAGTGTATAAGAGACATTTTAATGTTCATAATCACTTTTAAACATAACCACCAAACACCACAGACCATCATAATCACTTATGAGCATAATCACTTAAAGTCATAATCAGTTATCAACAATCACAAAAGCAAAAGAATAAGCAACCCCGAACAGGCTCTACGCCACCTGTGAGGCTGTGAATGGTATAAGTGCATTAGTTTCTTATTTTGAGAAAAGTAAAGGAATTTGATAACATACCAATCTCAAAACAAAAAAAAACACAAAAGCAAAAGAATAAGCAACCCCGAACAGGCTCTACGCCACCTGTGAGGCTGTGAATGGTATAAGTGCATTAGTTTCTTATTTTGAGAAAAGTAAAGGAATTTGATAACATACCAATCTCAAAACAAAAAAAACAAAATTCATCAAACATTCATTAAAGTTTATATAAAAATAAACACCTTAAAAAGAGAAAATAAATAAATAAAGAGATGACATACCACTGTATGCTGTGGGATTTTTTGAAGACGTAAAGTAACTTCCGTAATTACACCCAAGGTTCCTTCACTTCCGATCACCAAGCGCGCCAAATCATATCTAACACAAAATTAATCTCAAAACTCAGCAGAACAACCTTGTTAAAGATCATTGATCCTTCCATTGTGCCAAGAGTAAAATATCCGTTTAATAGAAGCTACTCGAGCTCCATCATCTATTATTTACATTACAACCCGACAAGAAAGAGGGATTCTAGTGGAACAAAACAAACGGTGTCGAGCCAAGAGCACCTTCATTCCTGTTTTAATTGTGTAAGAGCTCCTGTTCCAATGGATGGTCGAGCTACCTCTTCTGCCTTCGAAGCCTTAGCCCAGTACTTCCTTTAGTAAATAAAAACCTTGGGAGCTCATATCGGACTTATTCAACTAAGAGGGAAGGGATAAAAACCTTCTCCCCTGGAACAAACTAGATCCAGAGGGAAGACTTCACTTAGGGAGATACCTGGAAAGAGGTCCTAACATATACTTGACCCCTAGAACCCTAGGGTTGGCCATGCCCTGCTCAGTTCATTATGAGAATAGTTTCATCTTCTTGGATTCCATGCATTATTCTCATTATGCACACAAGGGAGGAGCCGTATGAGATGCGAGCTATGAAAGACCGTTTTTTTCGCTTAAAGACCTTTTCCACTCACAAAGAGAGATCAAAAGTATAATCCTTTTGAAAACCCCGTATTTTGGGCCTCAAAATACGCTCTTTACGCAATCACAAAGAAGCGATGTTTTTGCTGGTATTGACCCAGATTTGGATGCGCAAGTGGAATTTGGAGCATTCCAAAAACTTGGAGATCCAACTACAAGAAAACAACTAGTCTGATACAAAATTGCTGTAGTATCGGATCGAATGGGTATTGATATACCGATTCGATCCTAGCTTTTGGAATTGAAATAAGTTCGGCAGTGGATCACAAAACCTTGGTGATCTTCTCTATCTAATGAATGGGGAGTCTGCTTTAAAATCGTCCACTCTGCACACCCAACCCCAAACCCCCACCCCCAACATGTTTGATAAATATTTGGAATGATATCAGGCCAAATTAGCGAATCTTTTCATAAGAAAAAGCTCATGCACCATGGCTGACAATCATACATCATGTGGAACTCAGTCTGAACAGTCAAATAATCTTTCTTCTTGTTCTTTCTTTCTTTCTTTCTTTTTTTTTTTTTTTTGGCAAGTCTAAGCAATACAAACTTTCATATAAAAAGAATTGCAACCGTGAAAGTTCCATAAAGATGAAAAGCCTATAATGAATAGATAATAGAAGTTTAACTCAACAAAATAAGACAATAACTGAATTTCTTAATGAAAGATAGAACTACCGCCTATTTAGTTTGAAATAAAAATTTGCACTTCATCTGTCTAGCGGTCCCATGAATCAAAAATAGTTTAAAAACTTTGGGCCTGTTTGGAAATACTTAAAGTAGGATCCGTGATGTAGTACTTATTGCTCTAGTAGTGGTACTTTTATTACTAGTTACTTTTTGGTGGTTACTTTGTGTTGGTCAAAACCATGTGTGGTTAGTGTACCCTAGTAAGTAGTATATATATTTCTTTTTCTCAGCTTTGCACCAGTTTTTACATTACTTGGAGAGAAACTAATACAATTTAGAGCATCGTTTGGCTCTTCTTTGGTTTCAACCCCAAAAACCCTAATCTTCTACACTTTAATCCTTCCATATCTCTTTGATTTAAGCTTGCATGGCATCACTTGGTATTTAGAGCATGAATATCGAACCTAGATTGCAAGAAAACCAAAGCCAAACAGCACTTGAAACAGTCGAACCACAGGCTGCGAACAGATTGTGAGTTGCGACCGTCAACCGGCCTGGAGAACTACCATTTGAACCAAACAGATCCTTCCGAAGCTGATGGTGAAGCATTGAAGACTACCGAAATGCAATTTCAAACCGCACAGACTTGATGAGCCAAACTTCTGAGTGTCGCTACTGGTTCTTGAACCTCACAGACCTGTTTGTGATTGCATTTGTGTATCTAAATCAGAATTTTCTCCGATTCTCCAGATTCGAACTTGAAAATACTTTGATTGGTCTGCCAGTGCTGATTCTCAATCAGGTAAGTCCATTGTTTCCTGTTCGATCTCTTTGATTTGGCTTTTCTGACTTCTGTTGGGCAGCGATTGACCCAATTGGTTGAGATTGAAAGTTTCAGCAAGTTAAGAAGTAATTTCTGAGTGTGATTGATTCACTTTTGGCTTCTATTGATTGTGAATTGGCTTTTGATTGTACGTGGGTTGATATTGGTTGTAAGTAGTTGTTGGGTTGGTTTTGAAATTGGTTGTGATTTGTCAAATTGCTTGTGAGTTGCTATGGCTCAAAGAGGAAGAGGTAGAAGGGGTTGAGGGCGAGGAAACGCCATGAACTTTGGAGATAGGGCATATTCGCCGCCTCCGAAGGGACCCAACTGTGCCCAAGACGAAATTCCTATTTGTAGGAATGAAGTGGATGAATTACGGAGGAAAGTTGCCGCTCTTACAGAGATGGTGCAACGACTCCAACCCCATTGTGTGCGGGATGATGAGTTCGTTGACACTCAATCCCACTTTGAGAATCCTTTCGGAGTCCCTTAAAGGCGTCAGGATGTGGGCGAGAGACATGAAAGCGAGTGGGAACACAACATCAAGGTGGAACTCCCGGAATTTCATGGAAACTTGAATCCGGATGAGTTTGTTGATTGGTGAATGCTCTTGAGAGGTGTTTGATTACTATGAAGTCTCCGATGAGAAGAAAGTGAAGCTTGTGTCTATTCGTTTGAAGGGGCGAGCCCGGCTTGGTGGGAACAATTGCAAACGAGTAGACAACGGAGGGGAAAAGGGAAAATTAGAGAGTGGGAAGAGATGAAAATGAAGCTCACGGGGCAATTCCTTCCTTTCAATTACATGCAAACTCTTTACAAGAATTTACACAATCTTCGGCAAGTTGGAAGCGTGGAGGAATATACCGATGCATTCTATCAACTTGTTGCTAGATTTGATTTGAATGAGAGTGAGGAGCAAATGGTGGCACAGTACATTAGCGGTTTGAAACCCTTTTATTCAAGGCAGCCTTTTTCTACTTCCATTGGTGACGGTTTCAGAAGCTTTTAACCGGGCTATATTGGTTGAGAAGCAACAAGTTCGGACTAACTCAAGGTACGAGCAGCCTTATCAAAGCTTTGGTAAGGTTGGTGTGTCATCAAATGTCGGAAGAAACAACACTTATAAAGATGGGTAACAAGCAAGAGTGGATAAGGGAGTCGTACCTTCACCGAATCTACAAAATTCCAATTGTGTGAGTGTGGGAAAGCAAACCCAAGGAGTCGGGTTTAAATACAAGTGTAGGGAACCCGATCACAAGTGCGCGGAGTGTCGGAAGATGACGGGAAACCAACCCAAGAATCTTCTAGTAGGGGAAAAGGACAACCTGGAGGAAAGTGAGAAATTCCCAATCTATGATGAAGCTCCAAATGAAGAAATTTGAGGCGATTTAGAGAAAGAAGAGGGATTATCCCTTATGTTGAGGAAGACCCTTCTTGCACCCAAGAGTGAGACCGAAGTTGATTGGTTGAGGACCATATCTTTTATACCACTTGTAACATTGGTAGTAGAGTATGCAACATGATTATTGATGGGGGAAGTTGTGAAAATATGATCTCCCAAGAAGTGGTGGATAAGTTAAAATTGAAAACCGAAGATCATTCGCATCAATATAAGCTCTCTTGGTCAAGAAAAGGAATGAAGTCAAGGTGACAAAGAGGTGCTTGATGGGGATCAAAATGAGATTTTTGTAATATTTGTTTTTGATCCAGGAGGATATTTTCATTTATTTTGTTTATTTAGTTTTAGAATATTTTCTATTTAAAAGAATAAATATCTATTAGGAATAGATATCTTTTTTAGGATATTATTGATTTAGGGAATAAATATCTATTAGGAAGAATAGGTTTTTGGAATCTTTATTTCTCTATAAAAAGAGGCCATGCTTATTGTATTGAACAACTTATGATTATGAATAAAAATATTGAGTTTTTTCTTTGAGAGCTTTCAAGGTATTGGTGGACTCCAATAGATCTTGGTGGATTCCAAGAGTTCTTCTCTTTTTCTTGGTGCACTCCAAGAATCTATCTTTTTCTTCTTGTTCTTTAATTATTCATCAATTTTCCATCCATATTCATATTTTATTCGAGTGTCCTGCGTCAAATTTAGTATCAGAGAAAACTCAATTCGCAAAAACAAATTCCTAGAATTCCCTCGCAGGTTTTATTGGTATTCCCCAAACACAAGATCTCCATGGCAGCTTCATCTCTCACACCAGATCTGGACCCACATCCCTAGCCGAGCCACTTTTTTTCCTACCAGTAGATCACAAAATCTTACCAGAAACCCTGACCTTTTGAACCCAGAAAACTCTAACCAAACAGGCCCTACAAACAGTTCATATTCATTCCCACGCAAGGCAGGTGAGACCCAAAACCCTCGCACAAACGCTAAACCCAAACAGCCCCCACATTTGCAGATCGTGAAATGCAACAGCCCTCGCAAGCGCTCAAAACCCTAGCTCGTGATCAGTGCAACCTGAAATTCCCAAGCCAAGAAATCTCTATGCGCAACCCCACTTTGAGGCTTCTGCTGCTTGTTTATTTATTTTCTAGGGTTGGGTATGGGTAGCTTTGTTCTCTAACAAGCCCATTTGTTCCAATTTAAACCAAAGCCCAAGCTGGCCCACATCTCCTCCATTCCTTCTTTTTCACATACGTCAACTGGAACACGGCCAAACGGCGCTTCTCGGCTTCACTGCAATCCATGGCTCTGGAAATGAGATCCATCTCACGTAGCCATTGCTCAGCTCTCCACGATTCCATCATCCCATCAAACTTTTCCGGTCTTAGTGCGTGGAAACGTTCAAGTATCTTATCCCCTGTCTGCCTTGGGGGTGGTGTTGGGCGATTGTTGTTGTTCCCTACATTGTTCGCAGCTCTCTCAATCCTCCTGACCAAAGTTGTGAGCAGTCCTGTAGAGTCTATCTCATTGGGTATCTCTGGTTCTTCGTTACGACCGTTGCGACTCCCCCTACGTCCTCCTGCCATCTGAAATCAATGCTCAAGTGTTTTTAACACTAATATCCTTCGATTTCATACCAAGTCTCTATAGGTGGGTCTCAATGTGCACCGAAATTAAAATATAACAAGCATGCATATAATACCAATTATCAATGAAATAAAGCGATGCACATACTTTACATAAATAACTGAAACCATTTCATTAAACCAAAATGATTTACATCCATGGTTAGTACATACTACATACATAAGGGTTTAAGCAACTACTATGTGTGCTTACAAAATACATATACAACTTAACTGACATTAGAAAGATCTACAATACGAGTTACGCCAATCAAAACAAATATTTACATCATTTATATAGAAGTAGCAACGTCTCTAAGTAGATCGTATCAACATGTCGGGGCATAGAAGTCTACCTCATCATCAGTAACTATAGGTGGTATCTCATCTCCTGGGACGGCAACCACATCCGCTGGCATAAAGTCCAGCCACGGGTCAAAGTCATTAAACCCCCCATCCGGTAAAATCCATCCCGGTGCTACGTCGTCTCCACCAACTCGTCCGTCCAAGTCGACTTCGTCATTATCGTCTAGCTCTACGATCTCAAGTGGCGCATCGCCCAACACGATAACTAACTCGTCGGGCTCATCAACATTGTCTAGATCCACGTTGTCAAATAGGTCAGGTTGTGCACCGAGATCATCCTTGATCTGCTCCACAACTGGGTCATCTAAGAACTCCTCCTCAGGGTCCTCCTCAATATCAGCTAACTCCCCCTCATCAATGTCAGCTGGATCTGCTCCGGGTCCTGCTCAGGCATCGGTACCATCTCGTCCCCGTCGACTGGTAGTGCTGGATGGTCGTGTACATCATCCCCTGGTTCCTGAATATCGTCCGCTGGGTCAACCTCCTCGATCGGATCGCCATCGCTACTCGTTGGATCGTCATCAATCACCAGGTAATCATCGGTAGGTGCTATACTATCATTGTCGTTTGTGTCATCACCATCGGATGGGTCGCCAGCTGTGTGGTCACTACCTACAGAATCACTCCACTCGATATGTCGTCGTAGCTATCCGTATCCATGTGATCTGAATTCGCACCTGGCTCTGGGGAGGCTCTTGCGAAACGGTCTGGTATGGTATAGGCTCTGTTAGTGCTGCCATGATAACCGGAAAAAGTACATCATCATATAACGCCTCGTCCTGGACCATACTGATAAGCTCCTGATGAATGAGTATAGTAGTCTTTGAAAGCATAGATCGACTCGAGCTGAACCCGGTCCGGATACTGTAATGCATCAGTAACTACAGCTCTCCACATGTCCTCTTCCAAGATGTGTCTAGCCCTCTGGCGGATCCGCTGTCGGTACAGTACAGTACAGGGTCGACAGGCTGAATACGGCCGTCGAGAATATAATGACCTCCGAAATCATCGTGAACGAAAATCGGCTCCATTGTCCTGCAAGAGAAGCTAACTTAGTGTCAGTACTAGTGCGAGGTAAATCTTATGCTCATAACTTAATGTGTACTATACCGACAGCAGATCCCCCAGAGGGCTAGACACATCTTGGAGGAGGACATATGGAGAGTTGTACTTACTGATGCATTACAATATCCGGACCAGGTTCAGCTCGAGTCGATCTATGCTTCAGAGACTGCTATACTCATTCATCAGGAGCTTATCAGTATGGTCCAGGACGAGGGGTTAGACGATGAAATACTTTTTCCGGTTAGCATGGCAGCACCAGCACCGCCAATCTCTCCCGAGCATGTACCAATACCAGACCATTTCGCAAGAGCCTCCCTAGATCTAGGTATAAATTCAGATCACATGGATACGGATAGCTACGACGACATATCGAGTGGAGTTGATTCTGCAGGTAGTGACCACACAGCTGGCGACCCATCTGATGGTGTGATGACACAGACGACGATGATAGTATAGCACCTAGCGATGATGACCTAATGATTGATGACGATCCAGCGAGTGGCAATGACGAGCCGATTGAGGAGGTTAACCCAGCGGACGATATTCAGGGACCAGGGGATGATGTACACGACCATCCAGCACTACCAGTCGACAAGGACGAGATGGTACCGATGCCTGAGCAGGACCACGGAGCAGATCCAGTTGACATCAATGAGGGGGAGTTAGCTGATATTGAGGAGGAGGACCCTGAGGAGGAGTTCTCTTAGATGACCCAGTTGTGGAGCAGATCGAGGATGATCTCGGTGCACAGCCTGACCTATCTGACAATGTGGATCCAGACAATGTTGATGAGCCCGACGAGTTAGTTATCGTGTTGGGCGATGCGCCACCCGAGATCGCAGAGCTAGACGATAATGACGACGTCGACTTGGACGGACGAGTTGGTGGAGACAACGTGCACTGGGATGGATTTGACCGGATGGGGGGTTTGATGACTTTGACCCGTGGCTGGACTTTATGCCAGCGGATGTGGTTGCCATCCCAGGAGATGAGATACCACCTACAGTTACTGATGATGAGGCAGACTTCTATGCCCCGACATGTTGATACGATCTACTTAGAGACATTTCTACTTCTATATAAATGATGTTAATATTAGTTTTGATTGGCGTAACTCGTATTGCAAATCTTTCTGATGTAAGTTACGTTGTATATATTTTTTGTAAGCACACATAGTAGTTGCTTAAACCCTTATGTATGTAGTATGTATTAACCATGGATGTAGTACTTTGGATGTAAATCATTTTGGTTTAATGAAATGGTCTCAGTTATTTATGTAAAGTATGTGCATCGCTTTATTTCATTGATAACTGGTATTATATGCATGCTTGTAATATTTTAATTTCGGTGAACATCGAGACCCACCTATAGAGACTTGGTATGGAATCAAAGGATATTAGTGTTAAAAACACTTGTGCATTGATTTCAGATGGCAGGAGGACGTAGGGGGAATCGCATCGGTCATAACAAAGCAGAACCAGAGATATCCAATGGATAGACCCTACAGGACTGCTCACAGCTTTGGTCAGGAGGATTGAGAGAGTTGCGAACAATGTAGGGAACAACAACAACAATCGCCCAGCACCACCCCCAAGGCAGACAGGGGATAAGATACTTGAATGTTTCCGCGCACTAAGACCGGAAAAGTTTGATGGGATGATGGAACCGTGGAGAGCCTCAAGTTATGGCTACATGAGATGGATTCACCTTCAGAGTGAAGCCGAGAAGCCCCGTTTGGCCGTGTTCCAGTTGACTTATGCCGCCGCAAATTGGTGGGAAGCGGAAGAGGCTACTTTGGGAGAAGGAGCCATAAGGGAAATGACATGGACCATGTTCAAGGAACGGTTTCTAGCAAAAGTATTTCCCGCTAGTGGAAAGAAATCTGAAGAAGAAGGAATTCATGGAGTTGGTTCAAGGGAACAAATCTGTTCAGGAGTACACAACGCAATTCGAGCGCCTGTCCCGTTTTGCATATCACATGGTGGACACACCCGCCAAGAAGAACGAGCAATATCACCAAGTCTGTCACTCCAAGAGGTGACTACAGTGTACATGAATCAATCCTTTGAATCCCTGGTAGGGTTGGCTACACAGATGGAGAACATACAGAAACAGAAGCAGAAGAGGTTTACCGATAGATTCCCATCGCGAAATGTTCAAGGATCGAGGCCACGCGTGCATTATCAGAATAACAAGCGCACCTGGAATGGAATAAGGAAGCCGCAACAGGCACGGACACAACCGCAGCAAGCTAGAACTGCAGCACCACAAGCACCAGTCCCTATTGGAAATTGTTAAGAGGATAATATTGTAAGAAGTGTAATGTTATAGTGTCCCACATCGGTTAGATTGTAAAAGTTTAGCTTGTAGCTAAGCCTATATATATTAGGCTCTTGTAATCATTTTTTAATCAATCAAATATATTATTTCTCCACTTTTACATGGTATCAGAGCACCCGATCTTAGGGTTCACTCCTCTTGTTGTTGCCAATTAAAGTTGATCGAGAGTGTTTCTCGTGTTTTAACAATTGCCGAATCTTTGTCCAAGATCCGAGAAGACCAGCAGCCCCTCAAACCCTCGCCGCTGCCCCTTAAGTATTGTTCATCCGAAAGTTACTATTCATCCGAAGGTACTGTTCATCCGAAAGTTACTATTCATCGCAAGTTACTGTTCATCCGAGGGTACTGTTCATCGCAAGTTACTGTTCATCGCAAAAGTTATTGTTCATTGGCAGCCTTTACTTTGTCCATATCTATTCTGATTTGGTCCTTTCTCAATCTGTTTTTGCTCCAAATCTGATTTTTCTCTTTTCTCTTATTCTTCATGGAGTCTAAGGCTCTCCCACAACTCACTTCCAACTTTCTTCAATGGTCTAGGGCTATCACCATTACCCTTACTGGCTTGAGTTTTGATGCTCACCTTACCGGTTCATCTCCACCACCCACTTCTCCCACTACTTGTCCTGCTACAGTGTCTCCTCACCAGATTCATTGCTGCCTTGGCCAACTTGAAGCTGCTAGTACCTAGTTTGAGTCATTTGACTATTTTAGAGTGTGAGTCGTGTCAGTTGGGGAAGCATCACCGTGTCCAATTTGCTCCCCGAGTCAATAAAAAAGTGTCTTGTCCATTTCAATTAGTATTTTCAGATGTTTGGGGTCTACATCGTATAACCTCTATTAAGGGGTATCGATATTTTGTTAGCTTTGCTGATGATTTCTCCATAACGTGGATTTATTTAATGAAAGATTGTTCAGAGTTATTTTCAATATTTTGTGCATTTTGTAATGAAATTAAAACTCAATTTAATGTTCCTATTCAGATTCTTCGTAGTAATAATGCACAGGAATATTTCTCTCATCCTTTCACCACCTACATGAGCAAATGTGGGATGCTCCACCAATCATCGTGTGTGCACACACCTCAACAAAATGGTGTTGCGGAAAGAAAAAATCGTCACTTGTTAGAAGTCACCCGCACTTTGTTGTCTGAAATGAGGGTTCCAAAATGTTACTAGGGGGATGCAGTTCTTACTGCCTATCATTTAATTAATCGTATGCCATCTTCTGTTCTAGATGGGTGCACTCCTCATTCTACATTATTTCCGACTGAGTCTTTGTTTTCAGTTAGTCCACGTGTTTTCGGATGTGTTTGTTTTGTCCATCAACTTACCCCGGGCACTGACAAGTTAGAACAACGTGCTATTAAGTGTGTTTTCTTGGGTATTCTCGCGTTCAGAAAGACTATTGTTGTTATAGCCCTACCCTACGCCGTGTCAGTTGATGTTACCTTTTTTGAGTCAACTCCATACTATTTAGAGTCCCACTCTATGAGCGATCCCGATTTCATGCTTCCCTTACCTCTTGCATTACCTCCCGCATCCCCTGTCCTTCCTATCCCAGAGGTTTCCTCCCGCCTGGATTGCCCACACTTGCAGACGTACACTTGTCATCATCGGACTGTTTTGGATTCTGCTACTCCGCTAACCGCCTCCATCAGAATCCAACCTTCCCATTGCTCTTCGTAAGGGTAAGCCCTCTTGTACTTCTCGTCCTATTTCTAACTTTGTCTCTTAAAATCGTCTCTCTCCTGTTTTTTCTTCGTTTGTTACCTCTTTGTCTTCTATATCGATTCCTAACACTGTTGCAGAGGCTCTTAGCCTCTTACCCACTCCGGATGGAGACAGGCAATGGAAGATGAGATGTCTGCCTTGCGAGATACTGGTACTTGGGACTTAGTTCCTCTTCCTCCGGGCAAGACATTAGTGGGATGTCGTTGGGTTTATACTATTAAAATGCACCCTGATGGCAGGATAGATCGCCTGAAAACCCGCCTTGCTGCCAAGGGCTATACGCAGGTTTATGGCCTTGACTATTCCGAGACGTTCACTCCTGTGGCTAAGATCACCTCTGTTCGTCTCCTCATTTCTCTTGCAGCCATATTTCACTGGCCCTTACATCAGCTTGATGTCAAGAATGCCTTCCTTAATGGCACTTTGTTGGAAGAGGTATATATGGAGCAACCACCTGGGTTTATTGCTCAGGGGGAGTCGAATATGGTATGTAGATTAAGAAGATCTTTGTACGGCCTAAAACAGTCTCCTCGTGCCTGGTTTGGTAGGTTCAGTGATGTAGTTGCTGAATTTGGACTCCAGAGATGTGGTGTTGATCATTCAGTCTTCTAACGACATACTAAAGCAGGTAAAATCTTCTTGCTTGTGTATGTTGATGACATTGTTATTACCGAAGATGATTCTAAGGGTATTTTGGAATTGAAGTTATTTCTGCAAAATAAATTTCAAACTAAGGACCTCGAGCAGCTTAGATATTTCTTGGGTATTGAGGTTGCTGGGTCAAGTGAAGGGATTTGCTTATCTCAAAGGAAGTATGTACCTGATCTCCTATCAGAATCAGGGATGTTAGGATCCAAACCTGTGGAGTCTCCTATGGATCCTAACACCAAGTTACTATCAGATCAAGGGGAGTTGTTGGAGGATCCTGAGCTGTACAGACGCCTGGTTGGTAAGCTTAATTATCTTACTGTTACTAGACCCGACATTGCCTTTTCAGTGAGTGTCATTAGCCAGTTCATGAGTTCTCGTCGTACCACTCATTGGGAGGCAGTGATGCGTATTTTGAAGTATATCAAAGGAGCTCCAGCCCGTGGTTTATTGTACCAAGATCGCAGTCATATACGAATTGAGAGCTACAGCGATGCTGATTGGGCAGGATCTCCTGGTGATAGGAGATCCACTACAGGATACTGTGTTTTAGTTGGTGGTAATCTTGTGTCCTGGAAGACCAAGAAGCAGACAGTAGTTGCTAGGTCGAGTGCTGAGTCTGAATATAGGTTGTGGCACATACTACGTGTGAATTAGTGTTGATGAAGCATCTACTAGAAAAGCTTGGGTTTACTCAGTCTTGTCCTATGAATTTACTTTGTGATAATCAAGTTGCGGTTCATATAGCCTCCAATCCAGTATTTCATGAAAAGACAAAACACATCGAGGTTGATTGTCACTTTGTTTGGGAAAAGCTTCTAGAGAAAGTAATCAATACTGTTCACGTGAAATCCGTGGATCAGTTAGCCGATTTGTTCACAAAAGCATTAGTTGAGACTCGGGTTAAATATATATGTGACAAGCTTGGTGCATATGATATGTATGCTCCAGCTTGAGGGGGAGTGTTAGAGGATAATATTGTAAAAAGTGTAATGTTATAGTGTCCCACATCGGTTAGATTGAAAAAGCGTAACTTGTAGCTAAGCCTATATATATTAGGCTCTTGTAATCATTTTTTAATCAATCAAATATATCATTTCTCCACTTTTATAGAAATCCAGGAGGTTATGCCGCTCAAGGAAGAGGCCCAGGGAATTGCTTCAACTGTGGCATACCCAGTCACCATGCCTAGGATTGTCGAGCCCCCAGGACCCACAATCGTGGTGAAGTCATATGCTTTAATTGTGGAGATAAAGGTCACTTGAGCTGAGACTGCAAGCCACCGCGTCGAGGATACAATGGACCCAATGTTCAAGGACAAGCTGCCAAGACTTATCTGAATGCTGTTATCCCATAAGCAGCAGGCTTTGACACCGAAGCACAACAGAATTTGGAAGGTACACTCACTCTTTTCAGCAACAGGGTTAAAACGTTATTTGATACTGGAGCATCGAATTCGTTTATTGCTAGCAGAGTCGTACAAGATTTGGGTTTAGTACCTCAGAACCTTACCGTAGCATTGAATGATGTGTCTCCGATGGGTACGTTTGTTAAGTTGAGTAGAGCATACAAAGATTGTCCCATCAACATAGAAGACAGAGATCTATTCGCAGATTTGGTGATTTTGTCGATGAGAGAGTTCGACGTCATCTTAGGAATTGACTGGCTTACCAAGTATCATGCCATTTTGGATTGTACCAGCAAGTCGATTACCTTCACGATACTTGGAAGTCAATCATTTTGCTTTTAGTGTAACCCATTGAGTGATGCTTTTCTCACTAGTCGCTTGGCTGCTATCGAGGGCACAAGCTCAGAGATTACAATCGCAGAGATTCCGATAATGCGAGAATTCGAGGACGTATTCGAGGACATCTCAGGTTTGCCGCCAAGGCGAGAGATAGACTTCTGCATAGAACTGGCACCCCGAACCATGCCCATCTCCAAGACTCCGTACAGAATGGCACCGACAGAAATGCAAGAGTTGAAGAAGCAAGTACAAGAATTAGAAGATTTGGGATTCGTGCGGCCAAGCACATCACCGTGGGGAGCACCGATACTATTCGTGAAGAAGAAAGATGGGTCGTTTCGACTCTACATAGACTACAGAGAGTTGAATAAGGTAACCATCATGAATAAGGTAACCATCAAGAATAAGTACCCGCTGCCGCGTATTGATGACTTGTTTGATCAGCTACAAGGAGCTACGACATTTTCGAAGATCGATTTGAGATCAGGATACCATCAGCTGTTAGTTCGACCAGAAGATGTATCGAAGACGGCATTCCGTACCAGATATGGGCATTAAGAGTTTTTTGTGATGCCATTCGGACTAACCAACGCCCCAGCAGTGTTCATGGATTTGATGAATAGAGTATTCAGGCCCTACCTAGATCAGTTTATTATCGTCTTTATAGATGATATACTGATTTACTCCAAGACCGAGGAAGAACACGAAAAACATGTGCAGATTACTTTACAGGCACTCAGGGACAACCGTTTGTATGCAAAGTACAGCAAATGCGAGTTTTGGCTCAAGGAAGTCAAGTTCTTGGGACATGTCTCCCAGGATGGGATATCAGTGGATTCTTCAAAGATAAACACGGTGCTAGATTGGAAAAGACCGAGCAATGACTCAGAGATTAGAAGTTTTCTTGGTTTAGCTAACTATTACCGGAGATTCGTAGAAGGATTCTCTAGAATCACAGCCCCTTTAACTGGTCTTACGAAGGAGTCGAAGTTCGAATGGAGGATCGACATAAACGTGCATTTCAAGAGCTGACGGGGAGATTGACTTCGGCACCTGTGTTAGCGATACCCCAAAGCGGTGAAAGGTACACCATCTACAGTGATGCTTCAAACCAAGGATTAGGGTGTGTGCTTATGCAAGGTGGGAAGGGGGTAGAGTATGGATCAAGACAGTTGAAGCCGCACGAGATGAATTATCCAACGCATGATCTAGAGTTAGCCGTAATTGTGTTCGCACTGAAAACGAGACATTACCTCTCTGGGAAGCGGTTTGATTTATTTTCAGACCACAAGAGCTTGAAGTACTTGTTCTCGCAGAAGGAGCTGAATATGAGGCAAAGAGGATGGATGGAGTTACTCGAGGAATATGATTTCACTTTGCAGTACCATCCCGGTAAGGCAAACGTTGTTGCGGATGCTTTGAGTCGTAAACCTCACGGGGTAGTTGCTATTCTCATGATTCGAGAATGGAAAGCATTAGAAACCATAACAGAATTTGATCTCCAACCCGCAGAGATAGAAGGACATCATTTTGGATGTCTGGTAGCACGACCGATGCTTTTCAGTCGTATTTTGGAAGCCCAGCAGAAAGACGAAGCGTGAAAGAAGTGGTTTGCTAGAGCTTTGGCTAAGGAACTCGAGAAATGGAGCGTAGGCTCAGATGGTGGATTTCGGTGTAGGAATCGACTGTGTGCTCGATGTGGGGAATCTGAGGAAGGACATTTTGGATGAAGCACACAAGTCCCATTTGACCATTCATCCAGGAGGCACAAAGATGTATAGAGACTTGAAGCGGAATTTCTGGTGGGAAGGCATGAAACGAGAAGGGGCGGAGTATGTTTCTAAGTGTCTTAGTTGTTAACAAGTTAAAGCAGAGCATCAGATGCCATCAGGATTATTACAGCCGTTGCCGATTCCGCAATGGAAGTGGGAACACATTACCATGGATTTTGTGGTAGGTTTGCCCCGATCTCAGCAGAACCATAACTCTATTTGGGTGATTGTGGACCGACTCACCAAGTCAGCTCACTTCATAACGTACAGTATGACATACCCTGTGGAGAAGTTGATCAGTTGTACATACAACAGGTCGTACGTTGCATGAAGTACCCGTCAGCATAGTGTCAGATCGCGATTCTCGGTTTACTATAGAATTCTGGGAAAGTTTCCAAACAGCTTTGGAGACTTCGCTGAGATTGAGTTCTGCATTTCATCCTCAGATCGACGGACAAACCGAAAGGACCAATCAAGTAATGGAAGACATGCGCAGAGCTTGCATGATTGACTTTGAGAGTTCGTGGGAGACTCATCTACAATTGATTGAGTTTGCCTACAACAATAGTTATCACTCAAGCATAGGAATGGCACCATTCGAGGCGTTGTATGGAAGGCCGTGTCGTTCACCATTATATTGGACCGAAGTTGGAGATGGCAAGCTTCTTGGACCGGAGATGGTTCGGGAGACTAATGAGAAGATAGTTATTGTCAGAGAAAAGATGAAGGCAGCACCAGATCGATACAAAAGCTATGCGGACAAGCACCGCAAGGACAAAGAGTTCAAGGTAGGAGAACATGTCTTACTCAAGGTATCACCAGTCCGAGGAGTAGTAAGATTTGTACATAAAAGAGGAAAGTTGTCACCGCGCTATATCGGACCATTCGAGATCTTGGAATGCATAGGCAAAGTTTCTTATAGACTTGCGTTGCCACCAAGGTTGTCGGGCATTCACAATGCTTTTCACAACAGTATGTTGAAGGAGTATCATCAGGGCGCGACGCTGCATGTGATCGACTTCAAGGACATCGAGGTGAATGACAACGTGTCTTACACAAAAAGACCCGTCAAGATTTTGGGTCGAGAGACCAAGAAGCTGAGGAGCAAGGAGATTCCATTGGTGAAGGTTCAGTGGAATTGTCATGACGAAAGAGAAGCTTCGTGGGAGATGGAGTCCGAGATGAGAGAGTCCGAGATGAGAGAAATATCCAGAGTTATTCAGTATGTCTTGAGCTTTGATTTCTGGGACGAAATCTCCTTTTAGGAGGTAGAGAGATGTAGCACCGCTATTTTCCTTGTGTTTCGGTACGTTCAAATACATAAATAAATATCAGAATTTCCCTGTATTGCGTATTTTGCTGATACCATTTATCTGGTGTATTATGTGAATCTTTATATATATATATATATATACGATCTCAGTATATTTATTCTAATTACCAACTATCCTGACAAGTTCGTACCTACCGCGCCGCAACAGAAGTGAATAGTAACCTGACCGCGAGTTTAGAGCCGTACCAGTTTTACACGCAGTCCGTGGAACAGACGCTCGTTACGAGATGTTTACACGCAAATCGAGGTGGACCCCACTTACTGGACACATGGCAACATCTTAAACCTCATTTAATCACATTTGGACACTTGTCCCACTACAAACCATCAACCCCCCCCCCCCCCCCCACCCCACCTAAATATTGGACATTTGTCCTACTTACTCCCCACTATATATACATTGTTCTCTCTTTTTTTTGGGAGTAAAACCACAAAATACAGATTTCTCCACTAACTTAGAGAGAGCTTAGGGAGAGAGAAGAAGAAGATGTAGATGATGAAGGTCAAGCCCAAATCCTTCAATGCATGTGTCATTTTTGTGATCTACACCATCAAATACCCCCATATACACCCCCATTTCACCAAAGGAAGATAAGTTTCCGTCAAAGGAAGCTAAAGAGTCCATAATCAAGCCCCAAATTTCAATGAATTGGAAGAGGAGAGCAGATGACACCATTGGAGGCATTTCAAGTTTTTTTTCTCCATTTTCCTCCATTTTCTCAACACCCAAACAAGCCTTAACCCCTAGGTGAGTTTAGAACTTAATATATATGTATATATATATATATATATGTTTAGAACATGTTTTGAGAATTGGAATGAAGATCAAAGATGAAAAAAATAAATAAATAAATAAAAACATACAATCTGCCAGGATTAATTTCATTGTGTTGACTTAACTGGTATGATTTTTTTTAGCATGATAAATTGCTTTATAGATCAAATTCAAGACTAGAACATTATAGGTATTTGGATTATCTTTATGTATAAAAAAATCTAGCTTGACTTGGTTTTTTGAGCTGCTCAAACCGTTCAATTTACTTAGACATTTCTTATATTTTCGGACTGCTCTGTCCCAGGTTTATAGCACTGCATTGTATGTGCATTTCATCTATGAAGGAGTGATTTTTAGACCAGGGTATAGAAGAGTTATTTGTAGATAAATGAGTTGGCTTTCTTCACAAAAAAATTGAGAAGGTTTTGACATCTCGTGCTATCAGAAAAGCTATTTTTACTAAACCACGTTCTGATGACAATTTCTGTTGCCCAGATTTTAAGATTTGTCTCGCATGCTGCATTTGGAATTGATGAATTGATTTTTGGGCCAAATGTAAAACTAAGAAGCTATGTATATGTGTGAGTTATCCTTCGATGCTAAAAGGCCCAAATACCCAATAGGTTTTGAAGTCTTGAGCTATGAGAAAACTTTCTTTTAACAAGTGACTGTCCGGATGAATGTTTTAAATAAATGCTTCCGCTAGTTATTATTATCTTGTTATGTCATATGCATTTGATGAGCTGCGTTGGTTACCGTTTCTACTGTGATTAGTATAAATAATGTAGGATGAGTTAGAAATATGCCTTGAAGACTTAATATGTATTCGTGAAATCGTTAGTAAGTTAAGATGATAGCTAACATGACGTAATTATCGTAACTTAATGTTGACCTTAATGCGGTTTGATAATAAAACGATTCGCGCAAATGGATCTTTAGACGTAAAGAACGAGCGACGAGTAGACGTGTAAGATGATGGCAACCCTTCAATAATGGATTTTATGCGAATAAGGGACGTTGATCTTCCTTCCGGTCATTTGACATCCGGTTAAAGTTAATTCATGGACCTTAGTGTCGTGTTCGGGTATTTCTTGCGGAGTCAGCCTTTCGATGATCTTTATGGGGTCGATTGGTGAGGTATGATTTGTATCCTTAATCTGAGGATCGGCAACAACGTGTTCGATCAAGTGATTGTTTATGTATGTTTCGTAGCCTTAATCTGTGGATCGTCCGTGACATGTTCGGTCGAATAGTTGGCCTGAGGATCGTTAGCGACGTATGCAATTAAGCGATAGCTGTAGTATGTTCCTCTTCTTGATCTGTGGATCGTCCGTGATGTGTTCGGTCGAGCGGTTGACCTGAGGATCGTTAATGACGTGTGCGATCAAGCGATTCATTGATGAGTGTTGTTCTTTCTTGACCTGTGGATCGTCGTTGACGTTTGCAGTCGAGCTATCATTGATGTATGTTGAGATTGTGTGAGTATATTAGAGTTGGAGAGCTATTTTGCTTTTCCCTGGATGCGTTGCTCCCAGAATATTGGATACATTTGGAGTTACGTCTTATTTTAGTCGAGATTGTTGGTTAGTTCAGTTCTGGGTTAAGTTTCGTTGCGTATGGTTGGGTTTGGGCGAGACATGGTTTTGAAAATAAGAGATTGATGAGTAACTTACTTAATGGTGATAACCTTAAGGGTACCCTCACCCAGCTCAACCGCTGACGGCGTTTCATGCCGTTGGACTATCCCTGTCCAGCCTTTGCAGGTTTCCGAACGGGGCGGGCTACTATCAAGATGCTAACTTTACTGCTGAAGACTATGCTGGTGAAGATTACTACGAGGAAGGGTACGGTTTCGCCAGCTGAAGACCCTGGAGCTTTTCTCTTGACGTAGTTCTATTGTTAATATGTTTGATGATGCAAAAGTCTAGTTGGACATGTACTATGTATCTTTTGAATATCCATAGGGTCTGTAATATATTAATCATGTAAGACTTGAATGTTTTAGATTCATGCTTCCGCTGAACTTAGTCATTTTCCAGTATTATATTATTGTTGTAAGAATGTTTGGAACAATCAGGTGACATTCAATCAGTCACGCGTCTACGAACCCATAAAGGAAATTTATTTTCCCTATTTTTGGTACTTCGGGCATGACAGGGATTTTTGGTATGTCCAATCTCACTTCATATCTAGTTTTTATTAGAACCAAGGTTATGTTGGTCCCATAAAGAACCAATTGTAAGGGAGACAATAGACTGGTCCGGACTCCTATGCAAAAAATGAGTACCAAACACTTAAATTTCTTAAATTTATAGAACTGGTTCACTTAGGAAACACACACCGATTTACCATTCCAAACAGGGGGGTTGTTGAACTCAAAACCCTAACAAGTTTTCTTACAGAAGGTTAAGTCAATATAAAATAAGGAGATCTGAGAAATTTCCAACTTTTCCAAAATCAGATGCGATAGTACATAAGCTAATCGTGCAGAATATGGTGTATAATTCCGTTGCATCTAACTCACATCGCATCGTCGTTCAGACACTTAAATAATAGTTGTGATTCATTCGGAATAAGACAAATATGTAAGAAGGTATATCACAAAGTGAACCGTTTGTATGGAAGGTTGCATCTAAGGATTTGTTTGATTTGTGGTTTAGTGACGGAAAGGAAAAGAAAATACAGAGGCATCCTATTTGTTTGGTAACCGCGAGAAAAATGGAAAGGTAAAGAAATAGGATGAAAACAAAAATATAAACTTCGCATTTTGCGAGTCACTTCCTTTCTTCTTTTCTTCAGCTCCTATAAGTTCTGTAATTTTTTAATTCTATTGTTATTTAAGAATGAAGGAAAACAATAGAGAATAAAATAGGAAAAATTCCTTCCTTCCTCTTTTATTTTCCTTCTGTAAATCCATGGACCAAACAGAGTTTAATAGTATTGATGTACTTGTTGGGAACTATTGCATTTACTTTTTCCTTCAATTAATTTAGTACAAATAAACAAAAAGATCCAAAGAACGCACCCTGCTGCACTTTTTCGAGCACGAGATCCAGTCTTGACAACATCTCCATTGGCTAGAACAACCTACAAATGAAGCAACGTTTAAAACCCTAAATTTTATAATTAGATAAGACAAGAGAAGAGAAAAAAAAAATAATAATAATAATAATAAAATAAAAAACCTTGAGATTGATGACATTGTCACGCATAGTTCCATACCTACATGCTAAAAAACAAAATCATTATTCAAGACCCAACTCAAAGATTGTATTGTTTACTTCAATTAGGAGCTTTATGATGAAAGTTAGTAGGAAAAGATTAGTAATTGCATTACCAAAGAGGCAAAAAGGATTAAAAATTGGAAATTAGTTTCTTAAGGACACAAAAATTAAATAGATCAACCAACTATGAAAGCTTAGCTATTAGAAAGAAGTGTAGCGGATTATTTCAACTCTCCCTCACGTGAAGGGCCTTCAATGAAAGCCATCTGTTAAGAGTTTTTATTATTTGTTTATTTGCTCTTTTTTTTCTTTTATTTTTTTGGTAATTAGGAATGAAATTTATTTACTTTTATAGTTCACTGACAGTCTACTATATAGTAAAGTTTAGCAATGGAGATTAGGGTTTGACTATAGAGAGAGAGCGAAGGAGAGAGAGAGAGATGTGAGAACAAAACAGGGCTGAATCAAAAAATCAGCCCACTAATCTGCACCCTTTCATATATATATAAAAATGTAAACTAGATACAAAATTACACAAGTACCCTTAGAATAAAACTTAAAGAAAATAAACTCTAGCACGCCCCCTCAAGCTGGAGCATACATATCAAACATGCCCAGCTTGGAAGATAAACAACGGAAAGGAACACGAGCCAAAGGCTTTGTAAGAATGTCTCCCAATTGATTATCTGAACGAATATGAGCAGTAATAATTTGTTTCTTTAGCAAGAGATCCCGAATAAAGTGACAATCCACTTCAATGTGTTTAGTGCGCTCATGGAAAACGGGATTATTGGTAATAAAGAGAGCAGCTTGATTATCACAATAAAGTTTCAGAGGTTCAGAAAGATCAACACCAATATCCCGAAGAAGAGAACGAACCCACAACATCGCAGATGCAGTGTGAGCCATAGCACGATACTCAGCCTCAGCACTAGAGCGTGCAACCACATTTTGCTTCTTACTGCGCCAAGTAACTAAATTTCCACCAACAAAAGTACAATAACCTGATGTAGAACGCCTATCAGAGCGACAATCAGCCCAATCAGCATCACCAAAACCTGTGACAGATAGAGAAGTAGAAGACCGGTACAAGAGGCCCCTGTTAGGAGCACTCTTAAGATAACGCAAGATACGACAAACAACTTCAAAATGAGGTTGACGTGGAGCATGCATAAGTAATATCAGGTCGAGTCACAGTAAGATAAATCAATTTCCCAACTAGTCGGCGGTAGCGACCTACATCAGGGAAGGAGTTGCCTTGCTCAGCATCAAGTTTAAGTGTAGATTCCATAGGAGTATCAACAGGGCGAGAACCCAAGAGACCAGTTTCAGATAAAAGTTCAAGAACATATTTTCGTTGGGATAAGAAGATCCCCTGACGAGAGCGGGAAACTTCAATCCCAAGGAAGTAACGAAGAATACCTAAGTCCTTACTCTGAAAATGTGTCCCAAGATGGTGTTTTAGATCAGCAATGCCTGTAGAATCACTCCCAGAGATAATAATATCATCGACATAAACAATTAGTACAATGGTACCCAAACTAGAATGACGAACAAAGAGGGAATGATCATAAGTAGAACGCTTAAAGCCATATGCAATAACAACAGAACTGAACCGATCAAACCAAGCACGAGGAGACTGTTTGAGACCATATAGAGCCTTCCTCAGGCGGCAAACAAGATGTGGATTACCATTATCAACATAACCAGGTGGTTGATCCATATAAACCTCCTCCTGAAGGTCGCCATGCAAAAATGCATTCTTGATATCAAGTTGATATAAGGGCCAAGACTGGCTAACAGCAACAGAAAGAAGGATACGCACAGAATTGAGACGGGCCACATGTGAAAAGGTCTCAAAATAATCAACACCATATGTTTGTGTATATCCCTTAGCAACTAAGCGCGCTTTAAGTCGCTCAACAGAACCATCCGGTAAATACTTAACTGTGTAAACCCAACGACAGCCAACTGTGTTCTTACCAGGTGGAAGGACAGTGAGATCCCAAGTCTTATTCTTATGAAGAGCACTAATTTCCTCATCCATAGCATGCTTCCATCCAGAAGAAGATAAAGCTTGCTGATAAGAGGTAGGAATAGAAATGGATGACAAGGCACAAGCAAATGACTGAAAACATGGAGAGGCACGAGAATAAGACACAAAATTAGTAATAGGATGCCGAGTACAAGTACGTTTACCTCGACGTAAGGCAATAGGTAAGTCATCAGCAGAAGTAGTGGACAAGGGCGGAGCCGGAACCTCAGACGATGAAGAGACAGCATTCGGACCATAAGGAACAACGGGCCTATCATTGGAGCGCTGGTAAACCTGCAAGGGAGGTGAAGGCATAGATAGAGGAAGAGTAGGAGTTGGAACAACGAACGCCCCCTCACGACACGCAATAAGGTCACTAGACAAGTTCTGACCGGAAGAGGAAAAGAAAGAATGGGACTCAAAGAAGGTAACATCGGCACTAACAAAGTATCGCCGAGCATCAGGACTGTAGCAACGGTAACCTTTTTGAGTCCGAGAATATCCGAGAAAGACACATTTGCGAGCACGAGGAGATAACTTATCCTGACCGGGATCCAAGATATGAACAAAGGCGACAGAACCAAAAACCCTGGGAGTTAGAGGAAAGGGGGAAAGGTGAGGATATAATAAAGAGTATGGGACTTTTTGATGAAGTACAATGGATGGCATGCGATTAATAAGATGACATGCAGTAAGAACAGCATCATGCCAAAAATGACAAAGGACATGCATATTGAAGAGTAAAGTACGAGCAACATCTAACACATGTCTATGCTTTCTTTCTGCAACACCATTTTGTGGAGAGGTGTGAGCACAACTAGTCTGATGGAGAATTCCATGATCAACACAGAACGAATCCATAACAGATTGTGCATATTCTAATGCATTATCAGAACGAAGAATTTTAATCCGTTTACCAAACTGAACAAAGATCTCATTATAAAATTTAAAATAAATATGTGGCAACTCAGATCTATCTTTCATCAAAAATAACCATGTCATACGAGAATAATCATCCACAAAGATAACAAAGTATTTAAAACCATTAATACTAGGAGACCGGGACGGTCTCCAAATGTCTGTATGAACTAAAGCAAAAGACTCAGACTGACGACTAGAACTACTAGTAGGAAATGAACTACGGTGATGCTTGCCTAACTGACAAGCCTCACAATCTAGACTCGAAACACGACTCAAACCAGGAACAACAATCTTCAATTTAACCAAGGATGGATGTCCCAAACGAAAGTGCCACTGAAGAGGTGAGACGGTAGCACTCAGTGCAGAAGCAGGAGAGGATGATGATTCACCAGGATCCAAATAGTACAAACCGTCTTTCTCATGCCCCGAACCAATCATCTTCTTCGTCTGGAGGTCTTGAAAGACACACGAAGTAGGAGAAAAGGTTATGGAACAATTGAAAGCCTTGGTTAATTGACTGACAGAAAGTAAATTGAAGGGGAAATTTGGAACATACAGACTAGAAGGTAAAGTCAATGCAGAAGAAGGGCGAAGGACACATTTCCCAAGAACTGGGTGAGATGAACCATCAGCTAAGAGAATATGGTGCTTAATAGAATGCAAATTAGAAAAGAGAGATTTTGTACCGGACATATGAGAGCTAGCTCCAGAGTCAATGACCCAAGATGAAGGCGAATGTGCAACACAAGCAACCTTACCTGAATCAGCGAGTGCACTAGTAGAAGGTGAAGGAAGGACGGTACGCAAGGTCTGAACGAGCTCTCCAAGCTAAGTAGTGAGTGCTTCATTTGAATTAGACACGGATCTGGGAGGTTCCACAGGAGTAGTAGAAGAGGTAGGTGGTGTAGAGTGTGTAATACCATCAAATGTATGATTTGCAAACTCTGGCTTGCCATATTTTATCCAACAATAAGGCTCTGTATGATTGTTACCACCACAATGATCACATTTCCTATCATCACGACCACTACTACGACCACCACCGCGAGAACCACCTCGAAAAGTACCACGAGTACCACGGCCACCACGAGAACCACGGAACCCAAATCCACGGCCGCCACCACTGGAAACTAAAGCAGAGGACTCTGAGGATGAAACATTAGGATGAGCCTGGGAACTCTGGCCTAAGGATGAACGCATCAGTGGGCAAGGTCTCACTGGCAAGAATCTGATCCTTAAAACCCCGGAGGTCTGTATCCAAGCCAGAAAGCAAAGAGGCAATCATAAAGTCTTCCCAATGGCGTTTCTGCTGCTCCAAATCAGAGGTGAATGGACGATATTGCAACAATTTACATTGCTTTGTTGAGAAAAGGAGTCTGAAATAGAGTCCCAAATTTTTTTAGAAGAATCACAAAATTCGACAGTAGAAGCAACGTGAGATTCCATACTATGCCAAAGCCACCCCATGACCACTGAGTCCTCACACATCCAATCATCATACTTAGCATCTGTCTTAGGAGGGGGTTCATCAGTGAGAAATTTTAATTTACGTTTTCCACGCAAGAATATTTTCACAGCATTTGCCCAAGCTAAATAATTTAAACCATTCAATTTTTTAGAGGTGATAGACTTTGGCATATCATCATCTTTGGACATTGAAGACTGTACGGGTGACGTTTCTTCGGTCATGATAAGAATGAACTCACAGCAGCAAGAGAACAAGCAAGAACAATGAAGAACAACTAGTTTTTTTTTTTTTTAAAACAAAATCAGCCCCCAAATCTTGTAGACTTCACATAGAAGAAGAGGAAAATACCAACCGAAGCCGACAAGGTTGCCTTGAAGCAGCCAAGATATCTAGAGGGGATGCAGATCGCAGATCTGAAGGGTAAGGTCGCAAAACCCAAAAAACTTCAAAAATTTCGAAAAACCATCAAGATGACTTCCAAAAAATCTTTAAAAATCACCATAGAGATCGCATGGAGGAGGCGAAGCTGCCGGTGGTGGCCAAAGTTGATGACGTCATCACCGGAAAGGTGACGTCATCATGACATCACTGTCGGAGAGTGACGTCAGCAGCGGCAGATTCTTCTGATGGATTCGAAGGGCTGTTTGGTGTTTTAAATAGCCTGGCTCTGATACCAAGTAAAGTTTAGCAATGGAGATTAGGGTTTGACTATAGAGAGAGAGATAAGGAGAGAGAGAGAGATGTGAGAACAACACAGGGCTGAATCAAAAAATCAGCCCACTAATCTGCACCCTTTCATATATATATAAAAATGTAAACTAGATACAAAATTACACAAGTACCCTTAGAATAAAACTTAAAGAAAATAAACTCTAACATATATTCTGGGATATACCAAAATATGTAATAGTCTCTAACATTAGTTGGCATTATACAAAGTCAAGTAGGGTGGATCCAGGAGGTAAGCCAGACAACCAGAATCTCCAAAATATTGTTCTTCTCTCTTATCTCATTTTCTCACTCAAACCCTTGTTGTTCACACATTGCATCTCAACTCCTTCCAGATGAACAAACTAGGAGGTAACAGGACTTGCGCACAAAGCTTAATCAAACCCAAATACCATAACTGCCACTACCCTAATACCATGCTAAGTTTTAAGAACAATTAGAGCCCGTTGGGATTAGCTGTTAAAATACTCACTTTTGGAATAATACATTTTCTAAAAGGCTACATATTGGAGCTTTTAAGAAAAGTTGTATGATATTTTTAGAAGCTGTGAAAAGGCTAATCCAAATGGTCACAGCTTTTTAAACAGTCACTTATAAGTGATTGTTTGGCCCCGAAAAAGCTATCCCAGTTGGGTTACTAACAGTTAATATCATGTCGGAGCATATTGGTCCAATAGTTCCATCCGTTCACTGCATTCATAATTGTAACTCATTCACATGCTCAGCCTACTCTACTCTTTTTTTTTCCATGATAGGGAGTTTGGCTCCTTATCAAGAAAAAATACGAAGGACAGTTTGGCCAAGCAGGGCTGTCAGTGGAATATATAATGTTTGAGCTACATATATATATATATATATGTATATGCAGTTACACCACTTTTCTAACAAATTTAGTCTTTTACCAAAAATAGCATCAATCATTTCAGCCAAAATTTATCCATCTGACTATTAAACATTACCCCGTACATGTAAGAAAGAAAAACTGCTCCAATGGAGTAAATTTAAATTGTCCTTTTACTAAATTTTTGGCAGCATCATTACAAGCAATGATGTGACTACTTAATGTAGGATTGAAGAGCCTTAGTTATTATGAACAAAAAGACAAAGCAACTACCTCACAGCTAACGAACCAGAGCAACGTGTTGCACACATACCCCCAATAGTTGCTCCAGGCCCTGCAGGTCAACATGTAAGAACACGAAACATCCAATCGTTAAATTGAGAAAGAAGATCAGCTGGAACACAAATTAGAAATATAAGGTTTCAGGATCAATTAAGAGTTGCTCTTATCAGAATCAAGCCAACATCACCCAATGCGCTAAATCGAATTCTTTTATTTTAAGAAAAAGATGGGTTAGAAAAAAGCAACCGCAAACGGGCACTTAAAGTCAACAAATTCGGTGCGAGTTTCCAGGGTGTTTTCCTCTTCGTAATAAGGTTTATTCCCCATTGTCTCAGTGACCGACCTTGGCGCCTATTAATTAAGGTCATACATATAGTAACAAATTCGGTGCGAGTTTCCAGGGTGTTTCCCTCTTCGTAATAAGGCTTATTCCCCATTGTCCCAGTGACCGACCTTAGCGCCTACTAATTAAGGTCATATATATATATCTAAGTTGCACGAAGCGGGAGCGGGGGCGGGAGCGGGAGCGGGAAAGCGGGAGAACGTAGAAGAGTCTAAGGTCTGGAGCGTGGGGGGAGCGTTTATACGTTATAATATATATATATATATATATGTATATATAATACTTTTAAAAAGGTAATATTTAGACGAAGATGATGCTATTAGAGATTCAATTTTAATATGTGGATGTTCCATTATGGCATTAATTGAGACTGGGAATAAGGAAAGTCATGTATTGCAACAATTTAGCTTTAATTGATATTTTGAAATAAAGGATGGTTATATTATGGAAATAATTTCAGCCTTAATTGTGAGTTTTAATTGATATTTTGGAATAAGAAACGTCATTTTTGGGAATAACCAATCTAACAATGTAAATGATTCCTATAATGACCCCACCACTGATAAAATTGAAAGGAGTTAATGTGGGGGCAAAAGTGTAAATACAAAAGAAATAAAAGACTCTAAAAATTGTTCTATTCCAACACGTCTGACCTAGGGCAAAAAAAATAAACCCAATTATGCTCACGATAGCAGAGAGAGAGAGAGAGAGAGAGAGAGAGAGAGAGAGAGAGAGAGAGAGAGAGAGAGAGATGAAGAGAAGAAGAAGACGAAGAGTAAACACACACACACACACACACACACACAGAGAGAGAGAGAGAGAGAGAGAGAGAGAGAGAGAGATGATGAATAGAAGAAGAAGAAGAAGAGAAAACACATCTAAGATAGAAGACAACGACGAAGCAAGTACAGGTGCGAGTGCGAGGTAATTTGTTTTCTTTTGTTCTTCATCTTCTTCCCTACTCTGTTCTAGATCTATTTCCTCTTTTCTGGTACGTCACTGCTTCGGACGATTCTTGTCCTGTGGGAACCGCGAATCTGTAGAGAGAGAATCGCGATTCATAAACGATTCTCACTAAGAACTGCAGAATCGCGATTCTCATTGAAAATTGATCACTAAATGAGTGATTCCTGCAACTAAGATATATAGTACAAATAGATAATTTTTTCTACAATTTTTAGTAGAACATACGCAATTTTCAACAGCGTGACTACATTAGGTTGTCACATTTTATGTGTACTCCATTCAAACATGCTCTCATGTGACAACTTGATGCATTAAGATACGCATAAACGGCAAAAATAAGAATCTAACATAAAAGAAAACACAATATAGAAATTTTATCAGAAACTTACCAGGATCAAGTGGAAAGAATAGACCGTAAGGCTCCACGTATTCATTAAGCTCCATCCATCCAATTCCGGGCTCAACAACCACATCCATGTCCTCAACATGTAATGATTTAACATTCTACAACACATAATGCACTAAATGAGCACCAAAAAAATCGAATAATCATGTATTCCTGCTTTAATGTCTCCCTCTAGACATATAAAAACGCATTTTCATTTCAGATACGTTGATTAGACATTTTAAGCTCTGTTTAGTAGGAGGGATGGATAAGTAGACAGAAGGGAAGGGAGGAGGGAGGAAAGATGTATCCCTAGGGAAAGGATGACATTATGTATTTTACTATTGCACTCTTCAATATCAAAAGTATCTCTTTTTTAAGGACAAAAGGGGGAAAACTTCTTCTCTCCTTATCTGTCCACTTTAGAGAAATGGTAGGCCCAGAGGGATGCCTCTTCCCTCCTTTCCCTTCCCTCCCCCTTTCCACTTTATCAAACAAGGGATTCTCTCCTCTTACTTTCCCTCACTGAATCCATAAACCAAATACAGCCTTGAGTTTTTTAAATCGGTGCACAGGTCGATGGCATAACTAAACGCAAGTAATTACGGAGAATTAACAAAGTAATTTTTTTGATGAGACGAGCTAAGAGCATGTGCAATAATTTACAATACGAAAAATGTTAGCTCATACTTTCATTAAAGTCATGTCAATGCAAACACCTCCATTAGGAGATAAGGTGTGACCCTCGATAGATGTGGCTCCACCATATGGTATGATAGGGACCTGCAATGCCATTTCAATCAAAGCAAGTCAAATCAAATAAAACCCCTTCCAGCATTCAATTAACAGTTCAGTTGACCGAATTTTGTCAACTGTTTTTAATGATAACTATAACTAATAGCCGGTTTGGATCAGCATATTTGGAACCAACGATCACTTATTTGGGATTATTGAGAACTAGATTCTAACCCGTTCAATGAACCGGAGAATGACCATTAGTCAACTGTCAATTGAACATTAAGCTTTTGGTTAAAACACTTTAAATGACTAGTTTCCCCCATTAAAGGCCAAGAAGCATAAAAAAAAAAAAAAATTAATAATAATAATAATAATAATAATTCGCATATTACGTGAATTTTAAGCCTAGTGGGGTGGGGTGGGGTGGGGTGGGGTGGGGTGGAAGTGCAAGAAACACATATAAACTAGAACTGCAACTTAGGCGGGCCAACCCAACCCAACCCAACCCGTAATTTACTCGGGCTTGGGCAACTTTTTGAAGTATCTTGGGCGGGCCAAGGCTAGAAAGTTCAAGGCTCTAGCCTGAATTGAATTTGGGTTGGGCTTGGGCAGAGAGGTTAACAACCCAAGTAACCCGAGCCCGAGACCGTCCTTATACGTATACGATTATATATATAATTATGTTGTACTCTATCTGCGTATTATTTTTAACCATGAAATTATAGTGTATTTTAGTGAAAAAAATACACTATTAGATATTATTGAAAAACTACACTGATAGATGATGGTTCTTTCTCATATCGAAAAAAAAAAAAACTAGATTTGATACTCCACTTATTGTTTTTTATCTACTGCAATTCGGGCTCAAGTCAAGCTCGGGCTCAAGTCAAGCTCGGGCTCGGGTTTCAGTACTAAAACACAAGTCAGACTCGGGTTGGGTTGGGTTGGTCAGGGTCAAGTCGGCCTCGGGCTTGGGCAATTCCACTAAAACTTGGACTGAACCGGACATACCTAAAATAAAGCCCAACCCGCCCGAGTAGCAGCCCTAATATAAACCTTAATCAAACGATGTAGTTTTTGGCTATAGTATTTGTTGAATTTTACGAAAAATAGGAATACAGTAGTCATTTTAAAATGTATAAGGTGTTTTTTTTTTTTTTTGTTTGATAAACTATGAAAAGTAGTCATTAGAGGAGGGAAGAAACATTTGAGAAATTGCTTATTTTGGCTTTTCAAGGGGGAAAGTAGAAATTTAAAAAGCGTCACCCAAAATTAATGGAATTAACTATGAAAGGCGGAAAGTGTTACTCAAACCAAACCTCCCGGAAGGTCAGTGTAGTATTTCAGAACCACGAGGAAAGTCCCTATGTTTGACCTAACCTCAAAGGGAGTTAGAGTATTTATCTCTAAAATTTTCCATTGTTGCCACTTGTCACTAGAAGTCATTCTTCATTCGAACCCATTTAAAGCACTTTTTCATAGCTTTTTTTAAAAAATGCTCCACTCTTAAGCTTAAAAAACAACTTAAATTAAATCAAAAGCAGCAATTTGTTGCTTTTTTCGAAAATCTCTTATCCAACAGCAATACCAAATGGGCTCCAACTTCCAAGTGGTTAAGTGAAGCATTAATTTTGCATCATCAAGCTTGGTTTCATTCCACATTTATTTTAAATTTTGAGTCCTACACATGAGCTGTCATCATAGGGTATGATTATGGATATATAATCCATTATCATGTTTGGATATATAATTCAGTATCATATTTATCTTACAGAAAAATCCATAAAACATTTCACAAGAGAAAGAGATACTTCAGACAATCCTGGTAGAAGAGGAGTTCATACCTTATGCTTGTTACAGGATTTGACTATCTTAGAAACTTCCTCTTCAGACCTGCACGTGCAAACAATAAATTAAGGTGTTATTTGGCTTGTGGATTTCCTGAGGAAAAAGAAGAGAAAAATTGTTCTTTGTTTGGTTAATAAAGAGAACGGCTAGGAAAGTATGAAGGAAATAATAAAGGAGTAAAAATAAAATCAAAAATTTTGAATTTTGTGAGTCACATTCCAAAAATTCCTTCCTCTTTCCTTGAGTTAATATCGAGCTTTCAAAATGCTTAACCTGACAGCTATAAACTAATGATCAAAGTCATTAGTTTTAATAGAAGAGGAAATTACAGCACGTTTGGTTGTGGGAAAAAGGGGAGGGTTGGTTCTAATAGTCCTGGGTAACTTAACCTGGTGTCTGGCTTGACAAATAAGTCTAATATAGTTTGTCCGGACATTGTGAATAAGAACACAACTGCACTACTATGTTATATCAGAAGGGAGGTGGTATTATCAGAAGGGGAAGGAGGAAGACGGGCGGAGGGAAGAGGCTAGAATCACATGGTTGGTCGGGTGAAAGAGGGGAGGGATGCATCTTCTCTCCGTACCCACAAATTTCAATCCGTCCAAAAGTATTAAGGATTAAGAGGAGAAATTTTCAAGTACCTTAAGAGTACCACGTGGAGTCCTACGTGGTACCCTGTAGCCAATGGGAGTGAATCTTTTGGTTGATGAGATCCGCCTACATACAGGAGGGGTCCCAATATTAAGTGGGTCCACTAGTGCACAATGGAACCCGCCCAAAAGACCCACTCCCATTGGAAGCAGGTTACCACAAAGAAGTAAGAATTATCACGTGGAACCCTCAAAGGACCTAGAAATTCTCGATTAGGAGATAGAAAACCTTTCCTTCTCTTTTGACTATTTTGCCTTTCAAAGAAAATGATTCTTTCTCAATTCAGGGGTATTGATAGTAAAATACACAATTCTTCCTTTCTTCCTCACTTCCTTCTTATATAAACAAGAAGAGGAGGGAAGGCTCCCTTTCTTTCCCTAAGGATACCTATTTCATCTCTCTTGTCTTCCCTTCCTTCCATTTTTCCATCCCTCCTACCAACCATGGAATTAGAATTGTATATTCTCAATACACTTAGATGTCCACTATGGAAAGTAAGAGGTTCAACAAGAAAAAACAATTCTAACGCCAATCTACAAACATATGGTAAATGTTGAGACTATATTTTTCTGGGGTTAAAAAACCAATCTCACCTTGGGAAAACCACCACATCAGGGATATTCACTGCTTTGTGAAAACTGTTCTGTGGTTTGCCATGAAAATATCTCTCTTCATAGTCCAATGTCACACTATCCTGTGAAATGAACAATTTTAAAATCCACCTAATGAGCATATGCGACTATCTATATTTTAACCACAAATTGAAAACTAAAAATTTTGTTGCAACTTGGTTCAGTTTCCCGGAAATCCCAGTAAATGAAAGCTATGACTGGGTCATGGAATTACTGATTAGAGAGAAAACAATGAGGAAAATCCCAATAAAAATGGCATACGAGGAAAAATATTTTAAACAAGATATTTATGGATCATGTTCCTTCGTATTTTCTTGATTTCCTACCACATTTGCAAATTTTAAATTTCTACTATTATTAAGCATGAAGGGAACACTAGGGAAATTCATTTTGCTCGTCATTTTAATTCCCTTTCCTTTCCCTCTATAAATACCCGAACCAAATAGCGCATAAAAAAAAATAAACCTTGGAATGGATAACCAAGTGTCACAACAAACATTGCAACCAGAAATGGAGAAAGATTCCATAAAAAAAAATGTAAAAAATAAAAAATAAAAATTTGGAAAAAGATATCCAAAAAGTCACAAATACTGATGCAATTAGCATTAGAGATAGAGTACTTGACATGCAGCCTTCAATTCCTCAATGAGCTCTTTTGGGACATCTTTGTGGGAACCCATCACTATATAACCAGTGCTACCTTTGCCTCCCAAGCTAAACACCTCAAAAGAAAAATCAAAAACCCAACAAGTCATATCACAATCTTTATAACAGCAATCAACCACAGAAGTTTCTGTGAATCTTTAATCTGTATTTGGTTCATGAATTCAGCAAGAAAAATAAATATAAAACAAAAAGTTATTTGGTGATAAGAAAGGTAGTGTATTCAAGTAGTAAGTAAATGAAAATAAGGTGAAAATTAAATAAACAATTTTAAATTTTTGGGCATCTCTAATCCTTAACCAAAACTCGTATCAAATTTAAATTTGGGTAAAATTCTCGTCAAAAATCCTCTCCAATCCTTGACTCAAACTCAAATCAAATTGAGTTTTATTCCTAATAACAGTATAACACTAATCATTGTCAAATACTATTCATTGTCAAATTTTGAAATAGGTTTGAGTAAGGGTTGGAGAGTGATTTTTTAATCTTTTTACTCAAATTTGATTGAATATGGGTTTGGGAAGGGGTTGGAGATGAATTCACTCAAATTTTATACTCAAATGAGGGAAAATAACAATATTACAAAGAAATTTGAGTATGACAATTGAAGATTTTACTCAAACTTGAGTTCAAAATTGAGTAAGGGCTGGCAAATGTTTACTCAAATTCTCTATTCTGTTTTATTGAGTTCCTATTATACTAAAAAAAAAAAAAAAACTTTTGTATACAATAGAAATACAAAACATTAACAACGGAGCTTTAATCATTCATTTCATACCCAACCCAGAACGAATTATAAATTTCATAGCATCAGCAACAAAGGGATGCCCCAAATTTAACAAATACATTGCCCAATTTAAAAAATCAAGAACAAATAGTATGTGAATCACATACCGATGATCAAGTTCGGAGGCATCGTCACAGAGAGATGGGTTATTCTGGGTTCGTATGGCAATCGATCCAGCAGAGACTGCAAGAGCCATTGGAATCAAAGAGCTCGTCCATGAAAATATTGGGTTTTTTTTCTTCTCTGAGTTCATAGACTCCGTAATGCTTGATAGAGTCCTCTTATTTTGGAAAAGTGAGTTTCGAAGGTTACTGTAAATGGGTTTTGATGAAGAACGTAATCGAGAGAGCCAGAACGAGGACGCCATAGTCAAGAGTAGAGTTGACTAGAAGTGTTCTAATTCAGTATTAATTATAAAACGTTTTAATTGCAATACTTATATATTAGTCCTAGCTACCAAATTAGCATGAATCTAAGCGTAGTCCTACTACCAGAACCTAAGGACCACACAATAGGATGATGTGTAATTTGAAGAAACATGTGGGGGTCAAATTACTATTAAGAGTTAATAGTGATGGCATTATAATTACTATAAACCTTGGTTGGATTAGGAAAAATAACCTTTCAATCAAACTAGGTTTCCTAATTTGATTAGGAAATAGACTATGTATTATAAAATAGAATAACAATATTTCAAATCAGATCCTATACTTTAAACTCATATACTATGTGCTTTGAATTTTTCATACTTTTCTGTGCACTACTTACACAGCTCAGGGTATATGAATTTAAAGCAAGGATGTAGTTTGGGGTGTAGTTGAAAGTGCGTGTCTAGCTGTTTGATTGGAAAATTATATATGTGCGAGCGTGCCAGGCAAGCAAGTTGCCAATGTGTATGTTGTAAATATCCAAACTGCGCCTCACTAAGGTGATTGTGGTGTCGTTCGATACCTTAACAAGGACTTCAAACGTGTAAAGATATGACTAAAAAGAACTTCGAACTAACTAAAGTATGACTACTCCTACTGAAAAAACTGAAGGTAAGACTAGTAAAGTAACAGACTACTTTATTGACTAAAATAAACTACAATCTAACCTTAAAGATAACTTCGAAGGTGTTTCTAATTCTAAATGTAAAGATAAAAAGAATAATGTTGAAGTGTATTTGTTGATTTGATCGAAGAATCCCCTCTTAATCACAGACCCTCTATCTGTAATTGTTAAGGCCTCGAGTAGTCTCTGTTGAATGCTTTTTCAATTTCAAACTGATAATTGTTCTTCCACGTGGCATTGTCTCAGATTAACACATATTTCTTCAGTTATTCTCCAATGATCAACACGTGTCCCTTGACAGTTTATATTTTAAACAGCAACAAAGACCAACTGCTAATAACTACTTCTACGTCCAAATTCAAATAGTTAAAACTTTGCCATGTCATTCCCTTCGTGGCACCTTCTCATTGGCTGATTAATTTTATCACAAACATAGCATTGTTGTATAAAGTATAAAACATTCTAATTCTTCTAGCATACCTACCTCACATGCCTAAAACATGTAGTGCCATGTTTGGCATTTTTCTTTTCTTCAAATTTTTGGAGATTGATCAAGGTTTCTTCAAATTCGAGATTCATCTGTGTGGATACACTTAGAGATCGAACACTTGGACTATTCAAGTGAACCTTGTACGAGGGTACCAAAAGGAGCCGAATCGAACAAGGATCTAAAAGTTTTGCAAAGCAGGTTAAGGGTAACAATTCGTTTAACCCCCTATGGATGTTTTTATGTATTTTGTATACATCATAGACTTAATCATGGGTTTTAGAAAATCGTAAAATTTTTGTTTTCCGCTGTGCGAATCTTTAAGCGTTCCATACGGTATTGTTTCAGTGGTATCGTAGCTTTAGTCTATGATTATTATAAAATACTGTAATTGTTGTTGTAGCATAAGCTTATTTTGAATAAATTTGAATTTTGGGAATTTCTTTGTTTGAAGATACTAGGGTTTTGTTCATATGATGAACAAAGGGTTTAATTTTCTCTACGTTGGTATATAGTATTTGTATAAGATATAAACATGTATATATCAATTTTAATATGTATAAAAGTTTATACATATTTTTGTGACAAGTTTGGAACTTGATCATGATTGGTTAAGCGAAACAGTTCGCGGTTCACTGAAGAAGACGAGTCAGATCTGAACTTTGAAATTTTATGTCAGAACACTGATATTCAATTGGAAACGACGTTCTGAGCTAGACTCATATCCTAACCCTTTAGGGTATGAGCCTTGGTGGTTTTGGCCAAATTCGGACGTTTAGACCCTCTAATATGTGTTTTAATGTATAGCAAGATGTTTTTTAAATTAAAACAAATTCTAATTGGATTAGTATTGAACCCAAGATTCATGCTACAACTGGATCAATTTTTTTTTCCTTGTATTTTGTGTTTTATTACATGTGATGTGAATGGATTAAAAGGATGATTATGGACTAGACCAAATAATTGAGTTATGTGATTGGTTTATTAATTCAATGTGATTGAATGTTTTTTTTTTTTTTTTTTTTTTTTTTGGGGGGGGGGGGGGGGGGGGGGGTTAGGGGTGTTTGCAATTTTAAAAGAGGGCTTGCATGCCTTCCTTCCTCCTTCTTGATGTAATTTCTGTTTCCCTCCCATGAAACTCTCCCTTGGTTATTTAAGAGTTTTCTTTTAAAGTCATGTAAAATTAGATTTAGAGAAGAAAATGAGAAGACTACAAAGAAGAAGAAGGTGGAATCTACTTGGAGACGAGAATGTGTCTATGGAAAGTATGGAGACTATTTATTATTATCATTCAAGCTTACAGTATGAAAACATGTGATGTTGAATAAGTATGGATACTATTTGCTGAATTGAATGCTTCTAGAGCATGGGCTATTTTGAGGAATCCTGATGGACAAGTGGTTATGGCATACATGGAGCTATTTCCCGGTGTCTTTGACGCTACCACAGTGGAAGCACTAGCTTTAATGAAGGCGCTTGAGGAGACTGCAGAGACGGGTTTCTCACGCATTGTTGTGGAGGTAGATTCAACTACGATTGTCCATGGCACTAATTCAGATTCTTATGACATGTTCAGCTATGGAAATTGCCTTACGGTTATTAAAAGATTGATGCAAAGTATTGGGGTTCAATCATGCAAACATGTTAAACGTGAGGCACATATGGTTGCTCACCATCTAGCTAGGAATGCAAAGTATTGTGTTGATGTTAATGTTTGGTTGGATGATTTCCCATATTGTATTTCACTATTTGTTGCTCAAGATTCCCCTGAGTTGAAGTTTGGTTGATGAGAATTCCTACAATCTTTCCATCAAAAAAATAAGGATTACAACCCATAGACCTAGATTCAACTTAAAGGCTGAAGTTGAATCACCTTAAAAGTCCATAATCATCTAAGTCCCTTTTTATGTGATAATTGTTGGGCCGGTTTTGCCATAGATAGTTTACATGTCCATTAAAATTGTTTTAAATTATTATCCGATCAATGGATTATGTGGGTAATCCTTTTGAATTAAATTTTAAAAAATTTCAATTTAATTAGTAGAGTTTCAAATGGACATATTAAACTATAAATGGTGAAACATTTTGTTTTATGTAAGTGATGCATGTTAATTTATGAGACCATAAAAATTCCTTTCTTGTCTATCTATCTATTATATCTATATAAAGGCTGAGGCAAATCAAGCCTCCACAACTTGCCACCTCAGCCTTTTACTCTTCTCCTAAAAATCCAACGTGGCAACTCAAAAACAAATCTCTCTCTCTCTCTCTCTCTCTCTCTCTCTCTCTGTATAGACGTTCCAAGTTCCAACTATGAGAAACCCTCTTACTTCATTGCCTCATCCTCTCCCACAATATTTCAACCCCCACCGACGACTCTAGATGCCTCATCTCCTCTCCCACCATTTTATCGGTTCCTTCCCTCCCACAAAATCGAAAGCCGCTCCTCTCCCATCTTCAATCGCAACTTACATGGTAAGATTGTGCTCCCCTTTTCCTTTTCGTCCTTATCTAATAGAGATAGATTTAGATCTCTCTGATTTTTATATGTATATATATATATGTATATACATATACATGTGCGTGCGTGTGCGTGTGCGTGTGTGTGTGTGTGTGTATGTGTCTAGAAAATTCTAAATTTCTATGGGATTTGCATCTTTTTCTCAATTTCATCATCTGCATAAACTATATAAATCCCAAATTTCTCTGGGTTTCGCTTCTCTTTCCCATTTTCATTCATCTGTACATATATCTATATATATGTGTATGTGTGTGTGTGTGTATCTATAGAAAAATCCCAAATTTCTTTGGGTTTCTCTTCTTTTTACTCAATTTCATTCATCTGCATGTATAAATATATATATATGTATATACACATGTGTGTGTGTGAGTAAATATTTCAGTGCTCTGAACTATTGAATTTATGGTGTTTTTTTTTTACCAGAATTTTTTTTGTCTCCTTGTAGACACCCCATTTTGTCGGCTATCAGATTTAGGAGACCCATAGCTTGGTGGTTCACAATGATCGAAAAAGGACTCAAAAGGACTCCTGAAAGATGGTTCTATTTCTCAAAATGCTCAGAATGACCAAAATGCCCCTGAAAGCCCGGAAACTCCCAGATTTGGTCCCAAAGTTCTGAAAACATGCTACATCGTAAGAAAAGTGATAAAATGAGTTTTTAAGAGAAATCAGATGAAATCGTCAGCTCCCAGAGACCCCCGGAAGTCCCAGAAGTTCCCGGAAAGTCCCCGTTGACCGGTTTGACCAAGGTTTGACCAGGTTTGACCAAGTTTGACCAAAATCGTCCAAATTCACCGGAATCATTAGAAAAGTATTAAAATGAGTTTTAAAAGAAAATCGAGCGAAAACGTCAGCCCATGGGAGCTCCCGGAAGTTCCCAGAACTTCCCGGGAATCCCAAATTTGACCAGTTTGACCAGAATTTGACTTTAGAATCGGGGCACCGTGACATTTTTCAAACATTTTTCACGGATACTAGAGGTCAATAGCTTTCCAACGGTATATCGCACATAATTTCTGGATCTAAAACGAATTTATTATGAATTTCCAAAGGCGAAAAAGGCGATCAAATCGGCTTTTATCGCGAATACCGCAAAACTTTTCAAAGTGACCTATCCCCAAAATATTTTTTTATGTAAAGTAGACTCCATTACCTTTCCAACGGTATATCACAACCTCAGTTTGGAGTTCATACGCATTTTCTGTGAATTTCGGACAAAATAGGGCCTTTTCGATAATACCGGAACCTTTGGGGGCCTAAACGTAAATTTCTGGGCGTCTGAGGAGCAGTGCCGTCGCGGCACTGGCCCAGTGCCGCCGCGGTACTCAACCCTCGCAGAGTCCATTTTTGTAATTTTTTTGGGGGTCCAATTTGATTAATTGAAAGTCAAAACGACATAGTTTTGTGTTCACAGTTGTTTGGGACCAATGGGAGTACTTCTAAAACCCCAAAACCATCCCAAATTGGCCTATTTAAACCCCCCATTGCTCTTCATTTTGGGGGGCCAAGTGCAAAGCTTGAAAAGTTGTAGAGAAGAAGAGAGATAGAGATAGGTTTAGAAGAGAGAAAGGGAGCTTCTCCCATTGATTTTCCATAAAGAAAGTGAGTTTTAATCTTGTTTTCTTCCATTACCTCTCATATACTTCACATTCTAAACACCCCCAATCACCATTCTTGAGCATTCTTGAGTTAGGAAGCTACTTCCATGTCCAAATGTCAAAATCTATGAGTGAAACACCAAGCTACAAGTCCAAAATCATGAATATCATCTATTGATTGCTATCTATTTACTTGCTTGTTTATATTATGTTCATCTCTTCTTAATCTCATTTCTTTTTTATTTTCTTTATTTACTTACTAGTTCATCATCATCTAAGTGATGACATGAAGTTTGGGGTGAGTGAATCCTTATGGATAGTAGCTCTTGATCTCAAAAACATGTTTGATAGATGATGATCATAACCTCAATACTTCCAAGGTATTCTTGAAAAGTATTGAAGTTATGTTCAAAATAAAATAAATCTCTCCAACAATCTTGGAGGTTCTTGATGATGAGTTTGATGTTGGCATTTTAAGTGGCTATAATCCTTATTGAGTATTAAAAATATGTTTTCAAAACACCTATTTCAAAACCCCTCTCAATCCCTCTCATTTGGTTTTCAAGAAACAAAACCTTGTTTTCCCCAAAATCTTCAAAACAGTGAGTCAAAACAGTGAGTGAGTTGAGTTCAAAGATTTCTCTAGAACTCAATACTCAACACATGGATGCAAGGCCACTTGGAAAGTCTTCCTAACTCATTGGAGAACAGCCACGATTTTTGGTTTGACTTGGAAGTACTTAGAAATGGTCCATTTGGACCCCAACATTCCTTCCAGACATTCTGTTTTTGCTGTCACAGCAACTAGGTCCAATTCCAACCTCTTTCACAGAAAACCTTTCCAAAAGGGGTGGTCCTAACTTATTTTTCCCTTAAACTTCAATGTCTTAGGGAACTTTATGTATAAAATGGGCCTCTAGATCATTAGTTTTCATTTTCTAAGATTTTTTGACATTTCAGTCGACGGTACGGACTCTGTTTCTGAGTGACCTCTATTGTTTATATGATTTCTCACATTCTGTGATAGTTATTCAAGATTGGATTTTTGGGTTGTATTCTAGACACAATAAGGAACATCTCCATAAAAAATCATGCAATGAAAACATTCCTAATCCCTCTTTTCAAATTCCTAAAGATCATGCTACTGTTCTGTCCACTATTCACAGCAAGTATACCTTAACTTTCATTCCTTGATTTGATGCTTATATGCATTCCAAATTAGCTCATATCTTAGGAAGTAGTTCATACTACATTTGTATATATCCCATGTTGATTTAATCCATTCATTCATGCACATTTTTAGACTTCTAAGTCATTTTAGAGATCCATGTACACAAAACACACTACAACCTTTGCACATTTTTAGATACATACAATACATTCATGCAAGATTTGGGGTTTTTGTAACTCTTAATCTAAGAAGATTATAAGGAATGAACTTGATCACACGTTCGTGCTTCCCTTCGATCTAATCATCCTTTCTCATCCGTCCCGGGGATTGAGAGATCTTCTTTTCTCAAGGATTAACATGCATCATACTAGCTTGCTAAGCATATTTTGATTTCTTGGTTTATTTGTTTCAAGAACAATTCGTATCCCCTTTAGATTAAGGAAACCTAATTACTTGATACATGATTAGACGATTTTTCCTAGGTTTATTTGTGTGTTCTTTCACTTTACATTGCGTGATATTTGATTTAGATCTTATGAATGATATTTTATCTTTAGATCTTCCATTTTCAAGTTTCTTATGTGATGTAATATACTATCATAGTATTAATTGCCGAGCCATACATAGTATAAGATGATTATTTGGATGTTAATTGAGGCCCGTCGAAAGACGGGGCGAGTTGAGGGTGTTTTAGTCGCGACAAAGGCTCCTTCCTCTCTCGTACCAAAACCCCGAACCAAGTTCTTTGGTTATGAAGGGCCGGTGCCCTTTATCCATTTGGGTGAGTCAAAATTAGGTTTCTTGGTTCCTTAAAGACCAAGTGGCGACTCTGTATCTGTTTTCAACAGACCATTTTCTTCCTTTGAATCAAACAAATCAATTCAAAACAAAATTCAAAACAAACGAAAGCGGTGGAAGCCCGGTATCCACAATCTGGCGACTCTGCTGGGGATTTTATTTTAAAATAAATAATACAGAGGTTTGACTCATAAGAAGCATCCTTAAAATCATCTTTTTACTGTGTTTGGTTCACCGCATTGCACTCTTGCATTTCCCCCCTCCGACTGTGTCTGAAACGTGGCGCTGACATTGTTCAGGTCTTGCTGTGCCAGGGCACAAGTCACCGTTGATACTGTACCTTCCAAGGTATATCAAAAAGAGTAAAAACCTCCGTACTGTCTCTCTGACGGTATATTGGAACTCTCGTCAACAGACCCTCTTTGACTAAATCCAGCCTTTGCATATAGATTCCGGTAGAACCTTTCATAGGACTGTTCATTTATCTTTTCAGATAGGATAATATGATATAACTGATGTATGCCCTGACGGGATTACCTGCGCGGTGTAGATGCTTATGTGGCATAGAACAGAACCTCTTTCTTATGATTCCCAAGGCAATCACTCACATGTGATCACATTGAGTTGACTTGCCTAGGCACCATGACAAGGATGTCTGCTCCATGCCCACAAAGATATACACCGCAAACCTTGTTTGTTGGTCCTGAGACATAGGAGTATGAAAACTTGCTAGACATTATGATCACCATCATCACCTATTCCCGGCGTATATCTCTATTTCTTCCAAAAACTCTATCCGACTCATCAGGATATCCCTATTTCTCCTAGAAACTCTGTCCGAATCACCCAGATTTCCTAGAAATCCCTATTTCTCTCCAGATTACCCAAAAATCTCAATTTCTTCCAGAAACTCTGATACACCTATGTCCCCTAGATATTCTTGGTTCCCCCAGAATACCCAGAAACCTCAATTTTTCTTAGAAACTCCGATATGCTTGTTTCTCCCAGAGACTCTGTCCGACTTACCCAGTTATACCTGTTTTCCCAGAAGCTCTGTCCAAATCTCTCAGATTACCCAGAAATCTCAATTTCTCCCAGAAATTCCAGTATACTTGTTTCTCCTAGAAACCCTGTCTAACTTACTCGAGTTTTCATGTTTTCCCATAAGCTCTATCCAAATCTCCAAGATTTCCCAAAAATTCCAGCAACTCCATCCAAACTTCCCAAAAATGCCTAGATGTACCAATTTCTCCCAGAAATTCTGATTTCCCAATTTCTCCTAGAAGCTCAGTCCAAATCAACCAGAAATCCCTATTTCTCCTAGAAACTCAAATGACTTCTAGAAATTTCTCCGAATTTTCCAAATCCCTATTTCTCCCAGAAACTCTGTCCAAAATTCCCGAAGGATCCCGAAAATCCCTGTTATCCCTTGGTGATCATACTGAAAAGAAAGGTTAGCACACTTTGTATGACTAGGACCTTACTTGTTTAACTGCTATCTGTTAGAAATAGGAGCATCATATAGATTAGGGCTTACATCCGCGTGCTTGTCTCACATGCATGCACCATCCCTATCGGTCTGCACGCACTATCCTAGTCAGTCCACGTTTGTTAACATCACTGTCATTATCTCTCTAGTCATCACTATCAGAATTTGATACACTTCTCTCGAATCTATAGGTCATTATAGATTCCCAAAGTCAGCCACTGAGATCCCCATCCTGGGTCAGAAGTTCGAACAGTCATTTGGTCAAGATCTGCCCGCCAATTTACTTCAGCATGATTCAAGAAGAATTGGAAAATAAGGTCACTGTGTTCGGAACAACCATAAGCCAGCAATCTGATCGCCTGGCCCAAGTTTTGAGTTTCATGGAAGAACTGAAACAACAGCAGCCACAGCACCCACCTGGGTTCCCACCACCACAAGGGTTCATGCCACCACCACCGCCTGAATTTGGACCGCCTCCCGAGAACAATGGGGAAGAAGAATGGTTTCAAGGGGTCCCGTCGCCTGTATATGAGAAAAAGCTCCAAGAGCAAATGGACAAGGTTGACAAGCTTGAGAACATACTAAGGAAGAGTAAGGGAGTCGACGATTACATGTTAGATTTGGAAGGATTGTTTGAGCCCAACAAGGTGAGGCTACCCGAGAACTTCAAAATGCCTGAAATTGACCGTTTTGATGGAACAGGGAATCCAAAAAGTCACATCAAGTTGTGCATGAGCATCTTCCAATCGATGGGCTGCACTCATGAGCACATTGCGATGTTGTTCCCGCAAACCCTTAAGAATGCCGCACTATCCTGGTTCCTAACCCTTGAAACCTCCAAGACTCGAGTCTGGGAAGACGTTGCTAGAACTTTTATTGATCACTACTCTTACAACCAAGAGTTTGATATCACCATTCGGGATCTAGAGACTACCAGGCAGAATTTCAATGAGTCCTTCACTGCATTCTTGAGTAGATGGAGGAATAAAGTAGCTCAAATGATCCACAGACCTGTTGAGAAAGAGCAAGTACGTATGCTGGTCAAGAACATGCAACCAGTATATCATGACAAGCTATTCTACCAATCCATCTCCACATTCGAAGAGCTATTTGAAATAGGCACTAGAATAGAGGATGCCATCAGAGAAGGAAAGTTCAAAAAGGGTGAACCCCAACACCAGTCCAAGAGACCTAACTACCCCCTGGGCTCCCCGGATATCAATGCACTTAGCAACCAATCAATGGCATGCGCCCTTCGTCCATACCAGTCCATTCCGCCAAATCGCCCAAAAGGCCCTCGCGAATTCTCCAAACTTGATGTTCCTCTTTCTACAGCCTTGGACCACCTACTCAAAAAGGGCCACATGCAGCTCCTCCCTCATAAGCCGCTACCAGATCCTATACCCTCCCACTACAACATGAGCCTACGATGTGCTTATCACCAAAATCTAGGCCATACCACCGATCAGTGCATCCGCCTCCGTCATGACATTCAGAACCTTATAGAAGATGTCCCCTATCCTAATCCCATCCACTATCTTGGCTTGGACCAACCAATCGAATGATCTCTTCCGTCGATGCTAATGAATGCTGAAGCTACGCAGTAAAGTGATGGTGTTTGGAACTTCTGCTAAAAAAGGAAAAAAGAATAAGAAAAATAAATGGGTCGCAAAGACACTCCATTTGAGACCGGATCGAGTCAAGTTGAGTCTGTTCTATGTTCTGAGTCCATTTCAATTCTAGTCTTGTGATCGAGTCTGTCTGTCATCGAGTTGTTAATAAGTCTGTAAACCTTCTCTATTGATGGAATGAAATATCATTTTGCTTAATCTGATGTGCCTAGTTATAAATGCATGAATCACTAAACTGAAGTGTCACTTTTCAAATTACCATGGATATTACTCTGCTAAAAATTTTTCTACAACAAAACAAAAAAGAATCCTGAAAGGTTAAAGTCGATTTCACGCTGACACTGATGAAGAGCTGAGAATTGAACAGTCTTACTTTAAGAATTTAAAAATGCTCTTGCCTCAATCTTGAAAAGACATACTTGAAACTGACTTGGGGCTTGCCCAACACCCTTTCCACCATTTCTATCATTTCAAAGCCTTGGGCCCAACCCGATTGATAGCCATGCGAACCTGTACGGACTTGGTCCTTGACGGTAGCCAAACATTTCAGTGAGTTTCATCTCCACTTTAAAATAAAAAAAAATAAAAACCGAAAAAAAAAAAAAAAAAAAAGCTCGCTAGGTTGAAAACCCGAAAGGGCACCTAGGCAAAAGTTAGAGCTGAAAAAGGTGTTGATTTCCAAAATCTGACCCTAGCCAGTCAAAATGTTGGAGAAAATTTTGATGAAACAAATGAGAGAATCATACGCTTCAAGATACATCTTAAGAACGTGCCAAGATCACATTTCAAACGGCACAGAATGACCACACATAAATTCTGAGAGCTGACGTGCACATTCTGGAATTCTGAGATTACGATTGAAAGATCTCATAAGAATCGACTACATTAAAAAGCGAAATTGACTGGTTAGGCGAAAGTGAAAAGGATCAATCCTCAAAACAAAACAAAAAGAAAAAGAAAAAGAAAAAGAAAAGAAAGGGAGATTGAAACTGAATCCTTTTATTCAAAGCTACCATAAGTGGCTCAAGTTTGAACTTATATGACGATTGGTTTGAGAAACCCTCATATCCAATTTCTTTCAAGCCCTGCCTTGAACTACGCTCGACCTGATTCCCACTCGGGGATACGTAGGCAACCGCATCGGTTCGGTCACCCCACCTACCCAAAAATTAACCCGCTTCTTCCCAACCATGCCGGAACTACGTTGGACCTGATCCCCACTTGGGGGTACGTAGGCAGACTTTAAAAAAAGAAAAAAAGAAGGATGGCTCGCTAGGTCGAAAATCCGAAAGGACGCCTAGGCAAAAATTAGAGTTAAATCCAAGATGAGCAATAACAAAAGAGAGAAAAGAGCTTGCTAGGTCACCTCACTGGTGCCTAGGCAAAAGTTATGAGCATTTGAGAGATTAAAGTCACGGTCCATGCCTTAAGCCAGAAAATCACCTTCCACACTAGGGGCAAACTTCGGCTACCCGCCTCGTTTGCCTGACTTTTACTATCTACCCTTCACACAAGGGGCAAACTTCGGTCACCTACCTCGTTTGCCCAAAACCTCCAATGAACCTTCCTCCAAACTAGGGGCAAACTTCGGTCATTTGCCTCGTTTGCCTACCGATCCCGCTTCATGCCCTTTAAACTAGGGGCAAACTTCGTTTGCCACCTAATCCCTATACATCAATGGTAAGCCTTCAAGTCACAAACATTGTCTTGAACAGATGGAAATGGAGCGTCTTTCATTCCATAAGCTAAGGCACTAATTCAAAGTACTTCTTGGGAGAAGTAGAAAATTGACTAGATCACTAGGGAGGAATTTTCAAAAATCAAATTTATCAGCAAAGTGCTACCATGTTAAGATGAGGGGTGAACACCAAAAGAGAAATGGTACATCGTTTATGACAAAAGCACATCAAGTTTTGACAAGACGACCTTGTTTCATTTTGGTGTCAAATGTGTCGTCCTCGTGCGTCAATGTATGTCAAGTTGTTTAGTCTGTTGTACTCTCAAATGTGTAAATCAACAGTGACTAATAAAATTTTCAAATCAAGTTATAAAGAGCATGCCAATACAAGCAGAAGTACCAAACACCATTACTGCACCGGTTAAGGCGTCCGCATGAGAAGCGTCCAAACTTAGGGCAAATGCGAATTTTATCCCTTTCCAAACCATCAAAAGTTGACCGTCATCTCCTTGCAACATAAGTCCATGAGTGGCTGTTGATTTCCTTCCGTTGTTCATGCAACATAAGTCCATGAGTGGCTATTGATGATCTTCTTTCATCTCCTTGCAACATAAGTCCATGAGTGGCTGTTGATCTTCCTTCATGCAACATAAGTCTATGAGTGGCTGTTGATTTCCTTCTGTTGTCCTTGCAACATAAGTCCATGAGTGGCTGTTGATCTTCCTTCATGCAACATAAGTCCATGAGTGGCTGTTGATCTTCCTTCATGCAACATAAGTCCATGAGTGGCTGTTGATTTCCTTCCGTTGTTCATGCAACATAAGTCCATGAGTGGCTGTTGATGATCTTCTTTCATCTCCTTGCAACATAAGTCCATGAGTGGCTGTTGATCTCCCTTCATGCAACATAAGTCCATGAGTGGCTGTTGATCTTCCTTCATGCAACATAAGTCCATGAGTGGCTGTTGACTTCCTTCCTTTGTTCATGCAACATAAGTCCATGAGTGGCTGTTGATGATCTTCTTTCATCCTAGCAACATAAGTCCATGAGTGGCTGTTGATCTCTCACCTTTTTTCATGCAACATAAGTCCATGAGTAGCTGTTGATGATCTTCCTTTCTCCTAGCAACATAAGTCCATGAGTGGCTGTTGATCTTTCATCCTTTGTTCATGCAACATAAGTTCATGAGTGGCTGTTGATGACCTTCTTTCATCCTAAAGCAACATAAGTCCATCACTCTCCTCTTTCAAAATCAAAACCTTAACTGCCGCAGGCCATCTCCATATCCCTCATCACAAATAGAATGATACCTTGACTCCCATTTAAAGGACGTATTTCCTTCTTCCTAGCAGAGTACATTATCCTTCAGCTCCTAGAGGCCCCGACCGACCCTCTTGGATTGAGCGCCAAAAGAGATTCTCTGAGAACCCTACATCATCCCCCGAGGACAGAAACCGATAGATACCAGCTCCCGGAGGTCCTGACCGACCCTCTTGGATTGAGCGCCAAAAGAGATTCTCCGAGAACCCTACATCATCCCCCGAGGACAGAAACCGATAGATACCAGCTCCCGGAGGTCCTGACCGGCCCCCTTGGATTGAGCGCCAAAAGAGATTCTCCGAGAACCCTACATCATCCCTCGAGGACAGAAACCGATAGATACCAGCTCCCGGAGGTCCTGACCGGCCCCCTTGGATTGAGCGCCAAAAGAGATTCTCCGAGAACCCTACATCATCCCCCGAGGATAGAAACCGATAGATACCATCTCCCGGAGGTCTTGACCGGCCCCCTTGGATTGAGCGCCAAAAGAGATTCTCCGAGAACCCTACATCATCCCCCGAGGACAGAAATCGATAGATACCAGCTCCCGGAGGCCCTGACCGGCCCTCTTGGATTGAGCGCCAAAAGAGATTCTCCGAGAACCCTACACCATCCCCCGAGGACAGAAACCGATAGGCCCTAACCGGCTCTTTTGGATTGAGCATTGCGAAATCTGACAAACTACGAGAGATTCAAAGATGGATCCTGGTTTTAGGTCAAGAATTGAAGAGAGATTCTCAGAGAGTCCCCTACCATCCCAGCAGAAGATAACAGAAGTCCGAACCAATTCTCCGGACTTTGTCATCATAAGGATCGGCCAACGATTGAAAACATCACCCGCAGTCAAATTCCCAGGGCAAGCACTGTCTATTCGCAATTCAAGGATCCGTGTCCACTGATTATCATGAGCTTTCTCACCTGTCAGTCATCATGAGTTTCCTCACTTATCGCGAGCTTCTTCACTCCGGTTATCTCACCTGTCAATTATCGTGAGCTACCTATTATGAGCCTCCTCGCTTTGGTTATTATAAAACTGTCGGTTATCATTAACTCCCTCACCTATGGGTTATCTTTAGTTGTCATCCTCAAAGATCCCACATCCGATCCCATTCGCTTGTAAAGCACACTTCCCGTAATTCCAGAAGTTTGCCCCTAGACCCAGAGTCTTCTAAACCTTGATGTCCTTATCCGAGTCATCCACCACATCACAGTCGTAAACACTATCACAACACCAGCCCACTCGGAGTGGCACACCCCACAACACCTGCTCATACTAGGGTCATAACACTAGACATGATAGGACTCATGACACAATTCATATCACATCCATGCATTGCATATCACTCTTATAGCATAGCATCCGCCTGATTGTTGTGTATGTGCATGTGTGATTTATTCATTTGTGCCTTGAACTACGTCCTGGTCTGATTCCCATTGGGATACGTAGGTAGCTCACGCGGAGCGCGACCAGCACTAACCTCATCATCCTTGCATCTTTTGCAACACTTTTTATCCTAAATCTATAGCCTCCAAAAAGTCTTGTCTCTTCAAAGCTTTGGCACTCGCTTGCGATATGCGTTGCCTCGCAAGTTCATGCCAAAGAGGGGCAAACTGTAGACACCCCATTTTGTCGGCTATCAGATTTAGGAGACCCATAGCTTGGTGGTTCACAATGATCGAAAAAGGACTCAAAAGGACTCCTGAAAGATGGTTCTATTTCTCAAAATGCTCAGAATGACCAAAATGCCCCTGAAAGCCTGAAAACTCCCAGATTTGGTCCCAAAGTTCTGAAAACATGCTACGTCATAAGAAAAGTGATAAAATGAGTTTTTAAGAGAAATCAGATGAAATCGTCAGCTCCCAGAGACCCCCGAAAGTCCCGGAAGTTCCCGGAAAGTCCCCGTTGACCGGTTTGACCAAGGTTTGACCAGGTTTGACCAAGTTTGACCAAAATCGTCCAAATTCACCGGAATCATTAGAAAAGTATTAAAATGAGTTTTAAAAGAAAATCGAGCGAAAACGTCAGCCCATGGGAGCTCCCGGAAGTTCCCAGAACTTCCCGGGAATCCCAAATTTGACCAGTTTGACCAGAATTTGACTTTAGAATCGGGGCACCGTGACATTTTTCAAACATTTTTCACGGATACTAGAGGTTAATAGCTTTCCAACGGTATATCGCACATAATTTCTGGATCTAAAACGAATTTATTATGAATTTCCAAAGGCGAAAAAGGCGATCAAATCGGCTTTTATCGCGAATACCGCAAAACTTTTCAAAGTGACCTATCCCCAAAATATTTTTTATGTAAAGTAGACTCCATTACCTTTCCAACGGTATATCAAAACCTCAGTTTGGAGTTCATACACATTTTTTGTGAATTTCGGACAAAATAGGGCCTTTTCACGAATAACGGAACCTTTGGGGGCCTAAACGTAAATTTCTGGGCCTCTGAGGAGCAGTGCCGCCGCGGCACTGGCCCAGTGCCGCCGCGCCGCGGCACTCAACCCTCGCAGAGTCCATTTTTGTAATTTTTTTGGGGGTCCAATTTGATTAATTGAAAGTCAAAACGACATAGTTTTGTGTTCACAGTTATTTGGGACCAATGGGAGTACTTCTAAAACCCCAAAACCACCCCAAATTGGCCTATTTAAACCCCCCATTGCTCTTCATTTTGGGGGGCCAAGTGCAAAGCTTGAAAAGTTGTAGAGAAGAAGAGAGATAGAGATAGGTTTAGAAGAGAGAAAGGGAGCTTCTCCCATTGATTTTCCATAAAGAAAGTGAGTTTTAATCTTGTTTTCTTCCATTACCTCTCATATACTTCACATTCTAAACACCCCCAATCACCATTCTTGAGCATTCTTGAGTTAGGAAGCTACTTCCATGTCCAAATGTCAAAATCTATGAGTGAAACACCAAGCTACAAGTCCAAAATCATGAATATCATCTATTGATTGCTATCTATTTACTTGCTTGTTTATATTATGTTCATCTCTTCTTAATCTCATTTCTTTTTTATTTTCTTTATTTACTTACTAGTTCATCATCATCTAAGTGATGACATGAAGTTTGGGGTGAGTGAATCCTTATGGATAGTAGCTCTTGACCTCAAAAACATGTTTGATAGATGATGATCATAACCTTAATACTTCCAAGGTATTCTTGAAAAGTATTGAAGTTATGTTCAAAATAAAATAAATCTCTCCAACAATCTTGGAGGTTCTTGATGATGAGTTTGATGTTGGCATTTTAAGTGGCTATAATCCTTATTGAGTATTAAAAATATGTTTTCAAAACACCTATTTCAAAACCCCTCTCAATCCCTCTCATTTGGTTTTCAAGAAACAAAACCTTGTTTTCCCCAAAATCTTCAAAACAGTGAGTCAAAACAGTGAGTGAGTTGAGTTCAAAGATTTCTCTAGAACTCAATACTCAACACATGGATGCAAGGCCACTTGTAAAGTCTTCCTAACTCATTGGAGAACACCCATGATTTTTGGTTTGACTTGGAAGTACTTAGAAATGGTCCATTTGGACCCCAACATTCCTTCCAGACATTCTGTTTTTGCTGTCACAGCAGCTAGGTCCACTTCCAATCTCTTTCACAGAAAACTTTTCCAAAAGGGGTGGTCCTAACTTATTTTTCCCTTAAACTTCAATGTCGTAGGGAACTTTCTGTATAAAATGGGCCTCTAGATCATTAGTTTTCATTTTCTAAGATTTTTTGACATTTCAGTCGACGGTACGGACTCTGTTTCTGAGTGACCTCTATTGTTTATATGATTTCTCACATTCTGTGATAGTTATTCAAGATTGGATTTTTGGGTTGTATTCTAGACACAATAAGGAACATCTCCATAAAAAATCATGCAATGAAAACATTCCTAACCCCTCTTTTCAAATTCCTAAAGATCATGCTACTGTTCTGTCCACTATTCACAGCAAGTATACCTTAACTTTCATTCCTTGATTTGATGCTTATATGCATTCCAAATTAGCTCATATCTTAGGAAGTAGTTCATACTACATTTGTATATATCCCATGTTGATTTAATCCATTCATTCATGCACATTTTTAGACTTCTAAGTCATTTTAGAGATCCATGTACACAAAACACACTACAACCTTTGCACATTTTTAGATACATACAATACATTCATGCAAGATTTGGGGTTTTTGTAACTCTTAATCTAAGAAGATTATAAGGAATGAACTTGATCACACGTTCGTGCTTCCCTTCGATCTAATCATCCTTTCTCATCCGTCCCGGGGATTGAGAGATCTTCTTTTCTCAAGGATTAACATGCATCATACTAGCTTGCTAAGCATATTTTGATTTCTTGGTTTATTTGTTTCAAGAACAATTCGTATCCCCTTTAGATTAAGGAAACCTAATTACTTGATACATGATTAGACGATTTTTCCTAGGTTTATTTGTGTGTTCTTTCACTTTACATTGCGTGATATTTGATTTAGATCTTATGAATGATATTTTATCTTTAGATCTTCCATTTTCAAGTTTCTTATGTGATGTAATATACTATCATAGTATTAATTGCCGAGCCATACATAGTATAAGATGATTATTTGGATGCTAATTGAGGCCCGTCGAAAGACGGGGCGAGTTGAGGGTGTTTTAGTCGCGACAAAGGCTCCTTCCTCTCTCGTACCAAAACCCCGAACCAAGTTCTTTGGTTATGAAGGGCCGGTGCCCTTATCCGCTTGGGTGAGTCAAATTAGGTTTCTTGGTTCCTTAAAGACCAAGTGGCGACTCTGTATCTGTTTTCAACAGACCTTCCTTTTCCTTTCTTTGATCCATGTCAAATTCCTTTTCAAAACAATCTCAAACAAGAGAAGTGGTCCACTTCCGCGTGTCCATACTCCTTCACTATATACCATCTCTTCTATGACTTACTTTGATCACTACCAATCGAGACATACCAAATCGGTAATTATTTCTTAGTTCATCCTAATTGATTTTGAATCGGTTTCTCAGCCTTCTTGATTTCAATTAATTGAATTATCGATCTTAAATTCTTTAATATTTGACTTTGATATGTATTGATTTTGCAGTATGACAAGTTTAATCGGAATATCCTTGCTATCACTTGTATGATACTTGCTATAAAATGACCTACTCTGTATCCCCCCCCCCCCCCCATCTCTCTCTCTCTCTCTCTCTCTCTCTCTATATATATATATATATATATATCAATATATACAAATGTTAAGTACACGGACACCTAAAATGTTTAGATGCTAATGTGTGAACGGCAATTTTGGTAAATTATAATAACACCCCAGAATTATGACCGTTTTTCACTAACACCCTTTAAATCCTCTCATCCAAGATCTTCATTTCCCCTTTCCAAGTCAATTGATTGATTAAAGTATATATATATATATATATATGTGTGTGTGTGTGTGTATGTGTGTGTATGTATATTTTATACGTACGTTAAATACTCTCATAGAAAGAAAAAAACATGCACACACACACACACACTCAAATATGTACATGACACACACATAGAGCTACACGCACACAGATTTGTACTCTATGCGTCCATGTGTGTGTGTGCTTTATATGTGTTCTTTCCATTCAAGTGCTTCTGTTTGATTATTTTTTTAAAATATTGGTTCAGTTCTGTATTGATTTTCCACCTCAATCATTGACAAATCTAGGTTTTGTACTCTCTATCTCTCTGTCATTTTTCCTCCACTTTTAAGCATGAGATAGAGTTCAGAGGAAGAGTTCCGATCCCAAAAGCTCCGGTCGAGGAGGCAGAGAAGTTGGAAGGATAAGAAACCCCAAAAACAGAGTAAGGCTATTTTTTTTTTTACTTTGTTGTTTTGATTGGATTTTTAGAAACCCCAAAAACAGAAGAGAAAAAGAAGAGGTTTCTGCACTTTTCCCCCCCAAATTAGTTTAAAGAGTAAGGTTTGCAAGTGTATTTTTGATCTGATTTTTAGAAACCCCAATAACAAGAGAGAAAAAGAAGAGGTTTTTGCAATTTTTTCCTATTTAGTTTAAAGAGTAAAGTTTGCAAGTGTTTTTTGATCTGGTTTTTGAGCTCATCAGTTTGTCCTTATTTTGCAGCCTTTGGTATTTACTTGAGAAGGTTTCAAAGCTTGAAAACGAGGTTAGTGATAGACTTTGAATCTAATCTTCGTGTCTTTTGTTAAATGTCAATTACTTAAATTTAATAAAACTAAACCTCCTTTTAATTGTTTTTTTTTAATCATGATTGGACAGATCTAAATATCCAACTTACCATTTGAAGCCCAGAACCAAATTCGATATACATTGGTTTATCTTCTAGAGAGACATAACAGTGGCCACGAAAAGTGGGAAACAATAGTGCCATTGAAAGTGCAATAAAACAGGTTGAATGTCAAAGCTTAATTTACTGTTTCTGAACTTTCAATGGCATAACAGTGGCAGACATAGATTGAGCATAGAGTAGACACCCCAATTTTGACCAAACATCGAGTTAAGGGGAGTATTACCTCTAAGATCCGATGATGACAATGTCCGACTAATTTGGGACTTGCAAATGTGATTCAAGCTCTTCCGAAGGCTCTTCTAATTCAAGACAAAAAGGAAAAAGAGAGAAAAAGGGAAAACAGAGGAGAACGACACATAGTAAGATTTGCGGCAGTCACGGGTTGTCGTATGGCACTCGCTTAACTGTCGGAGCGGCATTCAATGAATGCCGCAAATTTCACTAAATGCCTCGAAAATATGGATTTCTAGAAAAAATGGCAATCCTCGGAGTTGTCCCCGACATTCTATGAATTCGGATGCAACAATCAATGAATGCCACGACAGCATTCATCAAGTGCCATTCCGGCACTCACCAAGTGCCGCTTCCATCTCCAGTGAGTGCCGCATTTTTTGGTAGACAGCTGTAATACAGCACGTTTTGTACCACCAAAAGGACATACGAAATTAGTGTTTTTGCCCCTGAAATGACTAAGATACCCTTTTAAAATTGCCTATATAAAGAGGAGTGAATATCCCATTACAAGAGAGGAGAATTTCTTTGATCTTCCAACCTATCTTGATTCCTTCCTCTAAATCTCTAGAAAATTTTCTAAACATACTTAAGAGTTGCTTTTGTAATTTGAAAGAGAGGTTTATGTGTGAGTTAGGGTTGAAGAGCTTGATTAACATGTGGAAATCCTCCCAATCACAAAGTTGAGGATATTAGAGGTAGACTCTAGACTAAATCATTCTTTAAATACATGTTAACTTGGCTAATGTATGAATGTTGAGTCTCTTTTTTGTTTTTGGTTGCATTCATCTCTTGGGATTCATGAGACTTTCAATGTCTCATTTGAATCTTTTGATTTGAAATCTCTTGGACTTCTTATAAGTTCATGGTTTATAAGAAGATTAGGATTGATAATTAGCATTTAAGTTCAAATCCACCTCCATGGTTTGATCTTGTTATTCTAGGACTTTAAGAAGTTTCTTCATACTTCATTGAAGTCTATCAAGTATAAGAGTCTTTAGTCTCCAATGACCATCATATGGTAGGAGGAATAATTAACTTGCACCCATGGTTTAGATTCATTGTGTTGAGGTTTTATGTAGTCTCTTCATACTTCATTAAAATCCACAAGTTTAAGTGTCCTTAGCCTCTAATGACCATCAAATGGTAGGAGGAATAATTTGAGTCTAAACTTATACCCATGGTTTAGATTCATTGTGTTGAGGTTTTATGAAGTCTCTTCATACTTCATTAAAATCCACAAGTTTAAGTATCCTTAGTCTTCTATGAACATCAAATGATAGAAGAATTAGTTTAATTAAAGCCAAGTTTGATGACTTAGTAGTTAAAATTAGTAAGTAAAACATAAATTAGACAAAAGATGCAGTGAGTTCATCAACCACTTTTCATCAAAGATTTTTAGTTAAACATCGAACCGTTGGAACTGAATGAAACAATGGGAAAGTGTCTATAACTCAAAGTTCTACCACTGTAATTTTTGTTTTAGTGAGATTCTATGTTTTAAGTGGTTTGGTCATGAGTTTTAGGAAACAATAACGATCTGTCCAGAGTTTCAGAACAGCAACACCTTTTTGAAATGAGTAAATCAGAACCTTAATCAAACATTTTTGACCCTAAATAATTTTTTATATGAAGTTTGATGTGTTAATGAGGTCCCTAAAAAGATCTAAGTGTTTCTGATTTTTTTACTATTTTTAGAAAATCATACAAAAATTTTGTACAGAGAGTTATGAAGTCCTGAGTGACGTCTAGTATTTGTCTAATTCTCAGAGATCTAACCGTTGAAACCTTGAGTTTCTTTTTAGATTAAAAATTACGCTCACAGAGGCATCTAGTGTCCAAAAATCATCAAGATCAAACCATAGAAACCATGCCTTTTATTTCTTTGAAGTTTTGTTATGCTTTCAGCAATTTTCAGAATCATGTCACAGCTTTGGCCAATCTTGTGAATAATGGCTCAAATGATATTTTCATGAGTTAGGGTTCAAACCATGGTTCGATAATGATTAGTAATGCTTGAATTCAAAGTTTAGATGATCTAAATCAATGAGTAATTCATAATTTATTCTTGTTGATGTATACATTCATCCATGTAACTCGATGCTTGTAATTAGGATTCGTTGCTTTAGATTTAACTATATTTGATAGATTTAAGCTAGAGGCCTAGGATTGTCATCTAACTTTATATCTTGTATATTATATGGACTGACCTTTGTTTTGTAGCGCCGATGAGGTATGACCTCTCGACTCTCCCTTAGTTTAATTATTCCTTAATTTCATTGATTTTTCGAGCTCATGTGCGACACATTAGAATTAAAACTTGCCTTATGTGTATATGTGATTAGAGACCTTTTTATTAGGATTTCAACTTTTGTATGCATTGCATGTTTAAATATTCATAGCTGTACCCCGGGTAAGTTCTCTAGTTCTCCATTTTGCATATCATATTGCTTGCTAAATGAACTATTTGGTTTTGAATGATATTTTGTCTTTAGCAATTTTACACCATTTCGACATGCTTGTATAATGTATATTTATATTTATGTATTAGTTGAGGTCATGCTTAGATTAATAGTTTGATTAATAGGATGTTGAGTAGAGGCCTATCGCGAGATCGGATGAGAGATGGTGTTTTAGTCCTTCGGACTCCTTCCTCTCTCATTCCATAATCCCCGAACCTAGTTAATCTCTGGTTTCAAAAAAAGATCGGTTTGCTTTTAAAATGGTTTCTTAATTTTCCTTTAAAAATTAAGTGGCGACTCTTTGTATTTGAAATGTGAATAAAAAAATATTTAAAAAAAAAAAGTGGGCCCTAAATGCCGGTATCCACAATCTGGCGACTCTGCTGGGGATCGAACTCAGAATCTCTGGTTTCGCAGATCAGAATTCTAATTTTGGGTTCACTTGAGGATTAGACTTGAAAACATCCTTTTAATCGAATTAATTAATCTTTGTGTGCCTGTTGCATTTCACTTGCATGTCCAGCTAGTCGATTGCACGGAGCTATGACCTTGGAGGCTCGAGACAACCCGATCGGTCAAGTTATCATGGGACTGTGTGGTCACCCTTGATCTCGTACCATGATTTGGTATATGAAGCATCCTATCGGATGTGTGTCAAGGGTCCCTTATTTGACCAAAACCCAACCTTTGCAAGGTAGCTTCTATAGAACCTTTCAAGTCTTAGGGAATGAATCCTTGATTAGGGTTATGTGCTAGGGAGTGTTGTATGTCCGGAAGGGATTACTTGAGATGATGACGATGCTCACTTAAATCGCTTTTGAGCAATTCCTCTTCATGTCCCATGACATTTGGGAATATGTTAGATTTTGATTATAAGATTACATCTCTTATATCATGTTTAGCTAAGCATCATTGACATTGTATGTATCCGAATTCATGGAAAGTACAGTGATAATCCGATCATGTGATCCTCCTACTCGAAGAATTTTAAATCCATCTTTGAAAGCAAACGGATTTTTGCCAAAGTTTTCAATCGCTTTTTCAAAAATCTTTGGAGTTCACTTTTTTTTTTATTAAAGCTCCAAATTAACCTTTGTTTAGGAATTTTTTTTGGAAGAAATGCTTTTCAAATGAATTTCAAAGCAAAATTTCAATCCAATCATCTTTACTAAGAAATATTTTCACACCCTTATTTTTAAATAAAAGATGCAAAATCCTTGAGAATCGTTTTTGAAAGATCTCATCATTTAAAATGAATTTCGAAATTTTTTGAATATCTAACCTTTGAGAGGGTAGTGAAGATTGCAATAAAAGGAGAAATCAGCACATTTGACATGAATAAAGGATTTTTTTATATGCTAATGTGTCTACTTGCTAGGACTAGAAATTTCCTTTCTTTTTCATATAGAATAGGCACACACGCACACATGCATTGCATCCGTGTGACATATGAACCATTTCATCTCACCAAAAGTCTTCCAAAAAAATATATATATAATAAGAGATTTTGATAAAAATAAAGAAAACAAAAAATCTTTTGAAAAATATTTCCTTTTGTAGGGCAAATATAGCATCTAGTTCGGGCACAATTTGGTTTAGAGGTCCCACTACAATGTTAGTAAGAAGAGAAGAAGACAGAGAAATGGCAGATGAAAGGAACGATGGGGAAGTAGTAGAGTTAAGGACATTGGCAAAACAGCAAGCAAAGCAAATAAGGTGACAAGCTGAGAATATGAACCGTATGATGGTCATGATAGAAGCGATAGCATGTCCGCTGCCAGTTATGAATCCACCAAATAGTGATCGCCAATTAGGGAAGAAGGTTGGTATGAAGAGTCAGAGATGCCAAGGGCCGAGGCACCTAGAGTAGAAAGAGAAAGGTTAGAAAGGGAGAAAGAGAGGATAATGACCAAAAAGATAGAGAAGCTGGAAAGGGTAATGCGCAAGGCTCAGGGGGTCGATACTTACCTGATGGAACTGGAAGGTCTGTACGATGGGGTTCGTGAAACACTGCCTGCCGGATTTAAAATGCCGGTCTTTTACAAATTTGATGGGACAGGGAATCCTCGCAGTCACGTGAGAATGTGTATCGGGGCTTTCTAACCGAGTGGGCTGAGCACTACCATGATGGCTGTCTTATTTCAACAGACTTTAACTGGAGTCACTTTATCCTGGTACCTCACTCTCGAATCAAGTAAAACTCGGGTCTAGGAAGAAGTGATCAAAGAGTTTGTGGCACAGTAAGAATACAATCAAGACTTAGACGTCACGGTCTGAGATTTGGAGACCACTGGGCAGGAAAATAAGGAATCATTTGCTGAGTATCTAAGTAGGTGGAGGGGAAAAGCAGCTAAATTGGTACAGAGGCCGTCCGAGAAAGATTAGATCCGGATGTTGATGAAAAACCTTCAGCCTGTCTATCAAGAGAAGATGAGATTCTAGTCAATTGACACCTTCGCTGAGGTTTTTGATGCGGAAACGAGAATAGAGGATGCAATTCAAGAAGGGGTGATTAAGAAAGAAAAACAACCAAACAGATATAGGAGGCCGAATTATGAGTCGAATGGAGGACATTCGGGAGGTCATTCTAGCCCCACCGATGTTAATGTACTGAGTGGACCGGAGAAGAAGTTCGATATAACACCAAGAAGAGGAGGGGACAACAGCCGAGGAAGTTTTCAGATTTGGGGGTATCACTTTCAACCGCCCTTGATAGGCTAACAGCAAAGGGCCATCTTCGCCCGCTGGAGCCTCGACCTCTACCAAGGCCACTTCTTCCAATGTTCCAGGAGGATCTTTATTGCAAGTTTCACCAGCAAAAGGGTCACTCTATGGATCAATGCACGAGGCTGAGGCATGAAATTCAGGACCTCATTGATAACAAGGTGATTGACACGAGAAAAATCTTGTGCGCTCTTGTGCAACACCCAAGTGTAGGTGGATGTGCAAGTAGTAACTGGTAAGACCAGGTCGATCCCACAGGGAAGGATGAGAATTAAATTACTTAGATTAGACTCTAAAAGAAAAGACAATTCAATATTTAAAGAGAAGTGTAGAACACAAAGTTCTACAATTAACAACTACTAACTTAAAAGCAACTAAGTTAAATAAACTAATGATTAACTATTTAACTAAAGCAAGAATTGAAAATGGTTTTTCTTAATAAAAGAAATTGTTGGGATCACGCGAATCCACTATGACTCAGCCATCTACCATGCAAATGCAATTAAGCTCAACGGAGGGCAACTTCTACAGTATCCCATACTTCTCTAAGGATATAGAATCAATAGTCCTTTCATGACCAGGACTATATCATCGCAATTAAGTTTGAAATACACAAAGGTGGTTTAATTCAATAGTTAAGACTCTCACCTACAATGGTATTAGCATTGAGGGTGGTTTGCAAAATATATTGAAAGAAAAGGCCTTAAGGCTTAAAGTCTAAAGACTGTTTTGACAAACTGAGCATTTGGGGACAGTTTGATAACGAATCAGTAAAGCAGAAAGTCTTGGAATACTGTATTAGATGTCCTCAAGAATCTGAGACCTCGATCGATCGACTCTCTTTCGATCGATCGAACTTCTTCATCTCTCGATCGATCGAAATATCTTCGATCGCTCGACTATGTCTCTGGTTCGATCGATCGAACTACATTCGATCGATCGAACACATGAATAAAAATACTGTATGGCAGAGGCCTGAAATCACGGTTTCATCGCGATTTCCCAACCCCGGACTACTCAGACATGATCTGAAAAGTTTCAGATGTATTTTTAACGTAAAAGTTCATTAAAGTCATGTTTGTTTGCAAGTTTTTCATGAAAACTATAAAAATCAAGGATTTTAATTTATCTAGCATGTAATACTACAATATGGAAGGTTAAACTACGAACGAATAAGTGCAGAATGTAAACATAAATAAAACGAAGTAACCTGGAGGAAACAACTACTATTAAACCTCAAGAATCCAAGCTACAATGGTAAATCTTGATAAAACCTACAAAGAAAACACAAGGAAACTCTCTACTCTCTATGAAAACTGATGAAAACAAAGTTGGGCGTCCTTCTGGACGTTTACAAAAATGAGTTTATATAATAAAACCTCCTTCTAGGGTTAACAATCCCGTCTTTTGTTGCGTGCGCGTATTCTGTTAAAAGGCATGTTCGATCGATCGAAACACCCTCGATCGATTGAACTTCTGGGTTATTCGATCGCTTGAGAAAAGTTGGATCGATCGAATGCTCGATCGCTTGAGAGGACCTCGATCGATTGGGCTTCAGTTTTCAACTTTGAATTGTCTTCATTAAAACCAAACACTTCCTTTCCATCATGCTCCTCAATTAGTCACACAACGACAATAATCTGCAAAAAATCACAGCTAAACCACACAACTTATCATAGATTAATCATAAAGTGTCGAACTGACGTTGTAATCCAAACTGCAGATATATGGAGAAATTGTGAACTAAATTAATGTATTTTCTTCTTTTAGCGCGGTTATATTCTACAAATACACCCGCTTGTCACAACCCCCAACTAGCGAGTTGCTAGTCCCTAGCAATAAAGCGAAAATAAAACAAGCTAACTACTACTACAACGACTAGAAGAAACAAAAATAAAACTAATGCAAACTAATCTAATTTAGAAAGAGACACTACCTAACTCACTTTCGCAGGAATCGCGGTTGCATTTAGCAATTGCAACAAGCCGTTAAACCCCTAGGTTCCCCTAGTGGACGAGTGTTGTCTCGTGAGGGTTTACAGTGAATATACCCACAAAATTCTCAATTTTTAAGATCAAGAAGATATAGAAAAACTTATGAACATTTCTTCCTATTTGGCTATCAATTTTAGCTCTACAAAAACATATCAACCTCATACAAACCATGAAGAAATCCACATGTTCCTCATGTGACCAAGACAAATATACATACACATTACATTCATGTATCCGTGTGTGTGTGAAATCAACAACTATGCATCCAACTTAGTTTAGAGTTGTTTAGACTATCATACCCTTGGAATTTGTAGTTTCAACTCAATTCTCACATAGGGTTACACTCCAAAATGAACATCTCACAGAAACTGGTTTAATAAAGATCGCACATGGTGTGAAACTTTAATAAGAGTGATGTTCTGGCTACTAGTGTTTCACACCTAACTCGATAAAGGACGAACATTTAGAGTGTATAGTCTCATGAAAGGAATACTACTTATTAGAGGAGCGAAATACCGTGGATACTCAAATTACACGTTCATGTTCAAACCAAGTTGTTAAAAATCATTAAGACTTTGACTTTTTTGGCTTTTATTCAGTGGAGTGGAGATAAGAGAGGCAAGAATTGCACATCCTTAGCTTGTGATAGTGACTAGTTTATTTCTCCTTTATTCCAACCATCCTCTATTCTCATATACTTTTATTTCTTTTTACTCCTCCTTCCTTCCTTTTCTCTTTTTTTTTTTTTTAGATATATATTCAACATCTCCTTGCAAAAATCTTTTTATAACATCCTTCCCACACTACTCCCTTCTTGTCGCATACTTCAATAATTTTGATCACATTAGATCTGCAATCGAGTTTATGGAGGTTAAAGTATCAGACGAAGGGTTTTGGGCTTTCATATTGGCAATATTTAATCGGTATGGAGTTAAGAGATTCTTGGATGTTGATACAGGTATATGAAAAAAGTAAGGAATGAATAACGATGGCTTAAATCATTTTTCTTAACTTCTCAGCTTTAGCACTTCAGTGTTCATTGAGTTTAATTGGTAGATCCTGAACATTCTCCTCTAATAAACAGCCTAGATGAAGAATTTGAGACTATTCAACGAATTTAAAATATATTCAAGAAGAACAATTCGAATTTATTGTGATAAGTCTCTCAGAATTGAAGTTTGGGCTCAAAAGCTCACTAAGGGTAACTAGTTTCCACTATTTATTCCTTAAAGCATAACAGTCGTATTAACTCTTATTTAAGTTTTCAGCATAGCTATTAACGCGTGCAAATGGATGTTGGATACTAGAATGTTCAACATATGCATTTGTCTTAGTGACACTAGAAAAACGCGTGAATGTAATTCATAAAAGGATGAGATTAACATGAATGTATCATCGCTTGATAGCGGTTAAGTAAGAGAGAATATTTAAAAGTATTCCACTGATAAAGTTCATAATAACAAAATGTGCAATGAAGTAAATCAGATTGCTAATAACGTAAACATGCTCAGGTGATAATCTATTTACATCCCACCCCCAACTGAAAATCGCGATGACCTCAGAAGTGGATTTTCAACAATAAATAAAAAGATATCACCTGCTAAAGCAACGCAATGACTGCAAGCGTAACAATCTGTAAAGACATATACAATCTCCAAGCAACCAAGATCAAACGAAAGATATACAAAGGTACAATAAGCATATGATCTATAAATGAAAACAAAAACAATCACTGTAAAAGTAAAGTAATGGAAATGACATGGCAGTGATAATATAGGTCTTACAATCTCAAAAACATCCAACAGTCGAAACATAACCACCGACAGTCCCACATAATCCAAAAACCAACACGTAAATAATGAGAGCAGAGAGATAGAAAAAAGATAGAAAAAAAAATACATCAAAACTCTCCAAACACTCGCACAGTCACGACCTACACATCCTCTGCAACATCTGATAATATCTCGATCGGCGCATCGGAGGTATCCGCAACTCCACCCTCAGCAACAGTACTAGCCGTCGCCGGGTCACTCTCAGTGATGACTGGAGGTGGTGGAAGTGGGGGCTCCGCAGAAGGTGGTGCCGCCGAGGACGATGGTGGAACAGGATCAGTATGTGGTGGTAGGGTCTCAGAAGTGGATGGATCAGCCGTAGGATGTGCAGTAGGGGGAGTAGTGGTAGGTGGGTCAGTGGTAACCGGTGCGGTAGCAGGAGTGGCGTGAGGTGGAGGTGTATGTAAGGACTGATCAACCCCCAGCTGAATCAAGATAGCCTCAAGTAATGTCGTCATGTGGGCCACCCGGCCTTCGAGTCTGATCCGAGCCTCCCTCTCCTCCAATAATAGCTCATGAACCGTCGGGAGAGGCACGGATGACGAAGACTCTCCCTGGGCCTGAGTTTGAGCCTGAGATCGCTGTCTCAGCTCAAACTGTGCAACCTCCACCAGAGAATCAACCTCATCGTCAGAATCAAGCTCTTCAGCCTCTGTCGGCGTCCCTGAAGCTGCACCCTCTGTATCGGTGCCATCGGCTCTCCTTCTCTTCCCTCCAACTTTCGCTTTCCCCTTACCCTTTCTTTTCCTCCTCTGAGCATCTGAACGGCGAGAAGCTGTCTCGCCAAATCGACTACGAGCCTGAGAGGTCGCATCATCAGGTAAGGGAAGGAGGCCAGCCTACTCAATCACCCTGTGAATGGCCCAAGCACCTTTCAGGTGCTTCTTAGCAACAATGTAACGAGTGGGGTGCCTCATAAAGTCAATATATAGGCGAGGCAAACAGACTGGTAACCCCGTCCCTATGGCATATAAAACATGGGCATACTAGGCAGCAATCTTCTCCCGGTAGGAGGTCACCAACAGGCAGTTGCTCAAAGCAAAGTGGAGCATATGATAATTATCAGTCAAATAAACGTCAGCAATAAGGGCCGTACCATCCCAGCTCGGAAATGCACCCCCGGTAAGCTCTCGGATAACAGTAGTGGATGAGAGCACTGGCGTGCCAGCACGGTGTGGGCATACACAGTCGGGCACCTCCGGGACTCCTAGAGCAGCTGAGATGGTAGCCGGACTGAACACAATCTCCCGGCCGCGAAAGAATGATCGTAGTGTGAATGCGGCATCGGGATCTCTAATCATTATCGCGCAAGCCGCGCGAATCCACGAAAGATTCACTCTCTTCGCCTGAGAGAGCAAATCGTACCAGTGTGGCATGGCTCGGAGGCGGGCGAGATACCAGGGAGTAGCGAGCCATGCCGTCTCAAGTGGTCGCTCTATCATGACCTTCCTGGACTGGAAGTAGCGTGTGAACCACTAGCGGTCGGGAGTATGCCGGAAGCCATGATGTGGGACCGGGTCAGGAATGGCTAGGTCAAAAGGCTTCTCCCTGTGATACCCTGTAACAGGGTTCATTGTGAACACCCTAAAATGGAAAAGAAAAGAAAACAACAATTAAAAACAGGAAACTAAAAAGAAAATAGAAAACTGCCACTGCCCTAGTTCGAGCGATCGAACGTGTTTCGATCGATCGAACATGGGTCACGCTCGATCGCTTGGTAGCAGCTCGATCGATCGAGCACAGTGGTGCGGTAGCAACGAGAAACACGAACGAAAAATAAAACAAAACAAAGAAACAAGATCAAGACTAACAAGAGAATGGTCAAACGACCAATGGGGGGCACCCCCATTAAGATTCGAACGAAAATGGAAAGAGGGGGAGCTCGTGGCCTTACCTCGGGAGATGTGTGCAGAGGGGGTGAGGGTGATGAAAAGGATGATGCAGGGGGGAAGGGGTGGGACCCAAAGCCTTCAAAAATGGGGTGGATAGTAGGGGGTTAATGAGAATCGCCCTAAACCCGCTGTCGTCGATCGCTCGAGAGAGAGAGGGAGATGAAGAGAACTGATGAAGTGTACGCTGGACGCCTCATTTAAATACAATTCTCGATCAATCGAGGTAGTTCGATCAATCGAACTTTAGATCGATTGAGAACTTTTCAAGCGCTCGAGGATATGACATCGTCGATCGATCGAGGAAAGGTCGATCGATCGAAACCAAAAATTAAAAAGATATCACAGAATGAATAAAACTATGCACCCCCAACTAGCCAACATTATTCTGGACATACAGTAAAAATGATAAAACAGTGCAGTACAGGACATGTAAGCCAAAAACGCCGCCTCATAATAGATAAGTGCAATTTTTATTTAAATAAAACTTTATAATAGCATCCATATTGCACAATTATTGCCCCCAATGGTATTGAAAACCTTATTTAACTAAAGAAAACCAAAAATAAAACTAAAACCAATAAAATTCTGTCAAGGATTACATTCCAATTGATAAACGAAAGATGAAATGAATGGAAACAACTGAAATGCGGCACTATTCTTCGAGCATAAAGATTTCCTCTTCCACAATCGCTTCATAATCCGCCGAATTTTCAAAAGTGGAGTCTAAATGTGATGATTCCCTTTCCCAGAACAATCGAAAAGCAGCAAGGATATCATCGAGCAAGTCTGGCGTCTCAAAAGAATGGAAAGCCCATGCAAGAGGTGATCCGGATGGAGAAACGGATAAAGGAGTATAATTGCGCAACGGACTGTCCTCTTGCGGCGGGGTGTGTGGGGGCCTTATGTAGGGCCCAAAACCATGAACCAGTTGATGCGAAAGGAATACCGGAATACCATTGAGTAACATAGTGACAATCCTGGACAAGAAAAAGAAAACAAAAGACAAACAAACCGATATTAAGATAACAGAACACAAGAAACACGGATTAAACACGAAAAGAAAAACAAAGAACAGAAACAAAATACAAAGACATGTGACTAAGTTCCAACCTCACTATTGGCATAGATTCCCAAAATGCACTAGCTGGTAAGGGGCATTGGAGCCTGAATAGTAGAAAGCTCAGGTACACATAGCGGTATGGGACCAACTCGGGAACAAGGAAGTCATCAACAAAAACAAAAACTGCATTGTGACGTTCTGGGACAACATCCTGGAGGTCATGATCTTCCCATGGCTCCCACATATCATCATTTTCCCATTGTGCCATGAGTGCGTCATCCACCATTCTCCCCATGTACAGGTCTTCTTCCTTATCCACATCATCGTCATCCTGAAATCCCATATTTTCATATGGATTGATGTCAAGGAGGGCCGGTGGGTATGGAATGTACCCATGAGCAGCATCAATGAGAGAGTGAGCTTCAGGATCTTGATGAAGCAAGGGACATGGTGTGAGTTCACCCTCAGTCTAGGTGCCACAACGACATTCTGAATCAGCCCATGAACCGACAGAATGAACATCATCACCTCGCATCTATGCACCTGCAAAAGAGTGGTTTAAGGTATAGCGGATTAGAACAAGATCACAAACACGAAAGAACGAACAAAGACTTAAAAACAAAAGAGAGAAACTAAAATGCAGGGAAAGAAAAGGAATACAACAACAATATGGAACTCCCCTTTGGATTTTTAAGTGAGAGAATAGTTGGGCTCATGCAGCTGGATGTGCTCAACTTCAGTTTGGAAGTTCTCCAAGAACGGTTTCAATCTTTGGCCGTTGACCTTGAAACAATCATCGTTCTTTGGATTGACGAGCTCAATCGCCCCGTGTAGAAAGACAGTTTTTACAATGAACGGGCCTGTCCAACGGGAACGGAGCTTTCCTGGGAAAAGGTGGAGGCGAGAGTCATACAGCAAAACTTTCTGCCCCAGCTCAAATGATTTACGAAAGATCGTGCGATCGTGGCGAGCCTTCAACCTCTCCTTATGCAACCTTGCAGAGTCATACGCATCTCGTCATATTTCCTCTAGTTCTGCAAGTTGGAGCTTGCGTAACTGACCTCCCTCTTGAATATCAAAGTTCAATGAGCGTGTCGCCCAATAAGCTTTATGTTCAATTTCAACAGGGAGATGACAAGCTTTCCCGTAAACCAATCTATACTGGGACATACCTAGATTCGTCTTGTAGGCAGTACGGTATGCCCATAAAGCATCGGTCAGCTTGTATGCCCAGTCCTTTCGGTTGGAGCTAACCGTCTTTTCGAGAATATGCTTGATTTCTCGGTTAGCCAATTCCGCTTGCCCATTCGACTGTGGATGATAGGCAAGAGCGATTTTATGGTGGACTCCGTATTTCTTGAGAAGTGACTCCAAAGGCCTATTGCAGAAATGCTTGCCTTGGTCACTTCGTAAAGCTTTCGGAGTTCCAAAACGAGACAAGATATGCTCTCTTAGAAAGGACATGACCGTTCTGTGGTCATTGCGTCTCGTTGGTATCGCTTCAACCCATTTTGACACATACTCTACAGCAATGAGTATGTATTCACAGTTATTAGACTTGGGAAATGGGCCCATAAAATCTATGCCCTAACAATCAAATATCTCAATTGTGATGATAGGGTTTAAAGGCAGAATTCCTTTTAGAAATAGTTCCAAGCTTTTGACAGCGTTGGCATGTCTTGCAAAAGGAATATGCATCTTTGAAAATTGTAGGCCAGTAAAAACCGCTTTGTAGAACTTTTTGTGCGGTCTTCTGTGACACAAAGTGGCCACCGCATGCCTCAGAATGGCATGATGCCAAAATTACGGTTATATCCTCATTGGGGACGCAGCGCCTGATAACCTGATCAGCACAGTACTTGAAAAGATATGGGTCATCAAAGAAGAAATGACGCGCGAACGAGAGGAACCATTTCCTGTCTTGGTTTGACCAATGATTCGGTGTTTCTCCTGTGACAAGGTAGTTCACAATATCAGCATACCAAGGCAGACTACTTACTGCCAGTATCTGTTCGTCCGGGAACTCATCCTTAATGGATTGGGATTCAGTATTGTCGACAAAAGTCAACCGTGACAAATGGTCCGCAACCACATTCTCTACTCCTTTCTTGTCTTTGATTGTTAAATCAAACTCTTGGAGTAAGAGTATCCAGCGAATGAGCCATTGTTTAGCATCTTTTTTAGACAGCAGATACTTGAGGGCCGAGTGATCTGTAAAACAGACTATTGGTGACCCTATCAGATAAGACCTAAACTTATCCAAAGCGAATACTACAGCCAGCAGCTCCTTTTCAGTAGTTGTATAATTCATTTGAGCTTCATTTAAAGTTCGGCTGGCATAGTATATCACATATGGCTTCTTGTCCTTTCTCTGGCCTAGGACCGCGCCAATGGCGTAATCACTAGCATCGCACATTAATTCGAAAGGCAGACTCCAATCAGGTGCCTGTATTATAGGTGCGGAGGTGAGAAGCTCTTTTAGGTCCTCGAAGGACTTTTGGCAACTCTCTGACCACTCGAATGGTGCATCTTTGACAAGAAGTTGACAAAGAGGTCGAGAGATTGCACTGAAGTTCTGGATAAACCGACGATAAAATCCCGCATGCCCCAAGAATGAACGGATGTCTCTCACTGTACGGGGGACAGGTAGATTTGAGATTATGTCAATTTTTGCCTTATCCACTTGGATTCCTTCATCGGAGATTATATGGCCGAGGACTATTCCCCTGGTCACCATAAAGTGACACTTTTCCCAATTCAAAACTAGGTGTTTATCCTCACATCGCATTAATACCTGCTCGAGATTGTTGAGGCAATCTTCAAAGCTATGGCCAAACACTGAAAAATCATCCATGAAGACTTCAAGGATGTTTTCGACCATGTCACTGAATATGCTTAGGATGCACCGCTGAAAGGTAGCCAGTGCATTACATAAGCCAAACGGCATTCGACGGTAGGCAAATGTACCAAATGGACAAGTGAATGTGGTTTTCTCCTGATCTTCAGGAGCAATTTCAATTTGGTTGTATCCACTATATCCATCCAAAAAGCAGTAATACTTGTGACCTGCCACACGTTCTAGCATTTGATCCATGAATGGCAAAGGAAAATGGTCCTTTCGGGTCACAGTATTCAACTTTCTGTAGTCAATACACATCCTCCATCCAGTGGGAACACGTGTTGGTACCAATTCACCATCTTTGTTTAGGATGACCGTTATGCCTGCTTTCTTTGGAACTACTTGGGTTGGACTGACCTAAGGACTATCAGATATCGGATAAATCATCCCAACATCAAGTAGTTTAAGCACTTCCTTTTTAACTACTTCTTGTATGTTGGGATTTAGACGCCTTTGCATTTACCTTGAAGGTCTAGCGTCTTCCTCCAGATATATCTTATGCGTGCATATGGATGGGCTTATGCCTTTGAGGTCAGCAATCGTCCATCCCATAGCATCCTTATGCTTGGTCAGCATTTGCACTAACTTACCTTCCTGTTCATGAGTTAAAGCAGATGAAATGATCACAGGATAAGTTTTTCCAGTCCCTAGGAATGCGTATTTTAGCTCTTTGGGTAGCTCCTTTAACTCTAACTCCGGAAACTGAAAACTAGAAGGCATTGCCAACTTAGTTTTAGGAGGCAATTGTTCATATGGCATTACCCACATGCATTCTGCTCTATCCTCCTCTATCGTATCCATCATAAGACACGTCTGGTTCAGGTCAGCATCCAATGGAGTTGACTCCGCAGGCTGATAGATATCGCCAAATTGAGTCATCACAACTTCCAAAGGATCTTTGTAGTCGACCAAGTCAACTTCATCTTCAATGACCGTGTCTATGTAATGAATTTCTTCCTCATCATCGTATTCTTTAGGTCGGGGATTAGAAAAAATTTTGACATTCAATGTCATGTTCCCGAATACGATAGTCATGACACCACTTCTAATCTTGATCGTGGCATCAATAGTGTTGAGGAATGGACGTCCAAAGATAACCGGGATATGTGTACCAGGATTAGACACAGGTTCTGTGTCCAATATCACGAAATCAACCGGAAAGACAAAAGAGTCTATTTGGACAAGGACGTCCTCTAACACCCCTCTAGGGTACTTCACAGATCTGTATGCCAATTGCAAAGCGACTCGGGTGGGTTTGAGTTCACCCAACCCTAGCTGTTTATAGACTGAATATGGCAGCAGGTTCACGCTTGCTCCTAGATCAAGGAGTGCGTTATCTATCCTTTGATTCCCAATTCTACATGAGACAGTAAGTGTACCGGGGTCTTTGAGTTTTGGAGGCAACTCATTTTGAATGATCGCACTTGCTTGGCACGCGACATAAGCATGTTTCTTCACGCTTTGCCTCCTCTTGATCGTGCATAGATCTTTGAGATACTTCGCATAGGCCGGCACTTGCTTGATAGCATCTAGGAGTGGAAGGTTAATTTTGACTTGTTTAAACAATTCCAGAAACTCCTGATTCTTTGTCTCATTCTTGGGTTTCTTCAACCGTTGAGGATAAGGTGCAGGAAAAGGGCATTTTGGTGGTTCATCCTTCACAGACTCCTTTCCAGGCCTTCGCTCAACTTCTTCCTCTACTCTAGGAGCTTCAATGTTTGCCTTTATTGCCTTGTCATTAGTAGACGGCTCCTCCTCTTGAGTAGATGGTTGCTCAAGCTCATTATCCAGCACTTCCTCCTCTTTGTACACTTCGGGTGTAGACAGAGGCATGCTTTTCTCAATGATCTTTCCACTTCTCAGTGTAGTCACGGCTTTAGCATGTTCCTGATTGTTAGGACCATTGTTATGTCCTTTGGGGTTCGGAAGTGGTTGGGCAGGGAATGTTCCTCCTGAACCCTCTTGCCGTGCATCTATCCTTTCTAACGTGGCAGACATTCTACTCATCATCTGTATGAGTTGCTGCGTTAGATTGGCATTAGCAAGTGGCTCTTCTTCTTGTACCTTCTTGTGTGGTGGCACATAGGTATTGGTCTGTGGTGCATTGGAGGGTTGAGCTTGGTTGTAGTTATTGGTTCTGTTTTGATTGTATTGATGGGACGGCCTATTGTTTTGCCCTTGATATTGATTGTTGTTGTAGGGCTGCTGTTGATATTGATTTTGGGTCCCAGCATTATTTCTCCAATCAAAACCGGGGTGATTCCATCTATTGTTACTTTGAAAGTTATTGTTGGAATTCCCCGCCCCTCGAAAACCTTGCATAGCATTCATCTCCATCGGGGTCTGCTCTTGAAAATACGGCACATTGGGACAATATTGAGTTGTATGTCCCAACATGTTGCATGTGCCGCATGGTTCCTCAGGCATAACTTGCCTAGAGCTCTCTCCTTTCATGCTTAACTCCTCTACCTTCTTTGCTAGTTCTGCATATTTAGTCATGAGGTGATCTTCACTAGTTAGTTGGTATAGGCTTTTCTCTTCTACACAGGATATCTGTGAGCGTGAGACATTGTCAGAATTTGACCATTCATGAGCGTATTCGGCTAACCATTCAAAATGGGCTTCAGCCTCTTCGGTGTTTTTACGCAGAAATGGTCCGGAACTCATAGTTTCTACCAACTTCTTCGTTTCACCATTCAATCCTTGATAAAAGAAGCTGATAGTTTGCCATTTCTCAAACCCATGGTGTGGGCACGAGAGAAGCAAATCTTTGAAACGCTCCCACGTTTTTGTGAAGGTTTCATTGCTCTTTTGTTTATAGGAATTGATTTGACGTTGAAGGTCTGTGGTCATGCGAGTATGATAGAATTTATTTAGAAACGCGGTGCTCATCGCATGCCAGGTGAAAATTGAATTAGGTTTGAGGGAGTGGAGCCACGCTTCGCTTTATCTTTCAAAGTGAAGGGGAATAACATTAGATGCGTCACCTCCCTAGGACAATTTTGCGAGAATGTTTTGCAAACATCCTCGAAATCAGTGACATGTAAGTACGCCTTCTCACTTTCCATCCCATGAAAGGTGGGAAGCAGTTGGATCATCCCATTGCGAAACTGAAATTCGCCATTATGCGGTGGGATTTGAATGCAAGAGGGCGTAGGTGCGTGTTCTGGTTGCATGAGATCGCAAAGAGGACGTAGCGCCTCATCAATTGGTACCACAACATTGTCACCATTTTCACTCTGATTATCATCCATTGATTCAGTTGGAGTGGCTATCGGGTTAATGGAACTATCAGAGTCAGAACGATAGAAAGGATTTCCAAAAATTCCTTCAATAGAATTATTGGACATGAACTAGGAGAGTTCCTAAGGTGAGTGTTTACCAATAGAACTGAGAAGAAGAGAAAATAAAAACAGAAAGAGATGAAGAGAGACTGAGGTAATCTAAGGAATTGATCGTCGCCTTCCCCGGCAACGGTGCCAAAAACTTGACACGAGAAAAATCTTGTGCGCTCTTGTGCAACACCCAAGTGTAGGTGGACGTGCAAGTAGTAACTGGTAAGACCAGGTCGATCCCACAGGGAAGGATGAGAATTAAATTACTTAGATTAGACTCTAAAAGAAAAGACAATTCAATATTTAAAGAGAAGTGTAGAACACAAAGTTCTACAATTAACAACTACTAACTTAAAAGCAACTAAGTTAAATAAACTAATGATTAACTATTTAACTAAAGCAAGAATTGAAAATGGTTTTTCTTAATAAAAGAAATTGTTGGGATCACGCGAATCCACTATGACTCAGCCATCTACCATGCAAATGCAATTAAGCTCAACGGAGGGCAACTTCTACAGTATCCCGTACTTCTCTAAGGATATAGAATCAATAGTCCTTTCATGACCGGGACTATATCATCGCAATTAAGTTTGAAATACACAAAGGTGGTTTAATTCAATAGTTAAGACTCTCACCTACAATGGTATTAGCATTGAGGGTGGTTTGCAAAATATATTGAAAGAAAAGGCCTTAAGGCTTAAAGTCTAAAGACTGTTTTGACAAACTGAGCATTTGGGGACAGTTTGATAACGAATCAGTAAAGCAGAAAGTCTTGGAATACTGTATTAGATGTCCTCAAGAATCTGAGACCTCGATCGATCGACTCTCTTTCGATCGATCGAATTTCTTCATCTCTCGATCGATCGAAATATCTTCGATCGCTCGACTATGTCTCTGGTCCGATCGATCGAACTACATTCGATCGATCGAACACATGAATAAAAATACTGTATGGCAGAGGCCTGAAATCACAGTTTCATCGCGATTTTCCAACCCCGGACTACTCAGACATGATCTGGAAAGTCTCAGATGTATTTTTAACGTAAAAGTTCATTAAAGTCATGTTTGTTTGCAAGTTTTTCATGAAAACTATAAAAATCAAGGATTTTAATTTATCTAGCATGTAATACTACAATATTGAAGGTTAAACTACGAACGAATAAGTGCAGAATGTAAACAGAAATAAAACGAAGTAACCTGGAGGAAACAACTACTATTAAACCTCAAGAATCCAAGCTACAATGGTAAATCTTGATAAAACCTACAAAGAAAACACAAGGAAACTCTCTACTCTCTATGAAAACTGATGAAAACAAAGTTGGGCCTCCTTCTGGACGTTTACAAAAATGAGTTTATATAATAAAACCTCCTTCTAGGGTTAACAATCCCGTCTTTTGCTGCGTGCGCGTATTCTGCTAAAAGGCATGTTCGATCGATCAAAACGCCCTCGATCGATTGAACTTTTGGGTTATTCGATCGCTTGAGAAAAGTTGGATCGATCTAATGCTCGATCGCTTGAGAGGACCTCGATCGATCGGGCTTCAGTTTTCAACTTTGAATTGTCTTCATTAAAACCAAACACTTCCTTTCCATCATGCTCCTCAATTAGTCACACAGCGACAGTAATCTGCAAAAAATCACAGCTAAACCACACAACTTATCATAGATTAATCATAAAGTGTCAAACTGGCGTTGTAATCCAAACTGCAGATATATGGAGAAATTGTGAACTAAATTAATGTATTTTCTTCTTTTAGCGCGATTATATTCTACAAATACACCCGCTTGTCAGTGATATCTGAGCCGCCTGTCAAAACTCCTAATGTTACTAGGAATCCACTGCCAAACCATCATGCTGTACCGCCACCGCAGGACCTTTATTTCTTGGGGATAGAAGAGCAGACCTTCGATCCGTCTAGGCTAATCACTAAAGCCGGGACACCAGGGAAGCCTTATCAGATGTCGGGGGATCTGATAATCTATACTCTGGGGAATCAACTGGACTGGTGGGTTCAAGAGACTAGCAACACTGATGTGGATCAGGTAGAAGATGATATGTGGTATAAGAGTGACAAAGAGATAGATATGGGGAAAGAAGGTTCAAAAACTACTCCAGAAATTGACAATCTGTGGGCAAAAGAAAAAGTCAGTCATCTAACCCGGTCAGGAAGACACTTCAAACCGCATGAGCTAGAGGAGGATCACTCGGGAAGAGAATTGGATAAAGGAAAAGGGAAGGTGAATGAGGAAGAGGAAGAGGAAGAAGATAGGGTTTTGAGGCAAATGAAGAAAACTCAGTCTAACATCACCATCTGGGGTTTATTGATCGCTTCTAAATGTCACAGGTAGGCAATCCTGGATGCCTTGAACCAATTACATGTTTCTATCGACACAGCACCGGAAGAACTCGTAGGAATGATCAGTGGGGTTCCGACTCTGGCTATTACCTTCTCATTAGATGACCTACCTCCGGGAGGACCTGTTCATAATAAACCTCTATATGTCACCATTGAATGCTTGGGAAACACGATGCCTGCCTGTCTTGTTGACAATGGATCTGCTCTAAACGTGTGCCCATTCCGAATAGCTAAGCGCATGGGTTTGGATGAATCAATGTTCATACCATTTGAGCAGAAGGTGAGAGCATATGACAACACTCAGAGGACGGTCATGGGGATAATTCTCCTTCATCTTGCTATCGGGCCTGTTGAAAAGGAGGCTGAATTTTAGGTCATAAACATACCTACTTCTTTCAATTTACTGCTAGGAAGGCCATGGATAGACAGTCTGGGTGCCATACCATCTACAGTTCATCAGAAAGTCAAGTGTGCCTGGAAGATCAAGGTCTGTGATATTCTCGGGGACAGTTGGGCCCATCCGTCTGAAGCTTCATCAAGCGCACCGGTCCTAAAGGTATAATTTCAGGAAGAGGAGACAAGTTTGGGGGGATTCGAGTTTATTAATATGTTCGAGGGAGAGAAGCCAAGAGAGTTCCTGTCGTTGTATTTCGATCAGTACGTGAGTCCGTTGATCGCCGGTATCATAAAGAAGATGGGTTTCTTCCTAGGTATGGGATTGGGTAAGAATCATCAAGGTCTGCTGGAATTTCCAAAGATCGCCACTCACTCATGGTCTGGGTTATCAACCATCAAAGAAAGAGCTGAGAAAAAAGAAGAAAGCAACTGATGCACCATTGGACCCTTACCCGAAGATGCTTAATGGATACTTTGTGAAGAAGGGAGAGGATTTCCCCTTTTGTGGCTTCCCAGAACCATAGGTAGATCAGAAGGACAAATGTATTAAGCCAGGGTTTGAGATCTTCTTCCTCCACGAATTCTGAGTATCAGGATCCATATCTACAGGTACCTGTGAAGTCAGCTACTACTAAAGATTGGAATGGTGTGTTGGATGGCTCGGTCATGTACAATCTGTTGGGCGAGGAAAGCACAAAAACCGAGGGAATGGGCCAAGAAGGGGTCGTGGAAGACAAGGTCGGAAAAGAACATGATGAGGGGCTGGTAGAAGAGATGCAAGATGAGGAGAATGACATGGAAGAACCCGAAAAAGAAGAAATGGAGGAGATTACCAAGACAGGAGATCCGGAGGAATGCTTCATCACCGATCTGGGAAGAGAAAGCAAGAAAGAGTGAGTTTTTGAGTCTAGTGATAGGTATCCCCCACACCCGGAGTCTATAATGGCCCAAATGAGGCGTCTTTCAATTTCCATGTCTGTTGTAATCGCTCTAAAGAAAATCAATGAAAGTATGACTAATTCTGCCTACTCGAATGCGCTTAATGAATGTGATGAATGTGATGATCAGTAATTACCAAATGAATTGCAAAAATTAATTGAAAAAGGAAAAAAATCTACATGTAAAATCATCGAGAACTCTCTAACGATCAATCTAGGAAATGAAGATAATCCTCAAAATGTTTTCATTGGCTCTACACTCAGCAAAGAAGAAAGTAAAGAATTAATCAATCTATTAAATGAATTCAAAGATGTTTTTGCATGGTCTTACAGCGATATGCCAGGTATCGATCCGGAAATAGTCCATCACCATATCCTCCTCTTTCCCAATTCAAAACCTGTAAAACAAAAATTAAGGTGAATGAGGTCTGAATGGGCACTCAAAGTCAAAGAGGAAGTTGAAAAGCAATTAAGAGCCGGATTCTTAATGGTCACCGAGTATCCAGAATGGATCACCAATATAGTGCCTGTCCCGAAAAAGGACGGTCGCGTTAGGGTCTGTGTCGACTTCCAGGATCTGAACAAAGCCAGCCCTAAGGACGATTTTCCTTTACCCCACATTGATGTATTAGTGGACAATACAGCGGGACATGAACTCCTATCTTTTATGGATGGGTTCTCAGGATATAAACAGATTCTAATGGCGCCAAAGGATAGAGAAAAAACCATTTTCATCACACCATGGGACACATACTGCTATAGGGTGATGCTGTTTGGGCTCAAAAATGCTGGCGTAACTTATCAGCGGGCCGCTACAACATTGTTGTACGATATAATCCATAAGGAGGTAGAAGTGTATGTAAAGGATATGATTGTAAAATCCAAGGAAAGGGGAGGACACTTGGATGCGTTGAGGAAATTCTTCGAAAGGTTAAGGGAATTCAGAATGAGGCTGAACCCTCAGAAGTGCACCTTCGGGGTCACTACCAAAAAGTTATTGGGGTTTCTCATCACTCAGAGAGGGATAGAGGTGGACCCAACCAAAATAAAGGCCATAATCGAGATGCAGCCGCCCAAGAATGAGAAGGAATTAAGGGGATTTCTAGGTAGAATACAGTTCATAACCCGCTTCATCTCAAAACTCACCCTAACCTGTGACCCTTTGTTTAAGCTGCTTAGAAAAGGAAAGAAGTTCGAATGGGATACCTTATGCTAACAAGCCTTCAAAAAGGTTAAAACCTACCTTCAAAACCCACCTGTTTCATCGCCACCCTTACCTGGAAGACCTTTACTACTGTACCTTTCCGTATTCAAAGATTCAATGGGGTGTATGTTGGCCCAAAAAGGAGAAGAGGGGCACGTGGAAAGAGCCATTTATTACTTAAGCAAAAGGATGACTGGATACGGGTTGAAATATTCACCTTTAGAGAAAGCCTGTTGGGCCTTAGTCTAGTGTACCCATCGCCTTAGCCACTACATATTAGCCTTCCCTGTAACCCTGATATCCCAAATGGACCCACTCAAATACCTATTCAAAAAACCTGCCTTGACCAGCCGAATTTCCTGATGGACCATGATGCTAACCGAATTCGATATCAAATACGTCACTGCTAAGTCTGTAAAAGGAAGAGTTGTTGCTGAGTTTTTAGTAGATCTCGCCATAGAATCCGAGGATAAGGGAGAATTTAAGTTTCTTGACGAGGGAGTAATAGAGGTGAAGGAGGACTTGTGAAAAATGTACTTTGATAGAGCAGCCAACCAAACAGGCTACGGGATTGGAATAATTCTCATAGCACCCGATGGGGCCCCTACCCTGTTAGCCGTCAAACTCAGGTATGACTCAACCAACAACACAGTAGAGTACGAAGCGTGCATAATTGGGATGGAAGCAGCCTTAGCGCTAAAAGTTGAAAGGATCGACATTTTCGGAGATTTTAACCTGATCATATCCCAAGTACGAGGTATCCCAAGTACGAGGTGATTGGAGGGTAAAGCATGAGAAGTTGAGACCTTACCATGACTACCTAGAAAGCCTAAAAGTGTAGTTTAAAAAGATTTACTTTTATTACCTTCCCTGTGAAGAGAACCAACTAGCCGATTCCTTAGCAACCCTAGCCTCAATGATCCAGATCCCCTCGAGAACTACCATGATCCCGCTATCCATAGAAGTGAGAAGCCAACCGTCGTTTGAAATGATCGTCGCTATAGAAGAAGAGGGTGAAGTGCCTTGGTATGAGGATGTATGGTACTCCATTAAAAAGGGAGAGTATCCCGAAGGAGCCTCAGAGAAGGACAAGAAGGCGGTTCGACGATTCTCCGCTCAGTTTGTGATCTACGCGGATAAACTATGGAAGAAATCCTACACCGGGTATAATCTTGAGTGTTTACATGGGAGCGAAGCTAATAGAATGATGGAGAAAATACACGAGGGAGTGTGTGGACCCCACATGAATGGGCACATGCTAGCGAAGAAGATTATCCGACAGGGATACTATTGGACGACTTTGGACAAAGACTGCTGTGAATATGTGAGAAGGTGCCATAAATGCCAAATCTATGCAAACCTAATGCACACCCCGCCATCATAGCTCTATAGCATGACTACTCCTTGGCCATTTTCTGTTTGGGAAATCGATATCATTGGTGAGATAGTCCCAAAGGCCTCCAACGGGCACCGCTACATAATCGTGGCAATTGATTATTTTACCAAGTGGGTAGAGGCAGCTTCGTATGCGACTTTGAAAGCCAAGGATGTGATGAGCTTCATAGAGAAGAACATAATCTACAGATATAGGGTCCCGAATGAGTTCATTTCTGATCATGGCAGTTATTTTCAAGGAGAGGTTATCCCGCTCTTAGAGAAATATAAGATCACTCGCCATCAGTCGTCCCCGTATAGGCCTCAAACGAACGGAGCAGTGGAAGCAGTGAATAAGAATGTCAAGGCGATCTTGGGAAAAATAATAGATACATATAAGGATTGGCATGAGAAGCTGCCGTTTGCACAGTGGGGATACCGGACCTCTGTGAGAACTTCTATAGGAGCCACACCATATTCGTTGTTTATGGGATGGAGGCGGTCCTTCCAATTGAGGTAGAAATACCCTCTCTCAGGGTCTTGGCAGAATGCGAAGTAACCGAGGTAGAATGGATGAGGGAGAGGTATGAAGAGTTGATGCTACTTGATGAGAAGAAATTGGCAGCGATAAACCATACTTGGGGGTACCAAAAGAGGATAGCCCGTGCTTTCAACAAAAAAGTTCGCCCAAGGAAGCTTGCTAAGGGTGACTTGGTCCTCAAAGAACTGAAAGTGCCTATTTATGACCCCAGAGGAAAATTCAAACCTAACTGGGTCGGGTCATATATCATCAAGACTCTCCTCTCTGGAAGAGCGACCTATCTCATGGACCTAGACGGGGTTGAATTTAAACAACCAATTAACCTCGATTGCCTCAAAAAGTATTTTGCTTGAAGCCCTTTTTTTTTTTTTTTTTTCCAAAACCTCCTATATAGATGAACTACGCTTGATCTGATTCCCGCTAGGGGATACGTAGGCACCCTGCTCGGTTCGGTCACTAATAATTGCCAAAAATGGCACTTCCCGTTAAGCCTTAAATCGACCTACTGTGGACCTGATACCCATTCAGGGATAAGTAGGTGGGCTCTCGAAATCCTTCGGTCCATGAAAATCAAAAAAGAAAAACCCTGTGCTAAACTAGGGGCAAACTTGCGTTTGCTTGGAACCACCTCAAAGCGCCAAAACTAGGGGCAAACTTCATTTACTATCCGAAGAACCCAGATATTTACTTTGAAACTCGTCTCTGGATCTCCTGGCTGTTAAAATAAGTACCATAAGAGAGCAAACAAAAATTCATGGTATAGAATGATTAAAACTTTAGAGACTCAAAGCAAAGTAAAGAGCCAAGAAAAGACATTAAAAGGAAAATTTTCATAACTTAAAAATATTAATCGGAAGAGGGAACACTTTGATTAAACATGTCAGAACATCTCCTAAAGACAAGAACACTCTTTGAGAAGAGAAATTAGAAAAATAACATTCAAGAGCGTAAAAGGATAGGCAGGACTTGTCTGAAATTTTATAAACTAAAGCTTTGTCCTGTTGTTTTACTTTCACCTATGTATGTCTACAAAGCCTGTTCCTGGATTAGAGTTTGGATCTGAAGAAGGTACTTAGTAGTAGGCACGATCGAAGCAGGGACCCTCCGGAAAGGAGCTGACACTATGTCATGCCAAGCCTCAATGAAAGCCTTCATAATGGAAGGGCGCATGATCGAACCCCTTGTAAAATCAGCAGTAATAGCCTCAGTAATATCCTGAAGCCCGTACTGGCGAGCCACCCGACCAATAATATAGAAAGTGGTAGCATGCAAACCAGGCAGCCAGATACTAGATCACCCAGGAAGCCGTACGGCGACCAAAAGGTAAGACCACTATGGGCAGATCCAACAGATATTACCACAGAAAGGCCTCGGAACCAACAAAGCCAAGCATCGACAGAATGGAATAGGCGGTGAACCTCCATATGGTCGTAAGGAATTGACCTGCGAAGGTGTGAGGGGTGTATAAAGAGATCAAGGTGCTCCATGAGCTAAACCTGTAAGATGAAGGGTGCCCCTGAAGATAGCATAGCCCTATCAGTATGGGCACAGTCCAAACCAATCAAGGTTTCACTAAGGATCAATATAACGGCACTCTTCATCTCCCGCAAACCGCAGGCAATGGGAATGAGAACATCAGAAGATGACCGAAAAAGGAAGTAAGAGAGCATGACTATCGATAAAGCACTACGCCGAATGACTTGATGCCCACCATCGTAAGGATCCCCCATCGGAGAGTAGACGAAAGAAAGGTGCTCAAAGTTCATTTGTCGGTCTTGAACAAAAGAGCTTGCTGCATTTTGAGATGTGTGAAGGAGAGTAGTGAGGTCCCAGACATACCCGCCTGCGCTAGAGGAACTATCGGATCCACAGAAGGATCAGTATGCAGAATAGCGCTAAACTCCTCAAACAAATGGCAGATCTCCTGGGAGCCAAAGCGAAAGATGTGGAGAGAGGGATCCCAACACCGAATAGGAGCTCAAAGCAAACATTCGTTTAAGATCATCCGTCGGAAAGAGAAGAGGTCATTTAGACTGAAACACTCAAAGTTGAGCTTGTCAATGCCAGAATGAGTATTCATCCATGGGAAGAGGATTTAGGAGCTAATGGGAGCCATTTGATAAGAAAGTGAAGACAAGAAGAGAGTGTTTTGTGGAGTATTGATGAAGGGAGGCTTTAAATTAGAGTAGATCTACCCAGAACATAGGGTGGCACTCGGTAAAGTAGAATGGCACTCGAGTAAGTGCCACGCGGCAGTCCGTAACTGCCGTTGCGGCAGTCCGTAACTGCCGTTGCGGCAGTCACTGACTGCCTGACTGCTGCTGCAGCATTCACCGAGTGCCGCAGAAACCTAACCGAATGCCGCTTTGAGTTATATTTTGGCCAGGATCTGTTTATAATGTTTTTTAGCCCACCTGTAAATAGAAAACTGAATATATAAATAAAAGTGCGCACCATGCAGCATGTGCAAACAAGACCAAGCTATGGTCACATTCATTCATATAAGAGAAGAGTGATGAAAATTAAAAGATCACTTGTCACAGAAAGTTAAAATGAAATAAAAAGACCAAGCCATGGTCACACATACGATAAGCAGTACTAAAAGTAGAAAAAGGTAAAAACAGTCATAGTGAAAGCATGCAGAAAAATAAAAGATGATGCAGGTGCCTATCCTATCCCGACTAAAAACCGTCAGCAAAAATAAATGTGTGTGTGTATAATACAGTCATCCAAATGAAAGTGTGTGTCCTCTCTGAAAACACTCAAAACATAAAAAAGAAAGGGAAGAGAGACAAAGGTGAGGTCAGCCCCGGCGAAGAGAGACAAAGGTGAGGTCAGCCCCGGCCCTGGCCTTGAGTTTGGCGGGTCACGCGTCTGAGGGGCTCCTCCTCTGACTCTGTCCCACTCGCTCCTCCTCTGCCTCCACCTCTGCCACCACTAGTACCCCCACCGCTGCCGCTACCTCGTCCAGTGCCGCTACCTCCAGGGGCATCAATAATCTGATGCCAAACTGATAAAGCCGCTGCTGAAGCTCTCCTACCTGCCGGGACAGAGCCCCAACCTGTTCCTCTTGAAAAGAGGAAACTAATCGAATTACTAAGTTGTATTTAAGAAACTAAAATGCTAAAAAGTATAAAGAAAGGGAGTGTTTGTTTTTACCAGAGCTCTCGTGTGAGCCTCAACAGCCACCCGTACCCCGTCAGCCTGAATCAAGTGAGGGAATGGTTAGAGTGTCAGAATAAAATTGCAAAATTTAAACTAAAAGGCAAGTTTTAGAGATTACCCTCCACTCCTAGCCATAGATCCACTCTCTCACGCTATGAGCATAGAGTAAGCCCTCCTCCACATAGTCCCGTGGGACATGGTCATACTGTAGTGGAATGGTGGGGGCATCCGCCTTAAATCGAGAGACCATGGTCGTGCCCTACTCTCCAAAAAAAAACTGTCCTGATACTCCAATCCTAGGGCGGTAGAGCTGGAGCGCGAGCTGCGGTAGGGATGGGCTGCAAAGAAAAAGTAAATCCAATGATACACATGCATGGTTAAGAGCTAAACGAAAGGTTGAAAGGCTAAAAAGAACTCACCTGGGTCACTTCCATCAGAGGGAAGTTTGACATCAGCTTGGTGGAGTGGAAGGCCTCATACCCGTCGGGGGGCTCTAGGAAATCCTGAATAGAGAACCTAGCTAAGGCAACCGTGAGTGCGGAACCCTAGAGGGTCTCTATGGCTCTCATGGACTCAGGCGGGGGATGCGCCACAAAAAAACCAGAGCCGCCAGTGACTGCCTGGTCACCCTCTCCCCTAGATACCACTCTCGGCCCTCCGAACCCTCTAACAAAATCCTATGTGGGTCGTACCCAGCTGACTCCTGTATCTCCTGAGAAGCGTCGGGAAGCACTTCAAGCCAAGGCTACCATCAGACGTACGACTCTCGTAGATTCGTCAGGAAATTCTTGAATGAGACAAAATCATGAGCCCCGATCTTCCGCCCCACTCGCTCCTTCGCCCACTTCATCCCCTGAGGCATGATGAGGGCATCCGCTGGTCACCTCTCAAGCGACATCATGTGTAGATACTTATGGGACCAAATCTGCAAAAAAGAAGAAAAAGAGAGAACATAAGTTTTAAGGTTCAGAAAGAAAAAGAAATTGAAATAAGATGCAAGGTTTAAATTAGAATTTGAAATTAATAAAGGAGAAACGTATACCTCCCACACCCTCCAAAAGTCGCTCGTGGAAGCCGGTCGATCTCGAAAAATCTCTCCTATATGCCTGTACAGGACTGCTAATCCTACACCGGCCCAGTCATACTGGTGAATCTCTCCCATCTGCTCCAGGGACCCCACCAGTGCCACAGAGATCCGATCACCCTTGGTGCTCAGCATAGATCACCCCAGTATATACATGATAAAGCCCCGGGCCATTTGCTCCTCTGAAAAGCCCTGCTGGCCTCTGAACGTGTCCATGAACCATTTGGATGTGACCAAGGGCTCCTCGTGGATGACTCCTAACAAAGGCAGCACCCGGTACCACTCTGTCACCGTATCAAGGTAGCAGAGGCACTCTCCCCCGAAAGGGATCCCAGTGATCATAGAGAAGTCGAGCGGGGTCATCGTCATCTCCCCGAACGAGAAGTACTGAAATGTGTTGGTGGTGTCCCACCAATGCTCAGAGAGGGCATGAATCTATCTCAAGTCGTTAGAGCTCTTCGTCAGGAGTTTGGCGAAGTTCCCAAAACCCACTGCGTTTACGAGCCCCGTCACGGTCTCGCTCAACTCCTCATACCAGGCAAAGCCATGAGCTAGGCTGTCGTGTCCTTGCAGCAAATTAGGCTAAAGCGGCAAAATTGCAAGATTCAAATGTCAACAAGTGAATGAAGGAAAGAAGGAAAAGAAATAAAGAAATAAAGAGTAATGAAAGTAAAATACATAAACAAGGAGTGATAATAAAAGATGAATGAATAAGTGAAAGAGGAAGACGAAAGAAGTACTTAAAGGGATTTTATAAAATTTAAAATTCACTTTTTTGATAAAACATAAATATTTGAACCAATTTTGAGTGAGTGAAAGGGCGTTCGTAGGACTCAGAAAATTCACAAGCATAATGGTCATTATTCATGAGGAATGTTTAAAATTTTGGTTAACATGCATCGCATTCGAAAGTCTTTGAAAAAAGTTGAAGGAAAAGTAATGAAGTTGATACAGGTTAAACATTCAAAAAATTCACAGGCATAGCATTCATTTTCATATGAAGCTTTGTCCCTACATTCATAAAGTTCATGGGAAATAAGGTAAAGGATACAAAAATTGAATGAGCATTGAATAAAGCATTGGAAGTGCTTGAGAGCACTACAAGCATAGCATTTGCGTTCACAAAAAGGCATTTTGAAGTTGTGTTGATCACGCATTGCATTCATAAAGAATATATACCTGTCGCTGGAACGCCCATACGGATAGATGCTGTCCGGATCCCGGAGCAAGAATGTAGGATCGAAATGGGGAGTGGCCACATACTAGGCCTTCTTCTTACTTCGCGAGCTGCTAGCCATAACTTGTTTAGAAGAGAGCGCGAACTGAGAGTTAGAATGCAAAAAAAATCAAGACAACAACCAAAATAAAGAGAATTTTGAGATTATGATCGAAGAAAACTGACCTGTAGACCCTCTAGATCAATGCAAGAAAAATGGAAAAAATCTCCAGAGGATTTCGGATTTAGAGAAGTTATGAAGAGTAAAATGAAAATGGGTTGAAAACCCACATTTAAGTAATCTGCTGCTTAAACGCGGTACTCAGTTTTTATGCCTGGCAGGTGGTAAAGTGCCGAGCAGTACTCACTGAGTGCCGCAGTGGCATTCCGTGAGTGCCGCGCGGCATCCACAGACTGCCGTGTTTTGAAGCGTGTGCCGCAAGTATGGCGGTTTAAGTGCCGCTGATTTCCCCCCAAAATTAAAAATAAACTCCAAAATTTGAATTCAAACCCCTTGATTTTGCCCACTTTTGGCACTTTTGTCCCCGAAAATTTGTTTTGGCGTCATTCGGTCCCTGATTTTGGAAATTAAAATGAATTTGGATTTGATTGACCCCTGATTTTGCAAAATTCTGATGAATTTAGGTCTGATTGACCCATGATTTCAAAATTTCTAATAAATTTGGGTCTGATTGACCCCTAATTTTGAAAAATCTGGTGAATTTGGGTCTGATTGACCCATGATTTCAAAAATTGAAATGAATTTAAGACTATTTGACTCCAGATTTTGAAGATTCTGAGCAAACATATCCGACGGGGTCGAAGGGCTACGAATTATTCTGATCAAACATATCCGACGGGGCCGAAGGGCTGCGGATTATTCTGAGCAAACGTATTCGACAGGGCCAAAGGGCTGTAGATTATTCTGAGTAAACGTATCCGACGGGGACGAAGGGCTGTAGATTATTATTCTGATCAAACAAATCCGACGGGGCCGAAGGGCTGCGGATTATTCTGAGCAAATGTATTCGACGGGGCCGAAGGGCTGCAAATTATTCTTAGCAAACATATCCGACGGGGCCGAAGGGCTATGGATTATTCTGAGCAAACGTATTCGATGAGGCCAAAGGGCTATGGATTATTCTGAGCAAACATATCCGACGGGGCCGAAGGGCTACAGATTATTCTGAGCAAGTACATTCGTCTACCTGGTCATGGTAGTGACAGATCTGGAAAAGGTCAACCCGTTGATCACATACTTTGAACCTTAAAAAAAATATAATAATGACTCGTCTTTTAGTCGAAATGGCCAAGAGCGTTGAATAGCATAGGGTTGGATTGCATCTGGATACGTCACAATAGGACGATTTTCAAATCATATCATTTGTAGAGCATGAAGCTGCATCATTAGTCATCATTGCATAAGCATGTGCATCATAATAGGATAGGTACGCTCCTCCGTATGGATACTTACGTTTGTGTGCATTTATCCCCGAACCGAACTACGTCTTGGTCTGATTCCCTAGTGGATATGTAAGCAGCTCACCGATGAGCACGACCAATTTGAACCTCGCTGCGCGGCTATTTTCTTTTGCAACGTATTTTGTTTTTGTTACCTAAATCTGATAGTTTGGTCAAAGGCTTATCTTCACACAGGCTTCGACATTCATTTGTGACATGCGTTGCTCCACAAGCTCTTTTGAAGAGGGGCAAACTGTAGACACCCCAATTTTGACCAAACGTCGGGTTAAGGGGAGTATTACCTCTAAGATCCGATTATGACAATGTTCGACTAATTTGGGACTTCCAAAGGTGATTCAAGCTCTTCCGAAGGCTCTTCTAATTCAAGATAAAAAGGAAAAAGAGATAAAAAGGGAAAATAGAGGAGAACGACACATAGTAAGATTTGCGGCAGTCACGGGTTGTCGTACGACACTCGCTTAAGTGCCGGAGCGGCATTCAATGAATGCTGCAATTTTCACTAATGCCGCAAAAAAATGGATTTCAAGAAAAAACTGCAGTCCCTGGAGTTGTCCCTGACATTCTCTGAATGCCGATGCGGCAATCAATGTATGCCGCGACGGCGTTCATCAAGTGCCGTTCCGACACTCACCAAGTGCCACTTCAATCTCCTGTGAGTGCCACATTTTTGGGTAGACAGCTGTAATACAGCACGATTTACACTACCAAAAGGATATGCGAAATCAGTGTTTTTGCCCCTAAAATGACTAAGATACCCTTTTAAAATTACCTATATAAAAGGAGAGAATATCCCATTACAAGAGAGGAGAATTTATTTGAATCTTCCTACCTTATTTTGATTCCTTCCTCTAAATCTCTAGAAAATTTTCTAAACATACTTAAGAGTTGCTTTTGTAATTTGAAAGAGAGGTTTGTGTGTGAGTTAGGGTTGAAGAGCTTGATTAACTTGTGGAAATCCTCCAAATCACCAAGTTGAGGATATTAGAGGTAGACTCTAGACTAAATCATTTTTTAAATACATGTTAACATGGCTAATGTATGAATGTTGAGTCTCTTTTTTGTTTTTGGTTGCATTCATCTCTTGGGATTCATGTGACTTTCAATGTCTCATTTGAATCTTTTGGTTTGAAATCTCTTGGTCTTCTTATAAGTTCATGGTTTATAAGAAGATTAGGATTGATAATTAGCATGTTTGGTTGATAAGTTCAAATCCACCTCCATGGTTTGATCTTGTTATTCTAGGACTTTAAGAAGTTTCTTCATACTTCATTGAAGTCGATCAAGTATGAGAGTCTTTAGTCACCAATGACCATCAAATGGTAGGAGGAATAATTTGAGTCTAGACTTATACCCATGGTTTAGATTCATTGTGTTGAGGTTTTATGAAGTCTCTTCATACTTCATTAAAATCCACAAGTTTAAGTGTCCTTAGTCTTCCATGACTATCAAATGGTAGAAGAATTAGTTTAACTAAAGCCAAGTTTGATGGCTTAGTAGTTAAAATTAGTAAGTAAAACATAAATTAGACAAAAGATGTAGGGAGTTCATCAACCACTTTTCATTAAAGATTTTTAGTTAAACATCGAACAGTTGGAACTGAATGAAACCAACGGGAAAGTGTCTATAACTCAAAGTTCTACCACTGTAATTTTTGTTTTAGTGAGATTCCATGTTTTAAGTTGTTTGGTCATGAGTTTTAGGAAACAATAACAGTCTGTCCAGAGCTTCAGAACATCAACACCTTTTTGAAAAGCGTAAATCAGAACCTTAATCAAACATTTTTGACCCCAAATAATTTTTTATATGAAGTTTGATGTGTTAATGAGGTCCCCTAAAAAGGTCTAAGTGTTTCTGATTTTTTTTACTATTTTTAGAAAATCATACAAAAACTCTGGACAGAGAGTTATGAAGTCTTGAGTGACGTCTAGTATTTGTCTAATTCTCAGAATCTAACCGTTGAAACCTTGATTTTCTTTTTAGATTAAAAACTACACTCAAAGAGGCATCTAGTGTCCAAAAATCATCAAGATCAAACCATAGAAACCATGCCTTTTATTTTTTTGAAGTTCTGATCTGCTCTCAGCAATTTTCAGAATCCTGTCACAACTTTGGTCAATCTTGTGAATAATGGCTCAAATGATATTTTCATGAGTTAGGGTTCAAACCATGCTTCAATAATGATTAGTTAATGCTTGAATTCAAAGTTTAGATGATCTAAATCAATGAGTATTTCATAAGTTATTCTTGTTGATGTATACATTCATCCATGTGACTCGATGCTTGTAATTAGGATTCGTTGCGTTAGATTTAACTATATTTGATAGATTTAAGCTAGAGGCCTAGGATTGTCATCTAACTTTATATCTTGTATATTATGTGGACTGACCTTTGTTTTGGACTGACCTTTGTTTTGTAGCGCCGATGAGGTATGATCTCTCGACTCTCCCTTAGTTTAATTATTCCTTAATTTCATTGATTTTTCGACCTCATGTTCGACACATTAGAATTAAAACTTGCCTTATATGTATATGTGATTAGAGACCTTTTTATTAGGATTTCAACTTTTGTATACATTGCACGTTTAAATATTCGCAGCTAGACCCCGGGTAAGTTCTCTAGTTCTCGATTTTGCATATCCTATTGTTTGCTAAATGAACTATTTGGTTTTGAATGATATTTTGTCTTTAGCAATTTTACACCATTTCGACATGCTTGTGTAATGTATATTTATATCTATGTATTAGTTGAGGGCATGCTTAGATTAATAGTTTGATTAAAAGGATGTTGAGTAGAGGCCTATCGCAAGATAGGATGAGAGAGGGTGTTTTAGTTCGCCAGACTCCTTGCTCTCTCATTCCATAATCCCCGGACCTAGTTAATCTCTGGTTTAAAAAAAGGATCGGTTTGCTTTTAAAATGGTTTCTTAATTTTCCTGTAAAAATTAAGTGGCAACTCTTTGTATTTGAAATTTGAATAAAAAATATTTTAAAATAAAAAAGTGGGCCCTAAATGCTAGTATCCACACATAGTATTACTCTTTTGCTTTAGTTAGCCACAAAGAAAGGTATAAAATATTCTAGACTTAATAATTGAAGACAATACAAATTATACATTAAAAAAAACCAAAAGAACCAAAAAAAAAAAAAAAAAAACACCTCAAGCAAGCTTCATTTATATCATAGACTAGGCATTCCATTCAACCTCTTCCCCAAATTTTCTTTATATCTTGTTAGTGAAAGACTTTAAATTTGACGATCTTGGTAGTATATAATGGTTTAACCCAAAATAAAAATTCACAATTTGTAATTTGCGGCAGGGTGAACCCATTTGAACGTGTGAAGAGGCAGCACAGAAAAAAGAAGGAAGCATAAGAGCAAAAGCACGCTTTGAAAAGGTATTTCACTAATTACATTCAATGTTTTCTTCACAAAGCTTTCCTATAATCTCTATGTTACTTTGTTATGGACACAGTTTGGATTTTAAAATGACATGAATGGACCCATATTTTACATTTAAGAATTACTTCCTTCAATCAAACGTTCGTTTTGAAAATTGACAATTCAATGAGTTTAGCAATTTCCGAACTCTGGCAATGCACACAAGGACTGTGCTAATTTTCTATTGACGGAACTTAATATCCCAATATTGGTACATTTTCTCTCACAAAAGATCTCTTATAATAGTGATTCCAGTGAAGCACCAAAGAAGAAGGGCAGTTTGACAAATTATTTTACAAGAAGTACTACAAATGTAGGTTATGCTAGATTAAGCTTTATAATGTTGACATATGCAGATATGGTTTCTTATCTATGTAAACTAAATACAATGAGATCATACCATTCAATTTGGGGATACATAGGAGCATAAGGAAAAATGATGCTCTACCACATATGAATAAAACTTGGCAAAATTTCCAAATGCTTCTCATCAAACCCCAAGTTATATGGGTTAAGTTTTTAGTCAAATGGCATAAATTTGTGCTTTTTGTGAATGCCTTTATGTAATACGGATTTCCTGTTGTTTCATAGAGCATGGGAAAACAAATAAAATGATTCTACAAGCTTCTAAGACCATTTCAATTTTTGCTCATCTATTTCTTATTGTGGACAATGACTCAAATTTGTAATCTGTAGGTCTTTAGTAGGGAGGAATTTAATATACATGTGTGTTCAGAAAGTATTCAATATTGTATTAATAAAAAAATTTTCATGAAGAATAAAAGTCTGTTTATTAAAAATTCCCATATCAATGGATGGAGAGTCGTCAAGTTGAGTTTATCCTTAAAAAAGCTTAAGATGAGAATAATAAAATTAAATAAGGAATGATCACAGATTTGCATTATACATGTTTATGCAATTTGACACCGAACTTATTTTTGGGTATATATGGAAATGTACTACTATTTTTAATTGAATCTTGAATGTTTGTTTTGATAATTTGATGAATTTGCGTCTTTGTTTTTACTTTTCGTGAGCAAGTGATTAAATGCTATTTAAGCCATTTAACAATAAATTATTAGAATGGGGTTTATATGGAAGGAATTCCTGTTGTTTCTAGGATTAAATCATTTGTCGGTAGAATCCAACTACCTATTTGATGGGTATGGGATTGATTCATCGGTTATTCGTCTATTCAAATGAATTATGGGTATATGTACAATGTAGTGTTATAGTGTTTTGCTTGTTAGTGTGTTTTTGCAAATTTTTTCCATCTTTAGGGAACTGCAAATCCAGAAAGAGTAAAGCAAAAAATTTCATGACAATAACAATAGTTTATTTGTCAGTTTTTTATCTAATAAAATGAACTATTGAACCATGTATACCAAGGCCTTAATGAAGAAAGTACACACCCTAGAAACGAGGACACATGCCTGTCAAGTTTTCACAAGTTCATGATTGTATATATATATATATGTATTGAGATATGCATTGGTAGTACTTTGACCTTCATATTATTGATGAAATTTTGCTTGACCTTTAAGTTCGAACACCTGAATAACTAATTTGCAGGTGTCCGATTGACTTCAGCTAGCAGAAATCGAAATGAACATGCTAGAAGAGCTCTACCCTGAGCAAGTTGGTGTAAAATTTAGAGGATAATTTTTTTCTATATTATTAAGAGGATTTGCTCATAAGAAAGGCTTATTCTTCTTTCTTTTTTTTTTTTTTCCATTTTTCTTTTCTTTTTTTCCTTGGGGGGATGGGGGCAATAAAGGGCAGCTTTGGTTAAATCTTACATTGTGAAGGTTGTCCTCATTACTGTTATGCCCATTTCATGTTTGGTGTATATGTTACCGTAAACGTAAGGGATCACTTATGTTATGATTATATCTTTGAATTTCTAAGCATATGCACTCAACATCATGCTTCCATTGCACTTCTATTTCTCTACACTTAAATTTTGTTACTATGTTGGGATTGATTTGCTATAAGTTGTTTTTGGTATGCTTGCATTTTTTTGGTACTATATTTTTAATATTGTTGAATATGCAATATGATCACAATGACGTACCCGCGCATTACGCGGGTTCTATGATGGTATCCTAAAAGCCTTGGCATTCAGCACTTTTTACTCTCATTTACTCTCTTGGGTCATGTATTGATCTCTCTTTGAGTACCCTAAAAGCCTTGGCCACATTGCTCAGTCTTAACTCTCATTAATTTTCAGCTTGGGTCATTGATTATTTCTTTGCTCTGTGTTTCCTCTCTCTGATCTCCTTCATATTTCTATGTATACTAGGGTCCCGACACGTGCGATGCACGTGCCAATCCCCTCTTATGCATTTGAGTATAAGATATGAATTTGGTATGAGATTTGAGTATAAGTGATATTTGGTATATTAATGACCAATTCCTAAATATATAAATTTTAGAGAAGAAGTTGACCAAAATGCAAATATTAGTGAGCGATTCGTAAATAGCAATTAAATTAGTCACTTTTGTTGACTTTTTTGAAGTGAATAATAAATATCTCAAAACTTGCTCACCCAAATGCAATTACACATATTACAATATATGAATACTAAATTTGAGAGAAGAAGTTGACCAAATTATAAATATTAGTGATTAATTCGTAAATAGTCGCCAAAATAGCCGCATTGTTTGACTTTTTTTGAAGTTAATAATAAATATTCCAAAAATTGCTGAGCTATATGTAATTAGGCATAATATTATTGATTGAATACTAAATTTGAGCGAAGAAGTTGATCAAATTGTAAATATTAGTGACAAATTCGTAAATAGTCGCCAAAATAGCCGCATTGTTTGACTTTTTTTGAAGTTAATAATAAATATTTTTAAAATTGCTGACCTATATGTAATTAGGCATAATATTATTGATTGAATCCTCATTATTATATTAAGTAAAATTTTAAAAGCTGACCTGAATGTAATAATAATCTGAAATGACATAATTACCCTTACACAAATCAATATATCATTAGATGAGTATCACGATATACGCGTAATTAAGGTATAGTGAAGGGGTATTATGGTCTTGAGAAGATGCAAAAGGGCAGTATGGTAATTGACTAAGTCAGGTTTCAGCTGCTGCATTCTTATATTTATAAGGTTTGATACCCAAGTGTTACAAGTGATCAATTGATTAGACACCAAATTACACAAGCATTGAATGCAATTACCTCATGTCAATGAAATCGGTCATGGTCTTCCATAGTTTCTAGCATTCCAAAGTTTCCAGCATTCTGTGAAGACAACTTGCATAGCATTATTCATATGTAGAGGTGTCAAACGGGCCGGGCCGAGCCGGGCTCGGTCAAAGCGGGCTTCGGGCCGGGCCGGGCTTCACCAAACATCGGGCCGGGCCGAGCCAGGCTTGGGAGTAGAGGGGGTGTGTCCGCCCCGGACCGGTGGCCCGGGACTAGCCGGCCAGACATCGGGTCGGGCCGGACGGGCTAGCGGACTTTATTCTATTTTTGAAGTGGGCCAAGGCGGGCTTCGGGCCGGGCCGGGCTTTTTCACCATTTCGGGTCGGGCCGGGCCGGGCCATGGACGGAAGGATGGGTGTCCACCCCGGCCCGGGGTATGTGAACCGGGCCTAGCGGGCCGGGCCTTGTGCTGGGCTGGGCTTTTAGCCCAAAAAAGCGGGTCGGGCTCGGGCCGGGCCAACCCGACCCGACCCAACCCGATTGACACCACTATTCATATGGGAGCCAAAAACTCTTCTAGATTTTGCCATGTGGCATTTTCTAGACTTTTCTATTGTTTTTTCCCTTCATTTTTATTTTTATTTTATTTTATATATATACATACCTTACAATGTAACATTTGTACATCCAAACCCTTCACATTTTCTCATTTTATATTCCATTGGCTTCTTGATTATTTTCATTGTAAGCCGAAGTTAATTCTCCACTTCTGCTGAATGTAGAGGATGTATTTACTATTTACAAAGTATCCCAATCACTCAAAGCCCTTGAACCCAAAATAAAAAATAAAAAATACCACTGCCTGTGCATAGCACGGAGTATCGACTAGTTATAATATTAAGTTGTAAACGAAGAGACATTATGAATGTCTTATCGTAGCCTTCCGTCATTATAGGTGACAAAATTTTCTTACTTGGGTTTGTCAACTACAGATATGTGGGGGCTACTCATTTTAAGATAAATTCACTCATCCTAATTAAATATATGATATTATAAGGTGAGGTAGTGGGATCCAAGAAACTATTATATGAGGGTCTCATTAGTGACTCATACTTGTATGAATGACGGATTTAACTTAACTAAAAAATATGGACCAAGAACCTAGGGTGTCGCGCCCGCTCCCACGGAGCTCCAGGCTGTGGATGTGGGCCTGGCTTTCTGAGAGTGGGTGAATTTTCACTTGATTTTTATTAGGAGGGATGAAAAGAGTATAGTAGGGCCTATTTGAAATGTTCAGAGTCGCCACCTAATATTTGGGGTGTTAGGACCCCTGCAAAGACAATTAAAGTAATTTATTTTTGATTTTGGCAAAAAAAAAAAAGAACAGTTTTGAGAAAAGTGTGACTCTGAATAGACATGCGAAAACCAGAGATTTTGATATGGGTTCGGGGACTCGATTATGTCGAGGGAAGGTATAAGGCACCCTCGAACATCCGTGCAAACACGATTGTCAGTTTTAGTGATTTTTATTAAAAGGGGGCATTTCATTTGAAAAAAGAAAAGAAAAGTTTTTTTTTAAGTGAATATGACGGACAATTGTGATAGGTATGGCCGCACTCTTTGAGAGTTGCTTACGTATCCCAAGATGGGAATTAGGCCAAACGTAGTTCTGACTTGTGTGTACGAGTGTATGCATGATTTTTTTTAGAGAAAGAAAAGTGGTCATGTTTGACCGTGCACGTGTGATATAGTGATTTGAGAAAGAGTTGGTGTAACTAAAAACTTTAACCCACGTGGTATAGTATTAGATTTTAACATTTGAAAAAGTGATTGAGATTGAAATGAAACTATGCGAGTGATTGAAAAATAATGTATTTTTTGTACTTTTCTATTTTTCTATTCTTTTTGGTCCTATAGTCCAATACTGGAAATAAGGATATGTGCCCAAATGATTGAAAAGTGTACCGGAAGTAAGGGTCGGTATCCAAAAGAAAGAAAAGAAAAGAAAAGAAAAGAAAATTTTTATATTTATTTTATGCCAGAAATAAGAGTCGGTGCCCAAAAGAAAGAAAAAAGAAATGTGAAGTGTGTGTAGGATAAGAAGACTTACCTGTGAAGATCTCCTAGTGCAAAGGGGACTGTTGGGTTCGATTAATCATTTCTTTCTTTTTATTCCTTACTTTATGCGAATTAAGTGATCTTTATTATTTAGATATGAATTTCCATATTGGAAAAAAAAAGCGTAGTTCCCAGTAGAACATTGGTTCCCGAATTAGCAATTGCGTCATCCCCAGTAGAACATGGCTCTCCTTATTAGAAACCACGTAGGATTCCTGTATTGGGAACCATGTAATCTAGAGTCGGACGTGACTTTTATATTGGAAACCAAGTAATTCCGAGTATGACGTGGATGTTATTATTAATTTTATTTTTTATCAAGCAACAAAAAAATGATATGTACAAAATAAAAATAAAAACCTAAGTTATTGGAGAAACTTGAGAAATCGGCTAGAATATTAGTGGTGAGTGACTGGGATGTTGGGTAGTGATGTGAGGCGGCAATATGACGGTTAGGTGGCAACAGATGATGGCGGTGGTACAGTGGCTATGAGGTATGCTAATGAGAATCGTGATGATATGGTAGCTAGGTGGAGGTTAGTGATTGTAGTGGTGACCTTGATAGTGGTGGTTAGAAAAGGGGATATGGTGGTGGAGAAAATGTATCCTCTTTTTTTTTTAAATGATGAAGTGAGGGAGATGGAGAGGAAGGTGAGGGAGATATAGAGTGTAAGGGAGACAGAGAGAAGATAGATACAAAGAGAGAGTATTTTGCTTTCTTCGTTTTTTCTTCCTTCTGAATGAGCACTGACCAATTTATAGGCCAAAAGAGCATCTTCCTTTTATTTTTATTATTAAAAAAGCAAACTCCACTAATAAAAAAAACCCATAGCTTTTGTTTTCTTGCCCCCTTAGCTTTCTTTTTGCATTTGCTCCACCAAGCATTATCCTCCACGATGAGTTGTGGAGGAGGAAAATTATTGGGTGTGGTAGGGTGCATACGAAATTGTTGACCCTTTGACCCCATAGCTATGACTTGCAATATCTTTCCCATTCGAGGTCAATTTGGGATGATTCAAAAAGCGATAGGCTCATACACGAGCACTTTATTTTGAAATATTGGATTGGGAAAAAATAAGGTGTCTACTGCTGCCCCTCTTTGTCATATTTTGCGAAGCAAATCGTGACAAAGATAAGGAGACACCCATTTTTGCCTCAACTCTTTCTTGAAATTTTTTTTATTCTCTTTTTTTGTTTTTACCAAAAGCATGTACAAGAATACGAATGATCTCAAAGTCTATTCGAGATGCCCATGTATCTTATGTAGAGAAGACTCAGAACGAGCATAGCTCAAGTGAGTGACGCTGTGATCGACGAAGAGCGAAGTGACGTGCCAGAGTAGGCAAGTGAGTGGCCTGCCAAGGTAGGCAGCTGGGGATTGGGATTAGTGCGAGGTTAGGCAGATAGCTCTGCTGAAGATTGAAAGTGTCACCAGAATGGGCAAACGACTCCGTTGGGGATTCTTGTAAGAATTGAATAAAAGAGGAATGGTGTAGTCGAGAAGTGCATAACTGCGTAATCTCGAACTTTAACCAAGAATGTAGTAAAGTGAGGGTATGGTCGAGCTCTTAAAGCTGCCGATGTATCTCCCGTCGGAAGAATCATACCATGTGTAGTTCATGCTGTTGGGGAAAGAGGGATGTAGTCAGGAAGTGCGAATCCGCATAATCCTAAACTGAGGTTGATGTTGATGATAACGGGATGCCGCTTGATGGATTTACTCCCAATGATGATATTGTGAACATGATGCCTCTTGACGGACTCACTCCTGAGCTTAAAGATGTGAACGGGATGCCGCTTGACGGATTTACTCCCAATGATGATATTGTGAACATGATGCCTCTTGACGGACTCACTCTTGAGCTTAAAGATGTGATCAGGATGCCACTTGATGGACTCATTCCCAATAGTGAGATTGTGAACAGGATACCTCTTGGCGGACTCACTCCTGAGCTTAAAGATGTGAATGGAATGTTACTTGAAGGACTCATTCCCGATAGTGAGATTGTGAACAGGATGCCTCTTGATGGACTTACTGCTAAGCTGAAGATGTGAACGGGATGCCACTTGATGGACTCGCTCCCGATAGAAAGATTGTGAGTAGGATGCCCCTTGACGGACTCACTCCTGAGCTTAACGATGTGAACGAGATGCCACTTAACAGACTCATTCCCGATAGTGAGATTGTGAGCAGGATGCCTCTTGACGGAATCACTCCTGAGCTAAAGATGTGAACGGGATGCCGCTTGACAAACTCATTCCCAATGCTGGATGATGTGAACAGGATGCCACTTGGTGGACTCATTCTTGGTAGTAAGATTGTGGATAGGATGCCTCTTGATGAACTCACTCCTTGCGATGATGAAATGAATCATCCGGTGTTTTTGGATTCAAATTGTTCTTGGGGCTTGGTTGAAATCCAAGACGTGAGCTTGAGCTTTTGGGAATTCACCTGTCCATTTCTTTTTGAGATTCGTTTTCCCTGAAAAGACAAAGTGTCTGTACGTTCTACCTGTATGTTCATGATTGACATGCTAGTTCACTAAGCAGAATTTTTTTTGAGAGTTTTGAGTAAACCTGGATGGAACCAACTACACCAGTCATATATCACAGTCTTTGATCTTGACCCGAAGCTTTATTTGCAATAGAAGAAACCCTTTTCTCGGGGGCATAGAGGTTGGATCATGTATCCTTCGATATAAACCTTTGGAACTAACGCCCGATTTTCTATTCCCCTCTTTTTTTTTAAATGCACTATTTTACCCTTCAGCGCCCTTTCGGGTTTTCGCCAAGTCCGGTTCTGTCATTATTGCACGTTGGCGTCCTTTCATGTTTTTACCGCGTCGACAGTTTTGTTTCTTGCCAGAGCCTATGTTCTTACTCACAGTGCCCTTTCAGGTTTTCACTGCACCCTTCGGTCTATGCTTTTCATTATTTATTCTCGAACATGCAATGTTGCAGAGAGATGAAGTTAGTGATGTGGTTCGTCAAAGTGGCGAATGCCGAATAGTGTAGAGATTTAATGAGGGCTGTCAGCCAAATCTGTATGCTTAACCTTTTGATCAATCTGAGAGGGCTTTAATGGGTTGTAATGAAGGCCAGGGTGAGGGCTGAGAAAGAAAGGGTAGCATGAAGGCTCAATGTTTTGATGATTTTTTTTTCGGGTTTTGGCTCTTACGACCATCTTTTGTTCACCCTGGGGGATTTTTTGCAACCTTTATGTCGGTCGGCTCTTTTTTTTGTCATTTTTGTCATTTTTGTCATTTTTGTTTTTTGTTTTTGAGCTTCGATCTTGACATACATAAATTTTTTTTATTTTCTTTGTTTGTTTTTCTTTGATAGCTTTTTTCAACCACAGAAATATGCCCCCAGTTTAGGAGTTGGTCGTTTTAAAGGAAATAAAATGAAATAAGATAAAAGGCTCAAAGCAGCGAATAAAAGGAAATTTTTATTTGATATGTATGGGTAGTAGAAATGAAGGCCTCTCTTCATCTTGATCAAAACGTACAGTATACAACTTCGATTAAGCATAAAATCTCTTAACTGAATCGGAATTGATTGGTTTTGGAAAAACATCACCGTCCATTTCAGTAAGCATCAAAGCTTCTCCAAACAACACCTTCTTGACGACGAACGGGCCCCCCCAGTTGGGAGTGAACTTTCCTTGAGCTTCTTCTTGAAAGGGAAAAATCTTTTTCAAGACCAAATCTCCCTCTTTGAACTGGCGAGGTTGAACTTTCTTGTTGTAGGCTAGAGCGATCCTATTTTGGTAGCATTGGCCGTGGCATAGAGCAGTCAAACACTTCTAGTCGATCAGGCACAGTTGTTCGTGGCTTTCTTGGACCCATTCAGCTTCTTCGAGTTCGGCTTCTATGAGGATCCTCAGTAATGGGATCTCAACTTTGACGGGGAGAACGACTTCCATCCCATAGATGAGAGAATAGGGGGTTGCCCCAGTCGAAGTTTGGATTGAAGTGCGGTAAGCCATGAGTGCTAACGACAACAAGTCATGCCAATCTTTGTCATTGATAGACATCTTTCGAATGATCGTCTTGACATTTTTGTTGGCTGCTTCAACTGCCCCATTCATCTTAGGTCGGTATGGTGCTGAATGCTTGTGAGTAATCTGAAACAGTTGACAGAGTTTGGTCATCATGTCATTGTTGAGATTCCTGGCATTATCTGAGATGAGGGATTCTGAGAGGCCGTAGCGGCATATAATGTTCTTCTTGAAGAAGCAAGCAACGACTTCCTTGGTTACCCTCCGCCTCGACCCATTTCGTGAAATAGTCAATGGCTACCAAGATGAAACGGTAACCATTAGACGCCTTCGGTGTGATGGGTCTAATGACATCCATTCCCCATATAGAGAAAGGCCATGGAGTAGTCATAGAATGCAGATCCTTTGGCGGTGCATGTATTCGCTCAGCATGGATCTGACATTGATGACACTTCTTCACGAATTTAGCATAGTCGTTGTCCATGGTTAGCCAGAAGTAACCCATTTTCATTATTTTCTTGGCGAGCACTCATGTGTGGGCCGCAGACTCCTCCGTGTACCTTTTCCAATTAGTAGTTGGCTTCTGGTACTGCTACACAACTGAGTAGTCCCAAGTGATAGCTCTGTTTGAATAGGGTCTTGCCACTGAGAAAGAACTGTGAAGCAAGCTTTCGGAGGGTACGTCGTTATCCTAGATTAGTAGCATGGGGGTACTCTTGTTTTTCAGAAAGTTCATGATGTCATAGTACCATGGCTCACCGTCTGCCTCTCCCTCAATTGGATAATAGTTAGCTAACCTAGAATTTTCATCGATTGTCAGAGGGAGAATCTCGTCCATCTTAGGGACCCTGATCATGGATGCCAAAGTTGTGAGGGCATCAACGAAATTATTCTGATCCCGGGGAATGTGGTTGAACTCAATGTAGTCGAAGTATTTGCACAAGTCGACCAGACATCTTCTGTACGGGATGAGCTTGGCATCCTTCGTAGCATATTCTTTGGTGGATTACTTGATGACAAGTTCAAAATCTCTGTAAACTGCCATTCTGCGAATGTCCATGTCTAGAGCCAGTCTTAGGCCTAAGATGTACGCTTCATACTCGGAGATGTTGTTAGTTGTATCGAAGCCTAGCTTTCTGCTGATGAGAAAGTATATTCCTTCTTCCGATACAACAACTGCCCCTACCACGGCTCCTTTGCTATTAGATGCTCCGTCGAAGTACATTTACCTTTGAAGCTTTTGTTGTCATTCTCACTAGTGGTAAATAAGATAGCCTCGTCTGGGAAGGAAGTATCCGTCGGGTCGTAGTTGTTGATTGAAGTCTCTGCTAGTTCATCGACGATTGCCTGACCCTTGATGGCCTTCTGAGTGACATAGATGATGTCAAATTCTATCAATAGCATCTACCATTTTGAGATCTTCCTAGTCAGTACTGGTTTCTCGAAGATGTACTTGAGTAGGTCCATCCGGGCAATCAGGCATACTGTATAGCTGAGCAAGTAATGACGGAGTCTGGTGACGGCCCAAGCGAGTGCACAACAAGTTTGTTCTCATACAGAGTATCGAGATTCATAATATGTGAACCTCTTGCTCAAGTAGTGGATGGCACATTCCTTTCATCCAGACGCATCGTGCTGGCTAAGTACACATCTCATTGAATGGTCAAGGACTGATAGGTAAAGCAACAAAGGACGACTTGGCTCTAGCAGGACCAGTACGGGTGGATTCAGGAGGTACTTCTTAATTGTATCAAAGGCAACCTAACAATCCTTATTCTATGTCTTGTCAGAATCCTTTTGGAGTAGCTTGAAGATCGGCTCACACTTGTTTGTGAGTTGTGAGATGAACCAGCTAATGAAGTTGATCCGTCCTAGGAATCCTCTGATTTTCTTTTTCTTCGCAGGAGTAGGCATTTCAATAATCGCCTTGATTTTCCTGGGGTCAATCTCGATGCCATTTCGGCTGACCATGAATCCCAATAATTTCCTAAGAGGACACCGAAAGCACACTTGGCTGGGTTCAACTTGAGCCTGTACTTCCTAAGGCGATCGAAGAGCTTTTTGAGATCAGTGAGGTGTTCCATCATCTTTTGAGATTTTATGATCATGTCATCAACGTAGACCTCCAGTTCTTGATGCATCATGTCATGGAAGAGGGTGGTCATAGCCCTTTGATAGGTTGCCCCAGCATTTTTAAGGCCAAATGGCGTGACTCGATAGCACAATGTGCCCCAAGGTGTTATGAAAGCTGTCTTCTCTCGGTCTTCCTCGTCTAGGAGGATCTAATTATAACCAGAAAACCCATCCATGAAAGAATAGATCTCGTTTCCAGCCGTATTATCAACCAGTATGTGGATATTCGATAGAGGAAAGTCGTCCTTTGGGCTTGCCTTGTTGAGATCCCTATAGTTAACACAGACTCTGACTTTACCGTCCTTCTTGGGTAACGGGACTACATTCACCAACCATGTTGGATAGTTTACGACCATGTTGAAGTTGGCCTCGAACTGCTTGATTACTTCTTCCTTCACTTTGAGGCTCCACTCAGGCTTCAGTTTCCTTAATTTTTGCTTGATGGGCATGAATTCTGGCTTGATGGCGAGTTTATGTGTGACAATGCTAGTGGTCAGTCTAGGCATATCTTGGTATGACCAAGCAAAGACGTCCTGATATCCCTTCAAGAATTAGAATAACTCCTATTTATGCCCCTGCGATAATTGATGGCCGATTTTCAGTTCTCGTGGATTTTAATGGTCCCGATGTTGATAGTATCGGTTTCTTCTAAGTTAGGCTTTGGCCTGGCCTCGATTTCTGAGATTAATCTTCTGAGTTCGTGGGGTGCTTTCTCTTCAAAATCAGAATCTTCTTCTATACCCATGAGATTAGAGTTTAATTCTATATTAAAATCGTGCTGGGTCTTATCAAGTTGTGTGATATATGGTGGATTAGTTGATTCAATCATAGGTTCCCTGAAATCAAATTTTGACAAGAAAAGAGAAAAAGAGACAAGTTTAGAGAGAGATTTGCATTTGAGACAAAGTGAACTAGCATTTTATTCAAAAGCCTAAAAGATAGAAAGCCTTTGCAAGTGTCGGATCCGTTTTTCACTCGACCGGCTTAAGTCAAGTGAAAACTTTACATATGTTGTTATTTTACCAAAATTCCTATTCTTAGGCAGCAGGCGAACCTCCCAGTTGTTCAGGTCTCGCCTGGCTCGGCTCGACAGATGGTAGGTGGGGAAGTGGCCTCTTAACCGGCCATCATGAAGATCTCTTCTTCAAACAATGATCGGATGCAACCCATTGGGACCGCGGAAGTCCAATTTGTGTCTTGGGCAGGCTGTGAGCTTGAAATGTCCCCCTCTTGAACCTGGTCAGGGGCCATAACCTCAGCGAGGTGGGGAAAAGTCTTCCGTAAATGGGGGATGACCCCTTCAGTGATGAGGCCAGACTTTTGGCCCTTCTAGAATTTTTTTTGTACCCAAGGCCACGGATGTTGTTCTGAGTTGGTAGATTGACTAGCTTAGTCTGCCCCTGGTTTAGTCTTCCTAGGCCCTTCCCTGACTGATAGCCGTTCGCCTTAAGCTATCTGGCCATGTTGACATGAGCCTTGGAGTATGACGGCTTCCTCTCTACCTTTCCCTCCGGTGCATAGGTGGCATATGAGATAACTCTGAGATCTAGTATGTAGCAGGTTCAAAGTTTCCACTTGGGCTGATGTATGGGATCGAGGTTCTCCGAATATTGCGTATTCTTTTTCATTGTGGATGATGATCAGAAACCCCTCGATCGCATATTTAACATTTTGGTGTAAAGTGGAGGGGACTGCCCCCAACCGGGTGGATCCATGGTCTGCCGAGGAGCATGCTGTAGGAGGTAGAGATGTCCAAGATTTGGAACGTGACCTGTAATTCATAAGGTCCAACCTTGACCGAAAGGGCTATTAATCTAAAGGTTTCCCTACGGCCTCCGTTGAAACCTCGGACGATATTGTTAGACCTTCTGATTCGCATCTGATCGATGCCCATTCTCTCGATTGTGACCAAAGGGCAGGCATTGACTGCAGATCCATTATCAATAAGCACTTGATTAAGTATCATGCCTAAGCATTTTACTGCGAGATGTAGGGCCTTGTTATGACCAGTCCCTTCAGGTCCAATCAGACAGTGGCGAGAATTTTCAGTTTCTGTCCAGTGACTTCTTTTAGAAGTACGAGTTCTAGAACTGTTGCAGCGTTACTGACCTATAACCTTGGTTTTGATGTGTGGAGGGTCGTGGTAGACCCTGGGTTATTTGTTGTACCATCGGCTGCTAGTATAGAGGGAAGACATGTTGGTATATGGGAGATGGCATAGTAGACTGCTGGATATAGTTTACAAGAGCGAACTGCTAGGCATCCGGATAGACGACTGTGGCCTCATTTTCCTTTTTGGCCTTCTTGTTATAGGAGGTGCCAGCCTAACTTTGGCCTATAGTATCCTTTATCTTTCTTGACTGCAAGCCGTCTTCTACCATTTTCCCATGTTTGATGAGCCCAGCAAATGATCGACCAACCATCGAGATAAGTCGTTCATAATATGGGCACTGTTGGGCATGTATGAATGCCTTTACCATCTCAGAGTCATCCATTGGGGGGTACACCTGGGATCCAACCTCCTTCCAGCGCTGGGTATATTCCTGGAAAGACTCGTTCGTCTTTTTATAAATTTTCTGCAATGAGTATCTATCCGGTGCTACGTCGGCGTTGTACCGGTACTGCTGGAAGAAGGTTTTCGTGAAGTCTTCCAAGTGGAGACCTTAGAATTCTCAAGGCGTATATACCACTGAAGAGCCGATCCCACAAGACTCTTTTGGAAGAGGTGGACTCGAAGTTGTTAATTTCTTGCGTACTCGCCCAGTTCACCAATGTATACCCTGAGGTGGATGAACGGTCTCTAAACTCGTTATACGTGGTAAACAGGGGCATCTTGAATTTGGTTGGGAATGCAATTCCAAGAGTGGCAGACAGATCCGAGAGAGACATCTCCCCTTGGGAATCGAACCCCTACATGGCCTTGAGAGTGCTTTCTAAGCGTTTGATTTGCTGTGCCATGGTGTTCGTTTCCTCGAGTCTCCTTAATCTTTCATCCTCGGTGAAATGGTCGATTCCTCCATTGATGGTGATTGTCGGTGCATGAATGGCGACAGGAGTGGCCATGAACTGATTTAGAGGAATGGACGACGGGACTTGGAACGAGGTTGTTGCTGGCGTACCTCAGCGTATGCATATCTGACTGGTATGGGCGGTTAGTTCTGGATGTCAGACTACCCTGATGTAGTTGGTATGGTAGTATTGCATGGTAATTGACTAGCTCCCGTGGGGGATGCTGGGTGCTAAGTAGCTATCTGTCTGACTATAGGGAACAAATTCTTGATTTGTTGCTGAACACTTGGGTGATCAGGGGTTTGAGTGTTGCCCGTAGCCTTGTTTGGGTTTCCTTTGGTGTTGCTCATATTTTGTTACTGCCTTCGGAGGTATCCTCGAGTCAGGATAGGGCTACGGACCCAGTCTTCCAGTGTCCTTGATATTTTGAACTATTAAGAACTGCCTGTCGAATGATAACAGTTTAGAATATACACTTATGGAGATTTCGTGATTATAATCTATGTAATTATGGTTTATCAGCTCGTTTTTTTATGTTGGAAAGTTCCCAAGTCCATTAGGCAAGCAAATTAAAGAGATTTGATTTCTCAAGAATTCGAGAAAATTCAAACTTTATTAAGATAGATTGGTTCGGGAAGAGGCAGATTTTATTACGTAGGCATCCTACTTGACTATGAAGATTTTTTCAGCTAGAGACACTAAGCCTAAAACATTCTAGACGTAATCCCTAGCAGTTTTGAAGCCTGCTTCGGTTGAACTAAAATCGCTCTGAGCAATGTTCACGGTGAGGTTCTTGATTTCTTTTAGGATGTCCATCAGGTTGTCTTTCTTGGAAATTTCTAGCTCAAGTTCTTTGTTTAATGCATCGATCCTTGACTTGGCCTCAGTGGAGATGAAGTATTCCAGCCTGCTAATCACTATGTGAGCATTCTAAAGATTGGCTTATGCCTGGTTCCTTTCTCCTTCGACACAATTGAGGAGGGCCCTGAGCTGATCTCTCTCTGAGTCGACTTGCGTTCTAGCCATCCCCTCTTGCTCGAGGGCAACTCTGAGTTGGTCTCTTTATGTTTTGACTTGGGTTCTGATGATTCCCTCATAATTGAGGGCTTTTCTGAGTTTTTTGATGTGGTCTTCGATCCTTGACCCGCCCATTCTGGGCTTTCCTGCGCTAGTTGTCGATAGCATTTCGAGCAGTCATTGTATCCACTCGACATATGCAGGGTCTACACCGACATGGCAGTCCTCGAGGGTTTTGTCATTAGAAATGATCTGGTACCAGTGCCCCAATATTTCATCGTAGCGCTCTCTTGACGCAAGAGAATCGTAACTGAAGCAGAAAGTAAGACTGTCCCCTATTATCAAGACCCGTTGATAACGGCCAAGTTGTCTAAGAACATGTGTAGGGACATAGGGTACCAGACCCGAAAGACCGATCAATGGGATGAACGGAAGAGTGCTAATCTGGAGTCGGATCGATACAGGACCTCACCAACCCAAAAACCACTAAACATTGTGCTCCTCTAGTTGAGCCAGGTACACATGCCATTTTTCCTTCCCTTGAATAGGAAATGACCGTCAGTCCAATGGGGTGATGATGTCGATGATCATGAAGTTCTAGATCGGGACTAAATCTGGCATCTTGATGTGGACATCGGGATTCCGCCACTTGTTTTGTTTTGAAACTTGTTTGAAATTGAAAAGAAGGAAAATGGTTTGTTGGAAACATATACAGAGTCGTCACTTGGCCTTTAAGGAACAAAGAAACCTAATTTTCACCCAAATGGATAAAGGGCACCGGCCCTTCATAACCAAAGAACTTGGTTCGGGATTTTGGTACGAGAGAGGAAGGAGCCTTTGTCGCGACTAAAACACCCTCAACTCGCCCCGTCTTTCGACGGGCCTCAATTAGCATCCAAATAATCATCTTATACTATGTTTGGTTCGACAATTAATACTATGATAGTATATTACATCACATAAGAAACTTGAAATGGAAGATCAAAAGATAAGATATCATTCATAAGATCTAAGCCAAATATCATACAATGTAAAGTGAAAGATCACACAAATAAACCTAGGAAAAATCGTCTAATCACATATCAAGTAATTAAGTTTCCCTAATCTAAAGGGGACATGGATTGTTCTTGAGACAAATAATCAAAGAAATCAAAATATGCTTAGCAAGCTAGTATGATGCATGTTATTCTTTGAGAAAAGAAGATCTCTCAATCCCCGGGACGGATGAGAAAGGATGATTAGATCGAGGGGAAGCATGAACGTGTGATCATGATCATGCCTTATAATCTTTTTAGATTAGGAGTTACAAAAAACCCCAAATCTTTGCATGGATGCAATGTATGTACCTAGAATGTGCCAAGGTTGTAGTGTGCTTTGTGTTCATGGAGTCCTAGAATGACTTAGATGTCTAAAATGTGAATGAATGTATGAATGAAATCAACATGGTTATGTACAAATGTAGTATGAACTACTTCCTAAGACATGAACTAATTTGGAATGCACATAAGCATCAAATCAAGAATGAAAGTTAAAATGTGCTTGCTGTGAATAGTGGACAGAACAGTAACATGATCTTGTAAAAATGGAAAGGAGGGGTTAGGGATGTTTTCAATGCATGATTTTTTATGGAGATCTTCCTTATTGTGTCTAGAACACAACCCAAAAAGCCAATATTTAATAACTATTACATATTGAGAGAAAGCATATAAACAATGAAGGTCACTCAGAAACAGAGTCCGTACTGTCGACTGAAATGTTGAAAAATCTTAGAAAATGAAAACAAATGATATAGGGGCCCATTTTATACAGAAAGTTCCCTAAGACATTGAAGTTTAAGGGAAAAATAATTTGGGACCACCCATGTTGGAAATGTTTTCTGGAAAAGAAGTGGGAAGTCAGCCAAGCTGCTGTGACAGCAGAGGCAGAATGTCTGGAAGGAATGTTTGGGTCCAAATGGACCATTTTCATGTACTTCCAAGTCAAACCAAAAATCATGGGTGTTGTCCAATGAGTTAGGAAGACTTTCCAAGTGGCCTTGCATCCATATGTTGAGTATTGAGTTCTAGAGAAATCTTTGAACTCAGCTCACTCACTATTTTGACTCACTGTTTTGAAGATTTTGGGGAAAATAAGGTTTTGTTTCTTGAAATCAAAATGAGAGGGATTGAGGGGGGTTTTGAAATAGAGGTTTTGAAAATGCATTTTCAATACTCAATAAAGATTGTAGCCACTTAAAATTCCAACATCAAACTCATCATCAAGAACCTCCAAGATTGTTGGAGAGATTTATTTTATTTTGAGCATAACTCCAAGAATACCTTGGAGGTATTGAAGTTATGATCATCATCTATCAAACATGTTTTTGAGGTCAAGAGCTACTATCCATAAGGATTCACTCACCTCAAACTTCATGTCATCATCTAGATGATGATGAACTAGTAAGTAAATAAAGAAAATCAAAAAGAAATGAGATGAGAAGAGATGAACATTATATAAGCAAACAAGCAAATAGATAGTAATCAATAGATGATATTCATGATGTATAAAACTTGTAGTTTGGTGTTTCACTCATATGTAATGACATTGGACATGGAAGAAGCTTTCACTCTCTTAAATGCTCACTAAAATGGTGGTTGGGTGTATTGAATATTGAAGTAAATGGAAGTAATGAAGTAAAAACAAAGTTTAGAACTCACTTTTGTTTTGAAAATCAAAGAAGGAAGCTTCTTTTCTCTCTATTCTAACCTTATCTCGACAACTTTCTCTCCCAAACTCTTTCTAAGCTTTCATTTGACTCCCCTCAAAATGAAGAGCAATGAGGGGTTTAAATAGGCCAACTTGGGGGTGGTTTTGGGGTTTTAGAAGTATTCCCATTGACTCCAAACATCTGAAATCATAAAACTATGTCGTTTTTGTTTTTAATTAATCAAAATGGGACCCCAAAAGAAATTACAAAAACACATTATTCTGGAGGGGAGTGCCGCGGCGGCAGTGGGCCAGTGCCGCGGTGGCACTGCTCCTCCCTCGTTTAGATAATGCTGTTTAGGCCCCCCGAGGTTCTGGTATTCGCGAAAAGGCCCTATTTCGTCCGAAATTCACAGAAAATGCATATGAACTCCAAACTGAGGTTTTGATATACCGTTGGAAAGGTAATGGAGTCTACTTTACATAAAAAATAGTTCGGGGATAGGCCACTTTGAAAAGTTTTGCGAAATTTGCGATAAAAGCCGATTTGATCGCCTTTTTCGCCTTCGGAAATTCATAATAAACTTGTTTCAAATCCGAAAATCATGTGCGATATACCGTTGGAAAGCTATTGACCTCTAGTATCCATGAAAAATATTTAAAAAATGTTATGGTGTTCCGGTTCTAAAGTCAAATCTTGGTCAAACTGGTCAAACCTGAGATTCCCGGGAAGTTCTAGAAACTTCTAGGAGCTCCCAGGAGCTGACGTTTTCGCTCGATTTTCTTTTGAAACTCGTTTTAATACTTTTCTCATGATTTAGAATGATTCCGGGGAATTCTGACAATTTTGGTCAAACTTGGTCAAACTCTGGTCAAACCTTGGTCAAACCAGTCAACGGGGACTTTCCGGGAACTTCCGGGACTTCCGGGAGTCTCTGAGAGCTGACGATTTCATCCGATTTTTCTTAAAAACTCATTTTATCACTTTTCTTATGACGTAGCATGTTTCCAGAACTTTGGGATCAAATCTGGGAGTTTTTGGGCTTTCAGGGGCATTTTGGTCATTCTAAGCATTCTGAGCATTCTGAGAGATAGAGCTGACTTCCAAGAGTCCTTTTGAGTCTTTTACGATCATTGAGAACCACCAAGCTATGGGTCTCCTAAATCTGATAGCCGACAAAATGGGGTGTCTACAGTTTGCCCCTCTTTGGCATGAACTTGCGAGGCAACGCATGTCGCAAGCGAGTGCCAAAGCTTTGAAGAGACAGGTCTTTTGGAGGCTATAGATTTAGGATAAAATGCATTGCAAAAGATGCGATGATGCTGAGGTTAGTGCTGGTTGTGCTCTTCGTGAGCTGCCTACGTATCCCAAGGGGAATCAGACCAGGGCATAGTTCAGGCACAAAGGGGCAAATCACGTACGCACAACGAGACAGACAGATGTTATGTTATGAGAATGATATGTAATGCATGGATGAATTGCATCATGAGTCCTATTATGCCTATTGTTATGGTCCTAGTATGAGCAGGTGCTGTAGGGTGTGCCACTCCGAGTGGGCAGGTGTTGTGCTGGCGACTGTGATGTTAATGACACGGAAGAGGACACCGAGGTTTAGGAGGCTCTGGGTCCAGGGGCAAACTTCTGAAACTTTGGAAAGTGTGCTTTGCAAACGAGTGAGATAGATCAGATGTGCTTTGTTTTAGAAGATGGCAGCCAAAGGCGACCGAGGGATCTTGTGATAAAGCTTGATAATCAGGAGACATGTTTTGGTTGTTCCTGACGGCCGATTTTCGGGAGTCGGTTCCTCTTTTGTTACTTTCTGCTGAGGGTAGTGGGAGCTAGTATCTTTCTGTATCTGTCTTCGGGGGATGACGTGGGGTTCTTGGAGAATCTCTCTTTTCTTGATCGGGGACCAGGACCCATCTTTGAATCTCTCACGGTTGATCAAATCTTTCGGCGCTCAATCCAAGAGGGCCGGTCAGGGCCTCCGGGAGCTGGTATCTGTCTGTTTCTGTCCTCGGGGGATGATACAGGGTTCTTGGGGAATCTCTTTTTTCTTGATCGGAAACCAGGACCCATCTCTGAATCTCTCACGGTTGATCAAATCTTTCGGCGCTCAATCCAAGAGGGCCGGTCAGGGCCTCCGGGAGCTGGTATCGGTCTGCTTCTGTCCTCGCGGGATGATGTAGGGTTCTCGGGGAATCTCTCTTTTCTTGATCGAAAACCAGGACCCATCTCTGAATCTCTCACGGTTGATTAAATCTTTCGGCGCTCAATCCAAGAGGGCCGGGTCAGGGCCTCCGGGAGCTAGTATCGGTCTGCTTCTGTCCTCGGGGGATGATGTAGGCTTCTCGGGGAATCTCTCTTTTCTTGATCGGAAATCAGGACCCATCTCTGAATCTCTCACGGTTGATCAAATCTTTCGGCGCTCAATCCAAGAGGGCCAGTCAGGGCCTCCGGGAGCTGGTATCGGTCTGCTTCTGTCCTCGGGGGATGATGTAGGGTTCTCGGGAAATCTCTCTTTTCTTGATCGGAAACCAAGACCCATCTCTGAATCTCTCACGGTTGATTAAATCTTTCGGCGCTCAATCCAAGAGGGCCGGTCAGGGCCTCCCGGAGCTGGTATCGGTCTGCTTCTGTCCTCGGGGGATGATGTAGGGTTCTCAGAGAATCTCTTTTTCTTCCTTTTTGGTAAATCAGCCAAAATCCAGGATTCATTATCAGAACTCTCGTGCTTGATCAAAATTTGCGACGGTCGTCCCGAAGCAGCCGATTCGGGCCTTCGGAAGTTGATTTTTCTTAGTTTCTACCTGCTGGAGGTAGCCCTGACAACTTTTGGACTGTTGGGGGTAAAACCCCACAAATCTTGACCGAAATGGGCCATCGGGGATGATCGGGGCCAAAAATGGACTGAAAAGGTCAAAACGGGCCAAAATGGGGCAAAACAGAGCAAAGCAGGGTCCGCGGGGAGGAGTGCCGCGGCGGCACTGGGCCACTGCCGCGGCGGTGGTAGTTGGCCAGTGCCGCAGTGGCACTGGGTGGCCGGACTTCATCTTTGTATATCTCGGGTTTTTGAGCTTTTCAAGCTCATTCTTGGCCATTTTGGGGTGTTTTTGGAGCCAAAATTCATCAAAATGCAGCTTGTGCGCGCTCAGGTGAGTAATCTTTCCCCGTGGTTGGAATTTTGATTGGTGTTTTGGTTTGTTCAAATTTGCAAGAAGAAAGTTTAACTTTGACTTCTATTTTCTTTGTAGATGCATGGCTTCAAGCTCAAGGAGACCGTCTAAGAAGGCCAAGGAACGAATTAAAGCTGAGATGCAAACGCCGGACTTGATTTTACGGGACCCCCAACGCCATCTTTCGACCGCTGCTCTAGCGAGCTTGGTACGTGAAACTTTCGATAGTTTAGGACTATTTTCATGTATTGTGCTAGTTTTGTGGGCCGTAGTGTGCACCTAGAGATCGTCAGAAGTCTGATTTGTGTTCAAACGTTGATTTTGTGAATTTGGACCTCGTGTCATGAATAGTGATTTTGTGCATCTTTTTGTTGTCTTTATTGTGTGCAGGTGCCGGAAGTGACGTTGAAGGGCCACGGTAGCCTCGCTCACGCCTTCCTATGGTATACTCAGCTCTCGCCCACCGTCAAGAGGATGGTAGATGATGCCAGGTTTGGAGGCTTCATCCATCTGGTTTCGAAGAGCAGCAATGATTTGGCGCACTTTTATGCTCTGGCTGAGAGGTGGTGGGACACCACCAATACTTTTCACCTGCCGTTTATTGAGATGACAATGACGCCCTTTGACTTCTCCATGATTATCGGCTTGAGGATTGCCGGGAATAGCCTGATTCTGGACTATTTCTATGAGATCGACCCGGAGGCTGTAGAGATGCTGATTGGGGCTGTTCCCCCTAACCTGGAGAGGCACTGGTTTCCTTGTGGCTGGCTTTACCGGGCCTATGGCAGAAGGAATCATAACCTGAACAATTCCTAGCTTTTGAGGGTGTATCTTCTGTATGTCCTTGGTTGCTCAATCTTTGCGACGCGGAATGACCGAGTGAGCCTGAGATTCCTTTCTTGCCTGACGACTATTGATGAGATCCCCTCCTACGACTGGGGTGGTGCTGCCTTGGCCCATCTCTATAAGCACACGGGTGAGGTTTCCCGGGGCGATGTTAAATCGACAGGGGAATTTTGGCGAGCTTGGGAGGTATGTACTGCATCTTCTATCATTTGTTGGCTTTTCTATTTATGTACTCTTTCTAACTTTCTTTTTTGTCTGTGCAACTTTGGAGCTTTGAGTATCTGAAGATGTTGGCTCCCTCCCCTGCGGATGAATCAGGTGAGGACGAGGATGGCATGGCTCCTGTGCCTCTGTTCTCGCGAGGCTTGAGATGGCGGAGGGACGTTGTCGGGGTGAAGAGCGGGGCCCACCGGATTATTTTGCTTAAAAACTTCTTGACCGGGCTGACAGCTGCTAGTGTTGATTAGACGCCTTGGGAGCGTGTCGCTTATGCTGCCCCAGAGGAGATTCAAGCGGTCAAATCCCTCTCTTCTTGCCGACTCCTGATGGAGAGTACCGAGTGCAGGCAGTGGTTCCTTGGTGAGAGAGTGTCCCAGCAGGTGGTTGGCGGTTCAAGGTATCGGGTCCCTCATAATCCCCCTGCGATGGATGCTAGTGACCTTTCTGATGATGCTCTGCTGGCGGCCTTAGCCGGCATCGACGTTTGGGATCATTTTCTCTCTGAGACCGGCTATGAGGCTTACCGTGACCGTTTTCTGATGCCCAACTTCCCACTCCTGGAGGTGAGTTTCTTTTACGTTTTTGTTTCTATTCGTTGCCTATGTTTTTGATTCATCTTTTCCTAACTTGTTTTGTGCCTACAGCTTCGCGAGATGTACAGGAGACCGGCTCCTCCGGCTTCCGATCCTATTCCTCCTTGGGATTGGACCGTCAATGTTCTAGGCGCTGATGGCACTCCCCAAGTGATGGAGGTGCCGCGAGTCACATGTGGGTTCCCTACGTAGCCAGCGGGCGTCCTCAATGTTCCTTGGAGTTACGCTGAGGAGGGTCACGCCTTGGCGGCTAGCTTACGGTCCTTGGTCCTCACACGAGACCATCGGGTATGTCTCTAATTTTGCACTTTCTTAAGGTTATGAGGTTCTAACCCTGTATTTTACCCTTGTCAGATGGACGGTATGCGGCAATTTGCCGCCAATCAGATGGCGTCCTTGGTAAGTCTTTGACTCGACTCTATTTTTGTACTTTTTGTTGTTTCCCTACTGATTGCCTTCATTTTATTTGTGTGTGCAGTACCGTGGAGGCGGAGCTGGATCGTCGAGGACTGGTCTAAGGTGCAGAGGTGGTAGGAGGAGGCCGTCGCTGACATACACTCCGGGCGGTCCGACAGAGGACGAAGAAGAGGAGGACTGAGGCCCCCCCCCCCAAGCGGGAATTTTATTTCATTTTCTTTTTATGTTTTCGATTGGGTTGTACTGGTGATATGACTATTTGGACAGCGTAGGACGATGTGTGGGACAGTTTGTGACCCTTGACAGAGTATTATGATGTTTTGCCTTTTAGGCCGGATAGCTTCCGGTTTGGAGGCGCAGTTGTGTGCTTGTTTTAGTTGATAGTCATGTGATGATATATGTGCACTGTGATTGTTGGATGTTACTGCGATGGGCAGTTTTGTGATAGTGAGTGTTTTTTCCTTGCAGGTGGGATAGTCCGTGAAACGGGGAGGTGCTGCCGAAATTTTGAATTTTTCTAGAACCGTGACCGAAAATATGGCTTTGTATGATCCCGCCCAACTCACAGCTTGGCTGAACATTACGGATGGCGTGGAGCGGATCAACCTCTTTAGCTACGGCTTGACCGAGCTGTTCTCTCTTTGCCAGATGACCCTGAACACTGAGTTCTTGCGTGCTGCTATTGTCCACTAGGACCCGTTGAACCATGTCTTCAATTTCAATGGCCTGGAAATATGCCCCCTGTTTGAGGAGTTCTGTGCTATTCTCGGTTATGATTCTGACTCTAACTTGATTCTCCCTTCTGCTGATACTCTCAGTTCTACACGAGGTTTGGCTGAATATCTGAATTGTTCCATCACTATTTCCTGCCAGCTGATTCAAGGTGAGGTCCTCAACATTGCTTCCATTATTGCCCGTTACGCCAGTCCTGGGAATCCCAGCGCGTATGATGCTACCCGCGGGGCCGCTTTGATATTGTGCATGACTTCGCACTTTCTGTTCTCGAGCACTTCTGTTGACTTGGTGTATATGTGCCTTGGACTGAAACTTAGCAGGAATCCCATGGCCATGGTTCTAGCTGAAAGACCTTAAAAGATACAAAGATAAAACTAGACCTGACTGATTCTGCTCATTCCTCCAAGTGTCTTTGAACATGTGTGATTGCTTTTTGAAAGACTTTTATTTCTTTGATCATTCCTGCTTATGTAATATTCAAAGTTTGTTTATCGGTGAACCTTGGTTACTTTGGGAATCTCATTTTATGCATTTTAGCTTTCTTAAAACATTTTGTAATCGAGATTTCAATTAGATGTTGCTTTTGGTACTTGCTTGGGCATGCTAAGGCGATTAGAGGCAAACGAGGCGGGTGGCCGAAGTTTGCCCCTAGTTTGGGGTATGTATGGTTGTGAGGCAAACGAGGTAGATGACCGACGTTTGCCCCTAGTTTAGAAAAGGTTTAGGCAAACGAGGCGTGTGGCCGAAGTATGCCCCTAGTGTGGAGGGTGATTGCTGGGTTATGGTAAGGACCGCGACTTTATTTTTCTCACACGCTCATAATTTTGCCTAGGCACCAAGGAGGTGACCTAGCGAGCTCTTTTCTCTCTTTTGTTATTGCTCACTTTGGATTTAGCTCTAACTTTTGCCTAGGCGTCCTTTCAGATTTTCAACCTAGCGAGTCATCCTTTTTTTTTTTTTTTTTGAAAGTCTGCCTACGTACCCCTGAACGGGGATCAGGTCCAACGTAGTTCGGGCCAAAGCTTGAAAAAGATCGGGCTATTTTTGTGAGTGGAGCGACCGAACCGATGTGGTTGCCTACGTATCCCCGAGTGGGAATCAGGTCGAGCGTAGTTCAAGGCAAGGCTTGAAGGAAATGGTTATTTTGGTGGAGCGACCGAACCGATGTGGTTGCCTACGTATCCCCGAGTGGGAATCAGGTCGAGCGTAGTTCAGGGCAAAGCTTGAAAGAAATGGTTATGGAATGGTCAAGCATAGTACTTTTTGAGGCGATCCATATTGATTGGTTCTTTGAATTCGACACCATCGAGGTCCATGAGATAAGTTGCTCCTCCGAAAATAATGGTCTTGACGATATAAGGGCCGACCCATTTTGGTTTAAACTTTCCACGGGGATCAAAGACCGGGGCTCGCAATTCCTTAAGGACAAGGTCGCCCTTGACAATCTTCCTCGGACGAACCCCTTTTGTTGAAAGCACGGGCTATCCTCTTTTGATAAATTCGGACATGGTCGACTGCCGCTAGGCGCATTTCATCTATGAGAGTCAATTCCTCGTATCTTTCCCTCAACCAATCTGACTCCGAAATCTCACATTCTGCCATCACGTGCAGGGACGGTAGTTCTATCTCGACCGGAAGTACCGCTTCAATTCCATACACTAGAGAGTAGGGTGTTGCTCCTGTGGACGTCCTTATCGATGTTCTGTATCCCCAGAGTGCGAATGGTAGCTTTTCATGCCAGTTTTTGTAGGTATCAACTGATTTTTGCAGTATGGCCTTGACATTCTTATTCGCAGCTTCGACTGCCCCATTAGTCTGTGGCCTGTACGGTGATGACTTGTGATAAGTGATTTTGTATTCCTCGAACAGATCCCTGACTTCTGCCTTGAAATGACTTCCGTTATCCGAAATAATCTCATGGGGAACTCCATAACGGCAGATGAGATTTCTCTTGATGAATTTGGCCACTTCCTTGGCCCCCAATTTGGTGTAAGATGTGGCTTCTACCCATTTTGTGAAGTAGTCGATGGCCACCAAAATGTACCGATTTCCATTTGAGGCTTTCGGAATAATTTCACCGATAATATGGATTCCCCAGGTGGAGAATGGTCAAGGTGAGGTCATGCTGTATAGAAGGGATGGTGGTACATGCATCATGTTTGCATGGATTTGGCACTTGTGGCACCTTCTTACGTATTCGCAACAATCTTTCTCCAAAGTTGTCCAGTAGTACCCTTGTCTTATGATTTTCTTGGCCAGCATGTGACCGTTCATGTGCGGACCGCATACCCCTTCGTGTATTTCCTCCACCATTCTTCTGGAGCTCTTCCCGAACAAGCAAGTCAGGTTGTGACCGTTGTATCCTTTCTTCAGCAGTTTCCCACCACAAATGATGAATTGCGCTGTGAATCTTCGAATGGCCCTTTTGTCTTTCTCGGTAGACTCTTGGGGGTATGTCCCCTTTTTTATGAAATTGCAGACATCCTGATACCACGGTGTTTCATTCTCTTCTTCTTCGATTGCGGCGATTATATTGAACGAAGGCTCGTACCTTTGCTCAATTACCAAAGGCATCATCCTGACTCTCACAGGAATTTTGATCATGGAGGCTAAGGTAGCCAATGAATCTGCTAGCTGGTTCTCTTCCCTAGGCAAGTAGAGGAATGTGACGTTCTTGAACTGCCTCTTAAGTTGATCGAGATGATCATGATAGGGCTTCAACCTTTCTTCTTTTACTTTCCATTCCCCTCTAGCTTGTGATATGATGAGGTTTGAGTCCCCGAAGATATCCAACTTCCGAACTTTCAGCTCTATGGCTGCTTCCATTCCCAAAATGCATGCTTGTATTCAACAGTATTGTTGGTGGAGTTATAATTGAGCTTGACTGCCAACGGAGTATGGTCCCCACTTGGTGATACGAGAATCATTCCTACTCCGTATCCTTTCATGTTGGCTGCTCCATCAAAGTACAACTTCCACCGTTCTTCCTTGATTTCCATGATATTCTCGTCCGAAAATGGAAAGTCCCCACTTTCTTCAGAGTCAACGGCATGTTCTGCGAGATGCTCAGCTACGGTTCTCCCTTTTACCGATTTGCTCGTAACATACCTGATATCGAATTCGGATAGTAGGAGTAACCAACGGGATATACGACCGGTTAGGGCAGGTTTTTCGAGAAGGTATTTTAGAGGATCCATGCGGGATATGAGCACAACCGGGAAGGCCAGCATATAGTGCCTCAGTCGGCGAGTGCACCAAACCAAGGCCCAACATGTTTTTTCGAGGGTAGAGTAGTTGAGCTCATACCCACTCATCCTCTTGCTGAGGTAGTATATGGCTTTTTTGGAGTGGCTTTCTTCTCCTTCTTGGGCTAGCATGTAACCCATGGCATTTTCGGAGACAGATAGGTAAAGGAATAAGGGCTTGTGAGGAGTGGGTGGTGAGAGGACATGCGGATTTTGAAGGTAGGCTTTTATTTTGTCGAAAGCGGCTTGACATTGGTCATCCCATTGGAACTTTTCTCCTTTTCTCAGCAATCGGAACAAAGGATCGCATGTAGTTGTGAGCTTGGAAATGAAGTGGCTGATAAATTGGATTCTTCCGAGAAACCCTCTCACTTCTTTTTCATTCTGCGGTGGTGTCATTTCTAGGATTGCCATGATCTTAGAGGGATCCACCTCTATCCCCCTTTGTGTGATGAGAAAACCCAGGAGTTTACCAGAGGTCACACCGAAAGTGCATTTCTTTGGATTCAACCTCATCTTGTATTTGCGCAATCTTTCAAAGAACTTTTCCAGCGCTACCAGGTGTCCTTCTTTGTCCCTGGACTTTACGATCATGTCATCTACGTATACTTCTACTTCCTTGTGAATCATGTCATGCAGTAGAGTGGTGGCAGCTCTTTGGTAGGTTGCCCCAGCATTCTTGAGTCCAAAAGGCATTACTCTATAACAGTAGGTTCCCCAAGGTGTGGTGAATGTCGTCTTTTCCCGATCTTCTGGCGCCATTAGAATCTGATTGTACCCTGAGAAGCCATCCATGAATGAAAGTAGCTCATGTCCAGTGGTGTTGTCCACCAAGACATCAATGTGGGGAAGCGGGAAGTCATCCTTGGGACTGGCTTTGTTTAGATCACGAAAGTCGACGCATACACGAACTTTTCCATCCTTCTTCGGGACAGGCACGATATTGGCAACCCATTCTGGATATTCGGTGACAATGATGAACCCTGCCTTGAACTGCTTCTCCACTTCTTCTTTAACCTTGAGTGCCCATTCTGGCCTCATGCTCCTCAGTTTCTGCTTGACAGGTTTAGAATTGGGTAGAAGGGGAATATGATGTTGGACAATGTCGAGATTGACCCCAGGCATGTCTTCGTAAGACCAAGCAAAAATATCTTTGAATTCTTTTAGCAAGAGGGTTAATCTTTCTTTTTCTTCTTTATTAAGAGTTGAGCCAATTTGTACAATTTGGGGATTATCTATTTCACCTAGGTTAACTGATAAAGTATCTTCGATTATTTCATAAGCAGATGGTTTTTCAATTAGTTGCTTAAGTTCAATTGGGAGATCCTCGGAGGGATCTGTGCATTCATAAGTATTAGACACAGAGGAATAAGCAGAATCGTCTTTCATTTCATTTATGACAGGTGAAGTGATTACATTGGACAGTGGTGGGCTTACAACAGCCGACTCTGGTACAGACTCAATAATTGGCAGTACAGACTCTGGGGGAATAGGGGATAGGGAGACACGGACAGATGACTCTACAGCCTGGTTGCTCAGACCCTCCTCAGTTGGCTTGATCTGATCATCTTGGCTCTCGGCCCTCTTTTCTTCCTTCTTCTCAGCGGATTCCTCCCACATTTTCTTGATGGCTTCAGTGTCCAGGTATTTCAACCAGTCTTCCTCCGGGGTCTTCTTAACTTCTTCGGGATAGAACGGATCTTGATATGGGGGCCTTTCGCAGTCAGCGAAGATTTCAAGCCCCGGGTGCCTTTTCCCATTGGTTTGATGGATCCAGGGTTCGGGGAATCCGAAGTAGGGGAAATCATCCCCTTCTTTGATGAATTGTCCATTCAAGGTTTTGCGGTATGGTGGGAGACCCCTTACCCTTTTCTTCCATGGCCTCTGTAGCTCGACTTCTTCTTCATTGGGCTTGTATCCCAACCCAAAAGTGCCTTGTTGCCCTTTGATATGAGGGAACTCACGAATCCCTTGCTGGCGCCGGCCCAATCCCATTCCGGGGAAGTAGTTCATTTTACGAACAATGTTGACAACTGCGGAGTGGACCTCGGGGAACCTGTCCTCGTCATTGATCATGTGGATTTCTTCCATGAAGAATCCCCCGATTTCTCCTTCTTCTAGCTCAGGTATTTGGATTTCGAAAATGGGAGCGTAATTTGGGAAAGCTTCATTACCCAAACTATTACCGAGAATGATTTTCACCTCCTTCTCATGAATGTACTTGATCATTTGATGCACAGTGGATGATACGGCCTTGTTGGCATGCAGCCAGGGCCTTCCGATCAGCAAGTTGAACGAGGCGGGTATGTCCATGACTTGAAAAACTTCGGTGCTTACCAAAGATCATACCAGGATTTGTAGAGAGACAGTTCCCATCACATTCCTCTTGGTGTTATCGTAGGCCCTCACGGATTACACAGATGGCGTGATGTCAAGGACATCGACCCCCAAAGCGGTGGCAGTCCTTAGGGCACAAACATTTAAGGCAGAACCTGTATTGACCAGACAAAATGGCACCTGCTGTCCCTTACATCCGACAGTGATGTATAATGCTTTGTTATGTGCAGACCCTTCGGGTGGCAGGTCTTCATCAGAAAATGTAATGATTGGGTCGGGGGTAAGTGCACCTAAGAAAGCCACCATGTCCTCCGGTGCGGCGTCGATAGGGACTTCGATTCCAGCCAAGGCATTCAACACAGCTTGCCTATGCTTGTAGGATGTTACCATGATATCCCACATCGAGAGATGTGCTTGGATTTTCTTTAGCTGTTTTATCAACTCATTATCCTCTTCGATGATCTCATCCATCTTACCCTTCCCCTTGTCTTTAACCGGACCTTTCTCGATAGCTTCAGTAGTAGGCCGCAGAGGCTGGTAGTGACGGCCCGATCTAGTCAGATGATCAATCTCGGCAGGAGTAGGCCCTTCCACAGTCCCATCTTCTTTGAACCAATCACAATTCGTTCCCACAAATGGGTTCTCTGGCTCGTTCCAGACAGAAGCATCACTTTCATTGTTGGGATCATACCATTTGAGGTCTACTACCCCTAAATCATGCTCTTCCAGAAAGAACAAGTCTTGCTCATCATCTAGCTGTTGCTGCCACTCGTTGTGTCACGCCCCGGAGTAGCAGAAATTAGGAGGAAATTAAAATTTTCCTTTCTGGGTCCGTAAGCTATGACTAGTTACATTAACTAATTGTCCACAACACACTAGATGACAAAAGGATAACTTAAGCGGAAGCATAAACTAAATATATACACTAAAAGGTTACTAACTATTACATCAGAGTTTATGGTTTCAAAAGATAAAATAACGAAAGAGATTAAGGCGTTGGACGCCGTTTACATCTTTACATGTAAGGACAAAAGAAAGTGTAAGGTCGTTAAGGGAAGGCGTGTGACGCCAATATACAACTTAGTATAACTGGACAAAAATCTATAAAGGACAACTAAGTCTTCTTCCTTGAAGTCGCGCCTCTAACTGGCGTAGCCGTAACCTTCATCGTTGTAGGCTTCCCCTTCGAAAGCTTCCTCTTCATATGCTCCTTCCGAATAGTGCTCCTCCGGGTAGTCATATCCTGTGAAGCCTAGATGTGGGAATGTCCAGGGCATAGTATGCCGTTAGCTTTAATAAAAGCTAAGTGAGCGTCCTAACCGAACACTCCTACTAAAATATGTATCCGAAAGTACATAGTGAATAGTTATGACTGTTGAATGAATTATAATGAGACCGTGCGTGAACTATGCATCATCGATATATTCGACTTCACTGGACTTAACATCCGACTCACTTGACCTTGTTACATTACCAGTGTAACGCCGTTGGCTTAGAGTGACTCACCCAATGGGTCGAGCTATGGTTACTTTACTATCGTTATTTGCCTCTCCGTGGCCACAGTAGTAATCTCGCTTTACAAGCTAACCAAGTACTCTAGGTCCTCGGGACCTTGCCTTATGAATATCGTCGCCGATTTGCGAAACGGTTACTTTACTATCGTTGGTCGTCGCGACCGCAGCAGTAATCTCGCCTTAAAGGCTAACCGTGTTTATTCATTTCTCGAATTGTTCTTATCAACATGGTTACTTTGCTATCGTGTTTGCCTCTCCGTGGCCATAGTAGCAATTATCGCCGACATGTAATCCTGTAATTCCATTTGGTAGTACCGACTCACTACATATCAACTTTCGGACCTCCACGGCCGACTACACATATTTCCAAATGCATACGGACTTGGTCTCCGCGACCGTCCGACTCTATACCCGTACACGTCGACTTGACGTTACGACACCGACTTCTATGTGAGGTATTTTATATGACATGCACGAGGTACAAGTTAATTAAACATGAGCTATTCTTGAAATATAGTACGGGCTCTAAGCTCGTAGTGCTACATTTTAAAACATGGTATTAACCGGACTACTACTACTACTACTACTAATAATAATAATAATAATAATAATAATAATAATAATAATAATAATAATAATAACATTATACTATGCTCGGGGGACAACATATTAGTGTAAGGTTAAACCGGTAAATAATAATAATAATAATAATAACATTATTAACGAGATAATAAATACAGACATTAATATGTTCGGGGTTCAACATATTAAACCATGGCGTTTATTTGATAGTAGTAATAATAACAATAATAATAATAAAGATAATAATACTAATAATAATAATAATATTATTGTTATTCACGGAATAATAACATGGATAATAATCTGTTCGGGGTACAACCTGGTTACATGGAGTTTAACCAGAATAATTAATAATAATAGTTAAGATATAACACGGGCATTAATTTGGTACAATATATTAACATGAAGTTTATCCGGAATAAATAATGGTAATAATACTACTAATAATAATATTATTATTAACGGAACAATAATATGGACATTAATCTACGGGATATATATGTTAAACATGAGATTAACTGGACTATAATAACAATAAACAAAAATAAAAATAATAATAATAATAATATCATTATTATTCACAGAATAATATGGACATTAATCTAGTGTAATATATTAAACATGAGTTTAAATGGCAGACTAAATAATTTTATAATAATAACAATAATAATACAGGAATTATAATATGGACTTAGATTAGGGACACTACATATTAAATCACGAGAGTTACGGCTAGCTAATAAGATATTAATAATAAAAACGGACTGATAACATGGGCCTAGGTTAGGGGCACCACATGTTAAGCACAATATTTCCTAGGAATAATAATAAAATGAAGATAATACAGGCATTAATCTAGTATACCGAGTGAGTTAGGAACTCACTGTAGGGTCGAGGTCGCGGTGTAGCTCGGGGGTGGGCTTTCTTTCATCTTCTTCTCCCACTCTCGGCCAACTCTCTTCTCTATCTATTTTCTTTCTTTTCTTTGTTGTAAAGGATGAGAGATTGGGAGATAGTTATATTTATAGGGAGGGATGGCATGTATATACATAATATTATACCACACACATACATGTACTATATACACTTAAACACTCCACACACCTTACCACCACTACACACATACACGACACACACATATTTATCTATTATATACACACATGCACTCAATCACCATACTACACACTACCCTCACTATCACTGCCACATGCCACACATACCATGCCACCCTATCACTTACACTAAATACACCACACACTCACTCACACACCATACTCCCTCATGATCACTACCATTTGTCTTCACTGCCACTCACTGGGCACACACTGCACACTTACACGCCACACACATTGCACACTACTCACTCTCTATCATTAACACACTCACATACATGTATACTCAAGTATGTAAGGGGGTTGGGTGAGGGATGTAAGGGATTGGTATGGTGAGGTGATAGGTTGAGTGTGCAAGGGGTTTAGGTGATTGGTTGCTTTCCCAAATTCAAGGGATTGACCGATAAGACTGATGTGACGTACTAGGTAAACGGGTGTGCACGGAATTTTGTGCAAATACAGGTATTATTACGGGTTCGCGTGCTAACCCAGTCTGGGTTCTAAATACAGTCCGAGTAAAAATGTGTTGATACCAAAACTATAATATACACTATAACACTGGTAAAGTCATGACACTAAAATTAGAAGCTGTAGTTTATAAATACAGTCCGAAAATTAAAAATTAAAATAAAAGAAAAATACAGGTATTACAATATCCACCTCCTATTAAAGATTTCGTCCCCGAAATCTGAGCTAGCTAGTCATTAAACAAGGCTGGGAACTTCTCTTGCATTTCTGATTCTAACTCCCAAGTAGCTTCGCGTTTGTCATGGTGTCTCCACTGAACCTTCACAAGAGGGATTTCCTTAGTCCTCAGTTTCTTGACTCCTCGATCCGGAATTCGAACTGGTCCTTCAGTATAAGTCAGGTTGTTGTTCACCTTGATGTCCGTGAAGTCAATCTCATGTGACGGATCATGTACAACCTTCCTTAGCATGCTGATATGAAATACATTGTGTACTCCTGACATCTTGGGCGGCAGGGCAAGTCTATAGGAAACTCTTCCCACGCGCTCTAAAATTTCAAACGGCCCAATGTAGCGCGGTGACAACTTTCCTCGTTTCTGTCCGAATCTGACAATGCCTCGCACCGGAGATACTTTGAGAAGTACGTGATCTCCAACACTGAACTCTAATTCCTTGCGGTGCTTATCTGCGTAGCTCTTCTGTCTACTCTGTGCTGCTTTCATCTTTTCTTTCACGATGTTGATCTTTTCATTTGTCTCTCGAATCATTTCTGGTCCTAGAAGCTTGTTGTCTCCAACTTCAGCCCAGCACAACGGTGATCGACACGGTCTTCCATACAGTGCCTCGAATGGTGTCATTCCGATGCTAGAATGATAACTGTTGTTGTACGCGAATTCTACCAATGGTAGGTGCATCTCCCAAGAACTCCCAAAGTCTATGGCACAAGCTCAGAGCATGTCTTCCATTACTTGGTTGACTCATTCTGTTTGTCCATCGGTTTGGGAATGAAACGCTGAACTTAACTTTAATGAAGTTCCCATTGCTGCTTGCAAGCTTTCCCAAACTCCTGATGTAAAACGAGAATCACGATCTGATACGATTGATACGGGCACCCCGTGTAGTCGTACGACTTGTTGTAAGTACATTCTGCTCATCTTCTCGACTGGGTACGTCATGTTGTAGGCGATGAAATGAGATGATTTGGTGAGTCGGTCCACGATCACCCAAATAGCGTTATGATTCTGTTGTGACCTGGGCATTCCTACAACGAAGTCCATAGTAATGTGTTCCCATTTCCATCCAGGAACTGGTAGTGGTTGTAATAATCCTGCTGGCCTCTGGTGTTCTGCTTTGACTTGTTTGCAGGTTAAACATTTGGATACGTGATCTGCTACCTCTCTTTTCATTCCTTCCCACCAGAAGTTCCTCTTTAAGTCCTTATACATCTTTGTTCCTCCAGGGTGGATAGTCATTCTTGACTTGTGCGCTTCGTTCAGTATGTCCTTCCTTAAATTGTCCTCGTTAGGCACACAAAGTCTATTACGACATCTAAATCCTCCGTCTGCTCCAATGCTCCATTCTGTTGGGTCCTTTGCCAATGCTTTCTCAAACCATTGACGAAATCCTACGTCCTTTCCCTGAGCTTCAAGGATGCGATTGATGAGTGTTGGTTGAACTACGAGACATTCGAAAAGTCGTCCCTCACAAGATTCGGTGGTCTGAAAGTCAAATTCAGCTAGTGTTTCCAATACTCTCCACTCTTTAACCATAAGAGAGGATATGATCAGGTTTTGGGGTTTTCGGCTTAGTGCGTCGGCAACTACGTTTGCTTTAGCAGGGTGGTATTGCAAAGTGAAATCATAATCCTTCAATAATTCCATCCAACGTCGCTGCCTCATGTTCAGCTCCTTCTGAGAGAACAAGTATCTCAGACTCTTGTGATCTGAAAACAGGTCGAACTTCTCTCCGTAAAGGTAATGTCTCCAAATCTTGAGAGCGAAAACGATTGCAGCTAGTTCGAGGTCGTGCGTAGGGTAGTTCATTTCGTGTGGTTTTAGTTGTCGTGATCCATACGCTATCACTCTTCTATCCTGCATGAGCACACATCCAAGTCCTTGGTGTGATGCGTCGGTATAAATGGTGAACTGCTCACCACTCTTCGGTATCGCAAGCACTGGCGCTGAGGTCAATCTTTTCTTCAGCTCTTGAAACGCGCATTCATGCTTGTCCTTCCATTCGTACTTTACATCTTTCCTTGTCAGATTGGTCAAAGGGGATGCTATCTTAGAGAATCCTTCAACGAATCTTCTGTAGTATCCGGCTAGACCAAGGAAACTTATAACTTCGGTTGCAGTGTTTGGCCTATTCCAATCCAGAACAGCATCTGTCTTGGTTGAATCTACAGCTATCCCGTCCTGTGAGACAGTGTGACCCAAGAATTTAACTTCTTTTAGCCAAAATTCACACTTACTGAACTTCGCGTACAAGTGGTTATCTTGAAGCGTCTGTAGTGCGATCCTCACATGTTCTTTGTGTTCCTCCTTGGTCTTTGAGTAGATTAGGATATCATCTATGAACACAATTACAAATCGATCCAAGTAGGGCCTGAACACCCTGTTCATTAAGTCCATGAATACAGCTGGGGCGTTCGTTAGTCCAAACGGCATGACCAGGAATTCATAGTGCCCATATCTCGTCCTAAAGGCTGTCTTTGATACGTCCTCAGGTCGAACCAATAGTTGGTGATATCCTGATCATAGATCTATCTTGGAGAAGGTCGTAGCTCCATGCAATTGATCGAATAGGTCGTCGATTCTGGGGAGTGGGTATCGGTTTTTGATTGTAACCTTGTTCAACTCTCTGTAGTCGATACAGAGCCAAAGTGTCCCATCCTTCTTCTTAACGAATAGCACTGGCGCTCCCCCAGGCGACGTGCTTGGTCGAACGAATCTGAGATCCTCAAGTTCCTGGACTTGCTTCTTTAATTCTTGCATTTCTGTCGGGGCCATCCGATACGGGGTCTTGGATATTGGTAGGGTACCGGGTACCACCTCAATACAAAAGTCGATCTCTCTCTTGGGTGGTAGTCCTGAGATGTCCTTAAATACGTCCTCAAAGTCTTGGACTACGGGGATTTGTGCAATCGGGATTTCTGAACTTACGCTTCCAAGAGTAGCTAGATAGCTGGTGAGGAAAGTGTCGCACAATGGATCGCATTGGAATCTGAATGGTTGGCTTCCAGGTATCGAAAAAGTAATAGACTTGCTAACGCAGTCTAATTTGGCATGGTATTTTGTAAGCCAATCGATTCCTAATATTAAGTCAAATTCCTTCATTGACAGAACTATCAGATCAGCGGGGAGGTTCTGATCTCCCAAGTTCAAAGTGCAGTCCTTACATACTTTTCCCAACTTAATGTTCATTCCTAAGGGAGACATAACGTTCAAAGCTACATCAAGCGCCTGGGGTACTAAACCCAATCGTTGTACAATCTTAATAGCAATGAAAGAGTTGGAAGCACCAGTATCAAATAAAGCTTTAACTTGACTGTTAAACAGTGTGAGGGTACCTTCCATATTCTGTTGTTCTTCTTCATCGAATCCGGCTTCCTCCGGAATAATGGCATTCAGGCGGGCTTTCTTGGGTTGACCTTGAGTAGATGCTCCGTAGTATCCGCCTCGAGGTGCTCGACAATTCTTGGATATGTGGCCCTTTTTGCCACAATTGTAGCAGACGGTGTCCTCTCGGCTTCTCCTTAGAGCTCGGCAGTCCTTGGACCTGTGTCCTGGTTTTCCACAATTGAAGCATCCATCGTTATTGGCTCCAGTGGTAGCGGGTGGTCCTGTTGGGGGTTGTGCTTGGGGTACAGCTGGTTGGTTCTGGGGGAACATGACTTGTGGCTTCCTTTCGCCAGTCCAATTACGTTTATTCCCTTGGAATTTTGTTGGGGGTCTCGATCCTTGGTTACCTTGATTGCTCCTGAATAGTGGTCGGTTCCCAAAACGTCCTCGTTCTCGACCATTGATTTTTTCATGCGCGATTGCCATGCTTACCAAGGCTTTAAAGGTCAGGCCTTGATTGTTGAGAGTCATACGCTGAAGTGGTAGCGAGAGGCCTTGGTGGTACTGTCGATTTTTCTTCTCTGGGGTATCAATCATGTGACGGGCAAGGCGGGACAATCGTTCGAACTGCACTGTGTATTCTCTTACGGTTCGATTTCCCTGCGTGAGCTCGATGAACTCTCTCTCTTTCTTGTTCCTCTCTGTCTGCGGAAACTAATTCTCCAGAAACATCTCTTTAAATGTTGCCCAGGTCATCCTTCTTACTGCCGCTTCTCCTACAGTTGCTTTCTCCGATTCCCACCAATCGGCTGCGGCGTATGTCAACTGGAAGGTCGCCAGTCGACGCTTCTCAATCTCCGTACATCCCAGTGTGTCGAAGATCGACTCCATTTCCTGGAGCCATTGCTCCGCTTTCCAGGGCTCGGCATCACCGTCAAACTTCTCAGGATGGAAATGACGGAAATGTTCTACCACTCTATCTTCTACAGGTCTCGGAGGTGGTGCGGGGTTGTTGCAATTATTCGCATTGTTATTCATATTGTTGATACGTTCTAGCCTTCGCACAAAGCCCTCGAATAGGCCAGTAGGATCAGCAATTGGGGGTGCTGGGGGTGGGGCCTCAATCTGCTCAACTGGACGATTACGAGTGGGTCTTCCTGCCATAGTGATCCGTGTGTCGGTGTACCTACATAAACATCTATTGGTTACTACTAGCACACACGCACTCATCTACAAGTTATTAATGCAGCAAAGTACATTGAGATATGAAATTTAACGAGGTAGTAAAATTTTAAAAAAATATCAAAATCATTGGAACACAGCATATATCAAAAGATAGTTTTCATTCATAGTTAGAGGTTACAGAGCCGATTTACATCATCTAAGATGCATGGATTACCAAATTGGGAATATTACCCTAACACATGCATCTTACAAAAGAAAGGGTTACTAACCCGAGCTAATACATATATACACATAATAGTGGGGCTATCAGCCCATTCTAATACATCACTCCTAGACACTAAGGCTTGCGAGCCCTAATCCAACTCTTGCGGATATTACGAGTCTTGTTCCAATAGTCACCATCGTCATCAGACTCGGGAGGTGGAACATCATCTCCATTGGTGATTTCCTCTGGCGGGACCCAATCAAGGTATAGGTCGAACTCATCCTCCTCATCATCCTCATCATCGTCGACCTCGCCTACTATCCCAAAATGCCACCAAGGAAGCGGGCCTATCATTTGGGGTACCGGGACTTCCTCAATGTCAACTTCCTCGATAACTGGCTCATCTCCCCCTATTAGCTCCTCCTCCACTGGCTCTTCCTTCATTGGCTCGTCCTTTACTGGCTCTTCCTCCATTGGCTCTTCCTCCACTGGCTCGTCCTCCACTGGCTCGTCCTCTACGGGTTCATTCTCTACAGGCTCCTCATCTGGCTCACCCTCATCTAGCTCGTCCTCATCTGGATCATTCTCCACCAGCTCATCCTCTATCGGTTCCATCTCTGGCTCTTCGTCATCACTATCTTCCTCATTAGGGTCTTCCTCAGGATCCTCGTCCTCATCTGACTCTCCCTCCTCATCGGAATCTCCATCGTCATCAGAATTTCCCTCTTCATTATCCTCTGCTGGTGGAAGTGGGGGTGTTTGCGGGGGTGATCCTACCGGAGGTGGCGGGGGCATCAACTTTACTCGAAAGGACATGACACAAAAAGTATGGCGGTCCTCTATCATATTAACTGCCTCCTGATGGATGAGCCTAAGTGTATTCTCGCGGTAGTGTGCCTCCATCTGTAAGATCGCTGGATCGTGAATCCCCATTATGTATATGTCCTGCCACATACCATCCTCTACGTTTTGCAGCGCCCTCTGGCGAATCCTCTGGTGGTATAATACTGGGTCTGCTGGCTCTATATGATCTGAGTATATCAGGTGTCCCCCAAATCCATCCTGGACATGAAAAGGTTCCATGCTAACCTGTTCCACACAAAACTATCATATGGTTAATATCTTCAGAGACGGAAAGGTCCAATGGTTTATAACTTAAGTGTGTAAGACAATTGGTGTACACGTCTTAACCTAGGGCTCTGATACCAAAAATCTTGTCACGCCCCGGAGTAGCAGAAATTAGGAGGAAATTAAAATTTTCCTTTCTGGGTCCGTAAGCTATGACTAGTTACATTAACTAATTTTCCACAACACACTAGATGACAAAAGGATAACTTAAGCGGAAGCATAAACTAAATATATACACTAAAAGGTTACTAACTATTACATCAGAGTTTATGGTTTCAAAAGATAAAATAACGAAAGAGATTAAGGCGTTGGACGCCGTTTACATCTTTACATGTAAGGACAAAAGAAAGTGTAAGGTCGTTAAGGGAAGGCGTGTGACGCCAATATACAACTTAGTATAACTGGACAAAAATCTATAAAGGACAACTAAGTCTTCTTCCTTGAAGTCGCGCCTCTAACTGGCGTAGCCGTAACCTTCATCGTTGTAGGCTTCCCCTTCGAAAGCTTCCTCTTCATATGCTCCTTCCGAATAGTGCTCCTCCGGGTAGTCATATCCTGTGAAGCCTAGACGTGGGAATGTCCAGGGCGTAGTATGCCGTTAGCTTTAATAAAAGCTAAGTGAGCATCCTAACCGAACACTCCTGCTAAAATACGTATCCGAAAGTACATAGTGAATAGTTATGACTGTTGAATGAATTATAATGAGACCGTGCGTGAACTATGCATCATCGATATATTCGACTTCACTCGACTTAACATCCGACTCACTTGACCTTGTTACATTACCAGTGTAACGTCGTTGGCTTAGAGTGACTCACCCAATGGGTCGAGCTATGGTTACTTTACTATCGTTATTTGCCTCTCCGTGGCCACAGTAGTAATCTCGCTTTACAAGCTAACCAAGTACTCTAGGTCCTCGGGACCTTGCCTTATGAATATCGTCGCCGATTTGCGAAACGGTTACTTTACTATCGTTGGTCGTCGCGACCGCAGCAGTAATCTCGCCTTACAGGCTAACCGTGTTTATTCATTTCTCGATTTGTTCTTATCAACATGGTTACTTTGCTATCGTGTTTGCCTCTCCGTGGCCATAGTAGCAATTATCGCCGACATGTAATCCTGTAATTCCATTTGGTAGTACCGACTCACTACATATCAACTTTCGGACCTCCACGGCCGACTACACATATTTCCAAATGCATACAGACTTGGTCTCCGCGACCGTCCGACTCTATACCCATACACGTCGACTTGACGTTACGACACCGACTTCTACGTGAGGTGTTTTATATGACATGCACAAGGTACAAGTTAATTAAACATGAGCTATTCTTGAAATATAGTACGGGCTCTAAGCTCGTAGTGCTACATTTTAAAACATGGTATTAACCGGACTACTACTACTACTAATAATAATAATAATAATAATAATAATAATAATAATAATAACATTATACTATGCTCGGGGGACAACATATTAGTGTAAGGTTAAACCGGTAAATAATATTAATAATAATAATAACATTATTAACGAGATAATAAATACAGACATTAATATGTTCGGGGTTCAACATATTAAACCATGGCGTTTATTTGATAGTAGTAATAATAACAATAATAATAATAAAGATAATAATACTAATAATAATAATATTATTGTTATTCACGGAATAATAACATGGATAATAATCTGTTCGGGGTACAACCTGGTTACATGGAGTTTAACCAGAATAATTAATAATAATAGTTAAGATATAACACGGGCATTAATTTGGTACAATATATTAACATGAAGTTTATCCGGAATAAATAATGGTAATAATACTACTAATAATAATATTATTATTAACGGAACAATAATATGGACATTAATCTACGGGATATATATGTTAAACATGAGATTAACTGGACTATAATAACAATAAACAAAAATAAAAATAAAAATAATAATAATAATAATATCATTATTATTCACAGAATAATATGGACATTAATCTAGTGTAATATATTAAACATGAGTTTAAACGGCAGACTAAATAATTTTATAATAATAACAATAATAATACAGGAATTATAATATGGACTTAGATTAGGGACACTACATATTAAATCACGAGAGTTACGGCTAGCTAATAAGATATTAATAATAAAAACGGACTGATAATATGGGCCTAGGTTAGGGGCACCACATGTTAAGCACAATATTTCCTAGGAATAATAATAAAATGAAGATAATACAGGCATTAATCTAGTATACCGAGTGAGTTAGGAACTCACTGTAGGGTCGAGGTCGCAGTGTAGCTCGGGGGTGGGCTTTCTTTCCTCTTCTTCTCCCACTCTCGGCCAACTCTCTTCTCTATCTATTTTCTTTCTTTTCTTTGTTGTAAAGGATGAGAGATTGGGAGATAGTTATATTTATAGGGAGGGATGGCATGTATATACATAATATTATACCACACACATACATGTACTATATACACTTAAACACTCCACACACCTTACCACCACTACACACATACACGACACACACATATTTATCTATTATATACACACATGCACTCAATCACCATACTACACACTACCCTCACTATCACTGCCACATGCCACACATACCATGCCACCCTATCACTTACACTAAATACACCACACACTCACTCACACACCATACTCCCTCATGATCACTACCATTTGTCTTCACTGCCACTCACTGGGCACACACTGCATACTTACATGCCACACACATTGCACACTACTCACTCTCTATCATTAACACACTCACATACATGTATACTCAAGTATGTAAGGGGGTTGGTTGAGGGATGTAAGGGATTGGTATGGTGAGGTGATAGGTTGAGTGTGCAAGGGGTTTAGGTGGTTGGTTGCTTTCCCAAATTCAAGGGATTGACCGATAAGACTGATGTGACGTACTCGGTAAACGCGTGTGCACAGAATTTTGTGCAAACACAGGTATTATTACGGGTTCGCGTGCTAACCCAGTCTTGGTTCTAAATACAGTCCGAGTAAAAATGTGTTAATACCAAAACTATAATATACACTATAACACTGGTAAAGTCATGACACTAAAATTAGAAGCTGTAGTTTATAAATACAGTCCGAAAATTAAAAATTAAAATAAAAGAAAAATACAGGTATTACACGTTGTTCTCTTCTTCGATCAGATGAATTCCCACAGAATCCGAGATGTCAATGAAGGGTAAGGGTTGTCCTAAGGGGGTGATATAGGTAGCAGGGTTAAAGGATACCGGGCTGGACTCAATGAGGCTGACATTTTGATGGTTTGGTAGAGGATTTTGAGTGATATGGGGTTGCTTCGGAGGTGGCTCGATGATATTCTGGTCAATGAGGTCTTGGATATCATGGCGGAGGCGCATGCAATCATCGGTGTTGTGGCCAGGGGCTTGGTAGTAGGTACATCGTTTGGACATATCACAGTTAGGCGGGGGCGGGGTATTTCGAGGTTGGAGTAGTTGGAGATGGCCCTTTTTGAGGAGGTGGTCTAAGGCTGAGGAGAGAGAGATTTCTAACTTGGCGAAGTTGCGGGGAGGCTTTTTCTAGAAAGGGCGATTGGAGGAGTTTGCCTGGTTGGAGGGTTGGTATGGCCTAGGAGGGTACGCCAGGGGTTGGCTGCTAAGGGCATTGACATCCGGGGGATTCTGGGAGTAGTTGGGCCTTCTTGACTGACTCGGAGGCTCTTCCTTTTTGATCTTCCCTTCTCTGATAGCATCTTCAATTCGAGTTCCAACTTCAAACAACTCCTCAAAGGTGGAGATGGACTGATAGAACAATTTCTCATGATAGAGCGGTTGCAGATTTCGGATTAGCATTCTCACTTGTTCCTTCTCAACCGGCCGGTGGGTCATTTGGGCTACCTTGCTCCTCCATCTGCTCAGAAACGCAGCGAAGGATTCATTGTTGTTCTGCCGGGTCGTTTCCAAATCCCTGATAGTGACATCCAGCTCTTGATTGCAGGAGTAGTGATCGACGTAGATGCGAACAATGTCTTCCCATGCTCGAGTTTTGGAGGCTTCCAAGGTTAGGAACCATGATAGTGCGGACTTTGCAAGAGTTTGTGGAAACAGCATCGTAATGTGCTCGTGGGTACAACCCATGGACTGGAAGATACTCATACACAGCTTCACATGACTTTTTGGATTCCCAGTTCCATCAAAACGGTCGATGGCAGGCATTTTGAAGTTCTCTGGCAGTTTCAGCTTAACGGGCTCAAAGAGGCCTTCCAGGTCTAGCATATAATCATCGACCCCCTTGCTTTTCCTCAGTACGCTCTCTAGCTTGTCAACCTTATCCATTTTTTCTTGGAGCTTCTTCTCATACGCAAATGGTGGGACCCCTTGAAGCCAGTCTTCCTCCCCGTTATTCCCATACAGGGGTGGTTCAAATCCTGGTGGTGGAAACCCGGGCGGAGGTTGCGGCTGCTGCTGCTTCAGTTCTTCCATGAACTTCAAAACTTGGGCTAGGCTGTTAGACTGCTGGCTTATGGTTGATACCAACTCGGTAACCTTGTTTTCCAACTCTTCTCTATTCATGCTGAAGTAGGCTGTCGGGCTGATTCTGACCAAACGATTATCTGAACTCCTGACCCACGACGAGGATCCTGGCTGTTGACTTTGGGAATCTATATTGACCTGACAGATTTTGAAAGAAGGGGGTGTATCAGATCCTGATAGTGACGACTTTAGACAGACAAAGACAGTGATGTGGACTGACTTGAGACAGTGTGTGCGGATTGATGGGAATGGTGCATGCATATGAGACAAGCATGCAGATGTAAGCCCTAATCTATATGATGCTCCTATTTCTAACAGATAGCAGTTAAACAAATAAGGCCCTAACCATATAGAGTGTGCCAATCTTACTTTCTAGTTCGATCACCAAAGGATAATAGGGGTTTCCAGGTTTTTGTGAAGGCTTCTAGGAGAGACTGGACATTTCTGGTTGATTTGGACAGAGTTTCTGGGAGAAACTGGGGTATCCGGACACAGTTTTTGGTATTTCTGGGCAATTTGAGCAGGGTATCTGGGAAAAATTGGTTAATACGGTTACATCTAGACAGAGTTTCAGGGAAGAACTGGCTAGTACGGTTATATCTGGGATATCTGGACAGAGTTTCTGAGAGAAACGGGTTAGTACGGTTATATCTGGGATATCTAGATAGAGTTTCTGGGAGAAACGGGTTAGTACGGTTATATCTGGGATATCTGGACAGAGTTTCTGGGAGAAATGGGTTAGTACGGTTATATCTGGGATATCTAGACAGAGTTTCTGGGAGAAACGGGTTAGTACGGTTATATCTGGGATATCTGGACAGAGTTTCTGGGAGAAACGGGTTAGTACGGTGATATTGATCGTACTTTCTAGCAGGTTTTCATACTCTTATGTCTTAGGACCGACAAACAAGGTTTGCAGTGTATATCTTTATGAGCATGGAGCAAACATCCTTATCATGGTGCCTAGGCAGGTAAACTCAATGTGATCACATGTGAGTGATTGGCTTGGGGATCATAAGAAAGAGGTTTTGTTCTATGCCACATAAGCGTCAACACCGCTCAGGTAATCCCATCAGGGCATACAACAGTTATATCATATTGGCCTATCTGAAAAGATAAATGAACAGTCCTATGAAAGGCTCTACAGGAATCTATATGCAAAGGCTGGGTTTAGTCAAAGAGGGTCCGTTGACGAGAGTTCCAATATACCGTCAGAGAGACAATACGGATGTGTTTACTCTTTTTAATATACCTTGGAAGGTACAGTATCAACGGTGACTTGTGCCCTGACACAGCAAGACCTGAACAATGTCAGCGCCGCGTTTCAGACACAATCGGAGGGGGGGATGCAGAAGTGCAATGCGATGAACCAAACACAGTAAAAAGATGATTTTAAGGATGCTTCTTATGAGTCAAACCTCTGTATTATTTTGTTTTAAAATAAATATCCCAGTGGAGTCGCCAGATTGTGGACACCGGGATTCCGCCACTTGTTTTGTTTTGAAACTTGTTTGAAATTGAAAAGAAGGAAAATGGTCTGTTGGAAACAGATACAGAGTCGCCACTTGGTCTTTAAGGAACCAAAAAACCTAATTTTGACTCACCCAAATGGATAAAGGGCACCGGCCCTTCATAACCAAAGAACTTGGTTCGAGGTTTTGGTACGAGAGAGGAAGGAGCCTTTGTCGCGACTAAAACACCCTCAACTCGCCCCGTCTTTCGACGGGCCTCAATTAGCATCCAAATAATCATCTTATACTATGTTTGGTTCGACAATTAATACTATGATAGTATATTACATCACATAAGAAACTTGAAATGGAAGATCAAAAGATAAGATATCATTCATAAGATCTAAGCCAAATATCATACAATGTAAAGTGAAAGATCACACAAATAAAGCTAGGAAAAATCGTCTAATCACATATCAAGTAATTAAGTTTCCCTAATCTAAAGGGGACATGGATTGTTCTTGAGACAAATAATCAAAGAAATCAAAATATGCTTAGCAAGCTAGTATGACGCATGTTATTCTTTGAAAAAAGAAGATCTCTCAATCCCCGGGACGGATGAGAAAGGATGATTAGATCGAGGGGAAGCATGAACGTGTGATCATGATCATGCCTTATAATCTTCTTAGATTAGGAGTTACAAAAAACCCCAAATCTTTGTATGGATGCAATGTATGTACCTAGAATGTGCCAAGGTTGTAGTGTGCTTTGTGCTCATGGAGTCCTAGAATGACTTAGAAGTCTAAAGTGTGAATGAATGTATGAATGAAATCAACATGGGATATGTACAAATGTATTATGAACTACTTCCTAAGACATGAACTAATTTAGAATGCACATAAGCATCAAATCAAAGAATGAAAGTTAAAATGTGCTTGCTGTGAATAGTGGACAGAACAGTAACATGATCTTGTAAAAATGGAAAAGAGGGGTTAGGGATGTTTTCAATGCATGATATTTTATGGAGATCTTCCTTATTGTGTCTAGAACACAACCCAAAAAACCAATCTTTAATAACTATTACATATTGAGAGAAATCATATAAACAATGAAGGTCACTCAGAAACAGAGTCCGTACTGTCGACTGAAATGTTGAAAAATCTTAGAAAATGAAAACAAATGATATAGGGGCCCATTTTATACAGAACGTTCCCTAAGACATTGAAGTTTAAGGGAAATATAATTTGGGACCACCCCTGATGGAAATGTTTTCTGGAAAAGAAGTGGGAAGTCAGCCAAGCTGCTGTGACAGCAGAGGCAGAATGTCTGGAAGGAATGTTTGGGTCCAAATGGACCATTTTCAAGTACTTCCAAGTCAAACCAAAAATCATGGGTGTTCTCCAATGAGTTAGGAAGACTTTTCAAGTGGCCTTGCATCCATATGTTGAGTATTGAGTTCTAGAGAAATCTTTGAATTCAGCTCACTCACTGTTTTGACTCACTGTTTTGAAGATTTTGGGGAAAACAAGGTTTTGTTTCTTGAAATCAAAATGAGAGGGATTGAGGGGGGTTTTGAAATAGAGGTTTTGAAAATGCATTTTCAATACTCAATAAAGATTATAGCCACTTAAAATGCCAACATCAAACTCATCATCAAGAACCTCCAAGATTGTTGGAGAGATTTATTTTATTTTGAGCATAACTCCAAGAATACCTTGGAGGTATTGAAGTTATGATCATCATCTATCAAACATGTTTTTGAGGTCAAGAGCTACAATCCATAAGGATTCACTCACCTCAAACTTCATGTCATCATCTAGATGATGATGAACTAGTAAGTAAATAAAGAAAATCAAAAAGAAATGAGATGAGAAGAGATGAACATTATATAAGCAAACAAGCAAATAGATAGCAGTCAATAGATGATATTCATGATGTATAGAACTTGTAGTTTGGTGTTTCACTCATATGTAATGACATTGGACATGGAAGAAGCTTCCACTCTCTTAAATGCTCACTAAAATGGTGGTTGGGTGTATTGAATATTGAAGTAAATGGAAGTAATGAAGTAAAAATAAAGTTTAGAACTCACTTTTGTTTTGAAAATCAAAGAAGGAAGCTTCTTTTCTCTCTATTCTAACCTTATCTCTACAACTTTCTCTCCCAAACTTTTTCTAAGCTTTCATTTGACTCCCCTCAAAATGAAGAGCAATGAAGGGTTTAAATAGGGCAACTTGGGGGTGGTTTTGGGGTTTTAGAAGTATTCTCATTGGCTCCAAACATCTGAAATCATAAAACTATGTCGTTTTTGTTTTTAATTAATCAAAATGGGACCCCAAAAGAAATTACAAAAACACACTGTTCTGGAGGGGAGTGCCGCGGCGGCACTGGGCTAGTGCCGCGGCGGCACTGCTCCTCCCTCGTTTAGATAATGCTGTTTAGGCCCCCTGAGGTTTCGGTATTCGCGAAAAGGCCCTATTTCGTCCGAAATTCACAGAAAATGCATATAAACTCCAAACTGAGGTTGTAATATACCGTTGGAAAGGTAATGGAGTCTAATTTACATAAAAAAATAGTTTGGGGATAGGCCACTTTGAAAAGTTTTGCGGTATTTGCGATAAAAGCCGATTTGATCGCCTTTTTCGCCTTCGGAAATTCATAATAAACTCGTTTCAAATCCGAAAATCATGTGCGATATACCGTTGGAAAGCTATTGACCTCTAGTATCCATGAAAAATATTTAAAAAATGTTATAGTGTTCCGATTCTAAAGTCAAATCTTGGTCAAACTGGTCAAACCTGGGATTCCCGGGAAATTCTAGAAACTTCTAGGAGCTCCCAGGAGCTGACGTTTTCGCTCGATTTTCTTTTGAAACTCGTTTTAATACTTTTCTCATGATTTAGAATGATTCTGGGGAATTCGAATGATTTTGGTCAAACTTGGTCAAACTCTGGTCAAACCTTGGTCAAACCAGTCAACGGGGACTTTCCGGGAACTTCCGGGACTTTCGGGGGTCTCTGAGAGCTGACGATTTCATCCGATTTTTCTTAAAAACTCATTTTATCACTTTTCTTATGACGTAGCATGTTTCCAGAACTTTGGGATCAAATCTGGGAGTTTTTGGGCTTTCAGGGGCATTTTGGTCATTCTGAGCATTCTAAGAGATAGAGCTGACTTCCAAGAGTCCTTTTGAGTCTTTTACGATCATTGTGAACCACCAAGCTATGGGTCTCCTAAATCTGATAGCCGACAAAATGGGGTGTCTACAGTTTGCCCCTCTTTGGCATGAACTTGTGAGGCAACGTATGTCGCAAGCGAGTGCCAAAGCTTTGAAGAGACAGGTCTTTTGGAGGCTATAGATTTAGGATAAAATGCGTTGCAAAAGATGCGATGATGCTGAGGTTAGTGCTGGTCGTGCTCTTCGTGAGCTGCCTACGTATCCCAAGGGGAATCAGACCAGGGCATAGTTCAGGCACAAAGGGGCAAATCACGTACGCACAACGAGACAGGCAGATATTATGTTATGAGAATGATATGTAATGCATGGATGAATTGCATCATGAGTCCTATTATGCCTATTGTTATGGTCCTAGTATGAGCAGGTGCTGTAGGGTATGCCACTCCGAGTGGGCAGGTGTTGTGCTGGCGACTGTGATGTTAATGACACGGAAGAGGACACCGAGGTTTAGGAGGCTCTGGGTCCAGGGGCAAACTTCTGAAACTTTGGAAAGTGTGCTTTGAAAACGAGTGAGATAGATCAGATGTGCTTTGTTTTAGAAGATGACAGCCAAAGGCGACCGAGGGATCTTGTGATAAAGCTTGATAATCAGGAGACATGTTTTGATTGTTCCTGACGGCCGATTTTTGGGAGTCGGTTCCTCTTTTGTTACTTTCTGCTGAGGGTAGTGGGAGCTAGTATCTTTCTGTATCTGTCTTTGGGGGATGACGTGGGGTTCTTGGAGAATCTCTCTTTTCTTGATCGGGGACCAGGACCCATCTCTGAATCTCTCATGGTTGATCAAATCTTTCGGCGCTCAATCCAAGAGGGCCGGTCAGGGCCTCTGGGAGCTGGTATTTGTCAGTTTCTGTCCTCGGGGGATGATACAGGGTTCTCGGGGAATCTCTCTTTTCTTGATCGGAAACCAGGACCCATCTCTGAATCTCTCACGGTTGATCAAATCTTTCGGCGCTCAATCCAAGAGGGCCGGTCAGGGCCTCCGGGAGCTGGTATCGGTCTACTTCTGTCCTCGCGGGATGATGTAGGGTTCTCGGGGAATCTCTCTTTTCTTGATCGGAAACCAGGACCCATCTCTGAATCTCTCATGGTTGATTAAATCTTTCGGCGCTCAATCCAAGAGGGCCGGGTCAGGGCCTCCGGGAGCTAGTATCGGTCTGCTTCTGTCCTCGGGGGATGATGTAGGGTTCTCAGGGAATCTCTCTTTTCTTGATCGGAAACCAGGACCCATCTCTGAATCTCTCACGGTTGATCAAATCTTTCGGCGCTCAATCCAAGAGGGCCGGTCAGGGCCTCCGGGAGCTGGTATCGGTCTGCTTCTGTCCTCGGGGGATGATGTAGGGTTCTAGGGAAATCTCTCTTTTCTTGATCGGAAACCAGGACCCATCTCTGAATCTCTCACGGTTGATCAAATCTTTCGGCGCTCAATCCAAGAGGGCCGGTCAGGGCCTCCCGGAGCTGGTATCGGTCTGCTTCTGTCCTCGGGGGATGATGTAGGGTTCTCGGAGAATCTCTTTTTCTTCCTTTTTGGTAAATTAGCCAAAATCCAGGATTCATTATTAGAACTCTCGTGCTTGATCAAAATTTGCGACGGTCGTCCCGAAGCAGCCGATTCGGGCCTTCGGAAGTCGATTTTTCTTAGTTTCTGCCTGCTGGAGGTAGCCCTGACAACTTTTGGACTGTTGGGGGTAAAACCCCACAAATCTTGACCGAAATGGGCCATCGGGGCTGATCGGGGCCAAAAATGGGCTGAAAAGGTCAAAACAGGCCAAAATGGGGCAAAACGGATCAAAGCGGGGTCCGCGGGGAGGAGTGCCGCGGCGGCACTGGGCCACTGCCACGGCGGCGGTAGTTGGCCAGTGCCGCGGTGGCACTGGGTGGCCGGACTTCATCTTTGTATATCTCGGGTTTTGAGCTTTTCAAGCTCATTCTTGGCCATTTTGGGGTGTTTTTGGAGCCAAAATTCATCAAAACGCAGCTTGTGCGCGCTCAGGTGAGTAATCTTTCCCCGTGGTTGGAATTTCGATTGGTGTTTTGTTTGTTCAAATTTGCAAGAAGAAAGTTTAACTTTGACTTCCATTTTCTTTGTAGATGCATGGCTTCAAGCTCAAGGAGACCGTCTAAGAAGGCCAAGGAACGAATGAAAGCTGAGATGCAAACGCCGGACTTGATTTTACGGGACCCCCAACGCCATCTTTCGACCGCGGCTCTAGCGAGCTTGGTACGTGAAACTTTCGATAGTTTAGGACTATTTTCATGTATTGTGCTAGTTTTGTGGGCCGTAGTGTGCACCTAGAGATCGTCAGAAGTCTGATTTGTGTTCAAACGTTGATTTTGTGAATTTGGACCTCGGGTCGTGAATAGTGATTTTGTGCATCTTTTTGTTGTCTTTGTTGTGTACAGGTGTCGGAAGTGACGTTGAAGGGCCACGGTAGCCTCGCTCACGCCTTCCTATGGTATACTTAGCTCTCGCCCACCGTCAAGAGGATGGTAGATGATGCCGAGTTTGGAGGCTTCATCCGTCTGGTTTCAAAGAGCAGCAATGATTTGGCGCACTTTTATGCTCTGGCTGAGAGGTGGTGGGACACCACCAATACTTTTCACCTGCCGTTTGTTGAGATGACTATGACACCCTTTGACTTCTCCATGATTATCGGCTTGAGGGTTGCCGGGAAGCGCCTGATTCTGGACTATTTCTATGAGATCGACCCGGAGGCTGTAGAGATGCTGATTGGGGCTGTTCCCCCTAACCTGGAGAGGCACTGGTTTCCTTGTGGCTGGGTTTACCGGGCCTACGGCAGAAGGAATCATAACCTGAATAATTCCTAGCTTTTGAGGGTGTATCTTCTGTATGTCCTTGGTTGCTCAATCTTTGCGACGCGGAATGACCGAGTGAGCCTGAGATTCCTTTCTTGCCTGTCGACTATTGATGAGATCCCCTCCTACGACTGGGGCGGTGCTGCCTTGGCCCATCTCTATAAGCACATGGGTGAGGTTTCCCGGGACGATGTTAAATCGACAGGGAAATTTTGGCGAGCTTGGGAGGTATGTACTGCATCTTCTTTCATTTGTTGGCTTTTCTATTTCTGTACTCTTTCTAACTTTCTTTTTTGTCTGTGCAACTTTGGAGCTTTGAGTATCTGAAGATGTTGGCTCCCTCCCCTGCGGATGAATCAGGCGAGGACGAGGATGGCATGGCTCCTGTGCCTCTGTTCCCGCGAGGCTCGAGATGGCGGAGGGACGTTGTCGGGGTGAAGAGCGGAGCCCACCGGATTGTTTTGCTTAAAAACTTCTTGATCGGGCTGACAGCTGCTAGTGTTGATTGGACGCCTTGGGAGCGTGTCACTTATGCTGCCCCAGAGGAGATTCAAGCGGTCAAATCCCTCTCTTCTTGCCGACTCCTGATGGAGAGTACCGAGTGCAGGCAGTGGTTCCTTGGTGAGAGATTGTCCCAGCAGGTGGTTGGCGGTTCCAGGTATCGGGTCCCTCATAATCCCTCTGCGATGGATGCTAGTGACCTTTCTGGTGATGCTCTGCTGGCGGCCTTAGCCGGCACCGACGTTTGGGATCATTTTCTCTCCGAGACCGGCTATGAGGCTTACCGTGACCATTTTCTGATGCCCAACTTCCCACTCCTGGAGGTGAGTTTCTTTTACGTTTTTGTTTCTATTCGTTGCCTATGTTTTTGATTCATCTTTTCCTAACTTGTTTTGTGCCTACAGCTTCGCGAGATGTACAGGAGACAGGCTCCTCCGGCTTCCGATCCTATTCCTCCTTGGGATTGGACCGTCAACGTTCTAGGCGCTGATGGCACTCCCCAAGTGATGGAGGTGCCGCGAGTCACATGCGGGTACCCTACCTAGCCAGCGGGCGTCCTCAATGTTCCTTGGAGTTACGCTGAGGAGGGTCACGCCTTGGCGGCTAGCTTATGGTCCTTGGTCCTCACACGAGACCATCGGGTATGTCTCTAATTTTGCACTTTCTTAAGGTTATGAGGTTCTAACCCTGGATTTTACCCTTGTCAGATGGACGGTATGCGGCAATTTGCCGCCAATCAGATGGCGTCCTTGGTAAGTCTTTGACTCGACTCTGTTTTTGTACTTTTTGTTGTTTCCCTACTGATTGCCTTCATTTTATTTGTGTGTATAGTACCGTAGAGGCGGAGCTGGCTCGTCGAGGACTGGTCCAAGGTGCAGAGGTGGTAGGAGGAGGCCGTCGCCGACATACACTCCGGGCGGTCCGACAGAGGACGAAGAAGAGGAGGACTGAGGCCCCCCCCCCCAAGCGGGAATTTTATTTCATTTTTGTTTTATGTTTTCGATTGGGTTGTACTGGTGATATGACTATTTGGACAGCGTAGGACGATGTGTGGGACAGTTTGTGACCCTTGACAGAGTATTATGATGTTTTGCCTTTTAGGCCGGATAGTTTCCGATTTGGAGGCACAGTTGTGTGCTTGTTTTAGTTGATAGTCGTGTGATGATATATGTGCACTGTGATTGTTGGATGTTACTGCGATGGGCAGTTTTGTGATAGTGAGTATTTTTTCCTTGCAGATGGGATAGTCCGTGAAACGGGGAGGTGCTGCCGAAATTTTGAATTTTTCAAGAACCGTGACGGAAAATATGGCTTTGTATGATCCCGCCCAACTCACAGCTTGGCTGAACATTACGGATGGCGTGGAGCGGATCAACCTCTTTAGCTACGGCTTGACCGAGCTATTCTCTCTTTGCCAGATGACCCTGAACACTGAGTTCTTGCGTGCTGCTATTGTCCACTAGGACCCGGTGAACCATGTCTTCAATTTCAATGGCCTGGAAATATGCCCCTTGTTTGAGGAGTTCTGTGCTATTCTCGGTTATGATTCTGACTCTGACTTGATTCTCCCTTCTGCTGATACTCTCAGTTCTACACGAGGCTTGGCTGAATATCTGAATTGTTCCATCACTATTTCCTGCCGGCTGATTCAAGGTGAGGTCCTCAACATTGCTTCCATTATTGCCCGTTACGCCAGTCCTGGGAATCCCAGCGCGTATGATGCTACCCGCGGGGCCGCTTTGATATTGTGCATGACTTCGCACTTTCTGTTCTCGAGCACTTCTGTTGACTTGGTGCATATGTGCCTTGGACTGAAACTTAGCAGGAATCCCATGGCCATGGTTCTAGCTGAAACCTTGAAAGGTTTGGATAATGCCTTCAACCAAGGGACTCCTCTACTTTCTGGGGTGCCTTTGGTGTTACCGTCTTGGTTATACGAGCGCCTTCAACTGTGGACGGGCCGCATACCACCGGTTTACTTTCGTCGAGCTGTGGTTCGCCCTCACTATACTTTTGCCGATTGGGTGGGCATGATGGGTGCCCTATCTGAGGCTGACATTTGCTGGATCGTGAGGCGTTGGGGCCTTTTTGCTGTTACCACGAGCCTCAGGGGTCACCAGAGTGTGTGGTTGATGGGTCTGAGAGAGACTTCTTTCTATCATCCTCGCCGTTTGGCCAGACAGTATGGGCAGGTTCAGGAGGTTCCCCGGGGGTTTACTGAGAGGGTCTTTGCTTCCAGAATCAGGGCTGCCACTATTGCTGCTTTCATTGATGGTTGGACTGACCGAGTAAAAGCCTTCTTCTAAAGACCTTAAAAGATACAAAGATAAAACTAGACCTGACTGATTCTGCTCATTCCTCCAAGTGTCTTTGAATATGTGTGATTGCTTTTTGAAAGACTTTTATTTCTTTGATCATTCCTGCTTATGTAATATTCAAAGTTTGTTTATCGGTGAACCTTGGTTACTTTGGGAATCTCATTTTATGCATTTTAGCTTTCTAAAAACATTTTGTAATCGAGATTTCAATTAGATGTTGCTTTTGGTACTTGCTTGGGCATGCTAAGGCGATTAGAGGCAAACGAGGCGGGTGGCCGAAGTTTGCCCCTAGTTTGGGGTATGTATGGTTGTGAGGCAAACGAGGTAGATGACCAACGTTTGCCCCTAGTTTAGAAAAGGTTTAGGCAAACGAGGCGTGTGGCCGAAGTTTGCCCCTAGTGTGGAGGGTGATTGCTGGGTTATGGTAAGGACCGCGACTTTATTTTTCTCACACGCTCATAATTTTGCCTAGGCACCAAGGAGGTGACCTAGCGAGCTCTTTTCTCTCTTTTGTTATTGCTCACTTTGGATTTAGCTCTAACTTTTGCCTAGGCGTCCTTTCGGATTTTCAACCTAGCGAGCCATCCTTTTTTTTTTTTTGAAAGTCTGCCTACGTACTCCTGAACAGGGATCAGGTCCAACGTAGTTCGGGCCAAAGCTTGAAAAAGATCGGGGTATTTTTGTGAGTGGAGCGACCGAACCGATGTGGTTGCCTACGTATCCCCGAGTGGGAATCAGGTCGAGCGTAGTTCAAGGCGAGGCTTGAAGGAAATGGTTATTTTGGTGGAGCGACCGAACCGATGTGGTTGCCTACGTATCCCCGAGTGGGAATCAGGTCGAGCGTAGTTCAGGGCAAAGCTTGAAAGAAATGGTTATGGAATGGTCAAGCATAGTACTTTTTGAGGCGATCCATATTGATTGGTTCTTTGAATTCGACACCATCGAGGTCCATGAGATAAGTTGCTCCTCCGGAAAGAATGGTCTTAACAATGTAAGGGCCGACCCATTTTGGTTTAAACTTTCCACGGGGATCAAAGACCGGGGCTCGCAATTCCTTAAGAACAAGGTCGCCTTGACAATCTTCCTCGGACGAACCCTTTTGTTGAAAGCACGGGTGACACGAGAAAAATCTTGTGCGCTCTTGTGCAACACCCAAGTGTAGGTGGACGTGCAAGTAGTAACTGGTAAGACCAGGTCGATCCCACAGGGAAGGTGTTGACCTATTGAATTAGACTATCCTAAAAAAGAAAGCAAAATAAAATGAATAAGATTAAGCAATGGTGCGGAACACAAAGTTCCACAAACTAAGATTACTAATGAAAATAATTCAGATTAAATTAACGATCTAACTAGCTAGTTAAAACAGTACTCTAAATTAGGATGTTTAACTTTAAAAAGAAAGTGTTGGGATTACACGAATCCACAGTAATCTAGCTATCTACCATGCATTTGCCTTGAAGCACAAAGGAGTACATTACCCACAGTTTTCCGTATTCCTCTAAAGATGGAGAATCTATGGCCCTTTCATGACCGGGACCATATCATCACAGTTAAGTTAAAATACGTGAAAGCGGTTTAATCCAATAGTTAAGACTCGCACCCTCAATGGTGTTAGCATTGATGGTGGTTTGCAAAATGTATTGAAAGAAAATGCCTTAGGGCCTTAGTTTTAAAAACTGTTTTGACAAACTGAGCATTTCTGGGACAGAATGATAACAAATCTTAAAACAAAAGGTCCTGGAATACTGCAGGGAACATCCTCAAGAATCAGGGAGTTCGATCGATCGATGCGCTTTCGATCGATCGAAGACCTTCATCCTTCAATCGATCGAAATGACTTCGATCGCTTGACTGTCTCTGGTACGATCGATCGAACTAACTCCGATTGATCGAGCATAGCGATTATCCTGCTGCATGGCAGAAGCTGGAGATCACTGTTTCATCGTGTTCTCCCAACCTGGGACTACTCAGACATCGTCTGGAGTGTCACAGATTGATATTTAACGTAAGAAAACATTAAAGCCTTGTTTGGTTGCGAGTTTTTCATGGAAACTATAAAAACTATGGATTTGAAAGTCTCTAGCATGTAATACTACAAGATGAGCGATTAAACTACGATTACAAAGTGCGGAATGTAAATGGACAGTATATAAATAACCTGGAACGAAGAGTACTTGTATTAAACTAAAGAAATCCACTGCACAAAGTAAACTTCAATGAAAAACCTACAAAACCAAGCACAAAACCTCTATCTCTCTCTCTAAAACTGTAAAAATAAAATGTGGGCGTCCTTCTGGACGTATACAATACACATATATATAAGAAACCTAAAAACCTAGGGTTAAAAACCCGCATCTGCTGCGCACACGAATGTTACTGGAAATACCACGTTCGATCGATCGAACTTCTCTCGATCGATCGAACCCGTAAGCCTCAAGCGCTTCAACATTCTTTAAGCGATCGAACGCTCGATCGATCGAACCGGGTTAGATCGATCGAACTCCAAATTTCAGCTTTGACTTCTCTTGTTTTCATTCCAGCATTCCATTTATCCAGATGTTCATCTGTTTAGTCCACACAGCAATGATCTGCACAAACAACAGCTAAAACAATACAACTTATCATAGATTAATCATATTGTATGAAAATTAGCCTTGCAATGCAAATCTCAGATAAAACGGGAAGTTGTGATAAAAACTAATACAATTCTTCCTTTTAGCGCGGTTGTATTTTACAAATACCCCCGCTTTGCACAACCCCCAACTAGCTTATTGCTAGTCCCTAGCGATAAAGCGAAAATAAAATACAAACTCCTAAACTAATACTACCACGACTAAGAAAACAAAGGAAAACTAAAAACAACCTAAACTAAGATAGAAAGAAAGATCCTAACTCACTTTCGCAGGAATCGCGGTTGCATTTAGCGAATGCAACAAGCCGTTAAACCCCTAGGTTCCCCCTAGTGGACGAGTGTTGTCTCGTGAGGGTTTGCAGTGAATATACCCACAAAATTCTCCAATTTTAAGCTCAAAAAGACTTAGAATAACTTGTAGAATTCTCCCTTCCATTAAACTGTTAATTCAGCTCTACAATAATATACTATCCTCTATCAACCCATGAAAGAGATCCACATGCTCCCCTATATCACCAAGTAAAATATAACAAATGTGTTACCATCATGCACCCATGTGTGTGTGAATTTAACAACTATGCGTCCAACCCTATTAAGAGTTATCTAGATTATTGTACCTTGAAAAACTTGCAATTTTAGCTCAATTCTCTCATTGGTCACACTCAAAAAGAACGTCTCTCACTAACTTGCTTTACAATGATCGCACATCGTATGAAAGCTTTGATAAAGATGATATTCTAAGTGCTAATGCTTTCATACTTGACTCTATGAAAAACGGACATTTAAGCGTGTAGAGTCTCATGAATGGAACACTACTTACTAGAGGAGCGAAATACCGTGGATAACTCAACTCACACTTCCATGTTCAAATCAATCGTTGAGAATCTTCAAGACTTTGAATTGCGGCTTTTATTTAGTAGGTGGGAGTGTTGTAGAGAAGAGTGTGCTTTTTTAGTATGTGATGGAATTTCCACTTCTCTTTTTATTCTTTATTCTTTTCTCCACCCAATCTCCCATTCATTTCATATGCTCTTTTTCTCTTCTCCTTCATTCATCATCATTTTTTTTTTTGAATGTAAATGATAGAACGTCCCTCAACTACTTCCTTCCATTTCACATACTTTGATGACTCATTCTCAACAAATTTATCAAACGGCTCAATGAGGTCAAGGTATAGATCAAGGATTTGGATTCTTGTGATTTCATTGGAAATATTTAATTGGGGTGGGATCAGGGATGAAACAATTCAATGAATGTAGGTAAAAGCTATATCAGGTAAGAGAATGGGTAAACGATGGCTTAAATCATTTTCTCAACTTTCAATTTTTAGCACTTAAGTGTTCATTGAGTGTAATTGGTAAATCCTGAACGTTCTCCTCTAACAAGCAATCAAAACTTTTTTTTAAAAAAAAACTGAGACTTAACAACGAATTCACCAAGTATATGCAAGAAAGACCATTCGACAATGTATGAGAATCTCCTCAGAAATGACGATTGGCTCAATAGCTCACAAAGGGTTATTAGCTTCCACTACTTGTTCTTTTCGCACAATATTCAAATTAACTCAACTTTCAGGTTTTCTACATAGCTGCCAATTAGTGCGTAAAAGTATTGGGTACATAATAGCTTCACAAATGCAATTCATTTCAGTGATACAGAAAACGCGTGGATTTAATCCATAAAAAGATGAGAATACTACAAATGTGTCATTGTCTAATTAACAAGCAGGAGAGATTATTCAGAGTTATTCTATCAATATGATTCAATAATAAAAATTTTCAAAATTTTCAAAATTTTAACAGACTGTGTTCTCATTAAATTTAAAACATATCCAAGTGCAAAACCTGATCATTACGGGTGTATACCTATCTATTATCTCCTACCCCCAACTGAAAACAACAAAGTCCCCAGAAGTTGATTTTCAATAAATAAAATAGATGGGTATCACCTGTATGGAGCAAATTGATGATAGCAAGCATAGCAACCTAGCATAGAAAGGTAGAATACAATCTCCAAAACAACCAGGATCAATAGATAAGAGTAATACGATAAAAATCATGATCCAAACAATCTAAACCACTGTAATAGAAACAGAATAAAATAAAAGCAGTGATAAATACTGTCCATACAGAACCAACCAACCAAATAGTCCAACCAAAACAACCAACCTGTCCAAACAACCAAAACCATACCCAAAATCAGTACAACAACTAACCAAAAACACATAAACACCACCTCCCCAACTAAAACTAATCGACACCGGACGGCGCATCATCAGCTACATCAGAAGGGATGTCGATGGGAGCAGGTGGCAACCGGGTAGTAGCAGGGGCAGCAGCAGATGATGGATCAGTAGTAGGTGGTGCAGACGGGGGCATCGATGGATGCTGAGTAGAGTGAACAGCTGAATCGACCCCAATCTGAACCAATATGGACTCCAGTAAGGTCTGCAGATGGTCCATCCGGCCCTCAAGTCTAATCCTGGCCTCTCTCTCCTCCAATAGTAGCTCGTGAATTGTCGGGAGAGGCACAGAGGAAGAAGACTCTCCCTGGGCCTGAGTCTGCGACCGCTGTCGCAGCTCAAACTGCCGAACCGCAGCAACCGGATCATCCTCATCATCATCGGAATCAAGCTCCTCCACCTCGGTGGGTGTCCCTGAAGCTCCTACCTCCGTGTCCGTCCCACCACGCCTCTTCTTCTTCACCCTCACCCACGATTTCCCTTTTCCCTTTCGCTTTCTTTTCTGACCGTCAGAGCGGCGAGCCGCCGCCTCGCTGAAACGGCGGGGGGAAGGGCGAACATCATCTCCAGCAAGCTCGGGGAAACCGGCGTCAGCCATAACCCTGTGAATAGCCCAAGCACCCTTTAGGTGCTTCTTGGACGAGATAAAACGGGTGGGGTGGACCATAAAGTCAATATAGAGGCGTGGTATGCAAACTGGATGTCCCGTCCCCACTGCATATAAGACTCGCGCATACCAAGCCGCGATCTTCTCTCGATAGGAAGTCACTAGGAGGCAGTTGCTGAGGACCAGGTGGATCATGTGGTAGCCATCAGTGAGAAAGTGGTCCTCAATCAAAGCATCGCCATCCCAAGACGGAACGGCGCCTCCAGTGAGCTCACGGATAATGGTGGATGGTGAGGTCTCTGGTGCATCAGGCCGGTGGGGGAAAACATAATCTGGTACCTCTGGTACCCCCAACGCGACTGAAACGGTAGCGGGACTGATGATGAACGGGCGACTTCGGAAGAAGGCATGGTATGTGAATGGTGCAACCGGGTCGCGGATCATAGCCGCACACGCACCTCGAATCCAGGACAGATTGACACTCTTGGCCAATGAAAGGAGATGGAACCAGTGAGGCATAGAGCGGATCCGTGTCAGGAACCATGGGCTCTCTGTCCAGACGTACTCAATAGGGCGCTCGATCATCACCATCCGTGTCTGAAAATGCCGCTCATACCATAGCCTGTCCTCGTCATTCCGGAACCCATGTGCGGGTACCGGATCTGGTATAATAAAGCTGAGGGGCTTGGACTTATGGTAGCCCGTCACTGGATTCATCGCGGCAGCCCTGAAAATAAGACACAACATGACACAGATAAGAACAGGGAGAAAAAGAAACAAAACTGCCACTGCTTGAGTTCGATCGATTGAACTGGGTTCGATCGATCGCACTGTAGGGCTTCGATCGCTTAAACAATATTCGATCGATCGAACTTTCATATTCTTCGATCGCTTGATCTATGTTCGATCGATCGAACAGTGCCTCTTCGATCGCTCGAAGTCAGTTAAAGCGATCGAGCACAGCGATGTGCAGCGATCGCTGAATCGAAAAAAAGAAACAACGAAAGGATCCGGTAGTGAAAATCTAAGACCAAGGGGACTGTAATAACCTGCATTTCCATTCATATTTAATTTAATTGTATTTGCATTGGCATAATTAAATTCAATTAGCATTGTCTGCTTTTATTTTATTTTCAGTCACATGTTTGGAATATTAATTTCTTATCTAATTCACATTTAAATTTCACTGGGGGCCAAACTGCAATTTTACAAAATTAGTAATACCTGTGTAGATTTCAAAGTCTGTATTTCAAAACGGTGAAAATAACTTCTATTGACTCAATCAGTATTTTTATGAAATCAGAAAATCAATTCTTACGTTAAAATGAATTTCCTGTATTTTTGTGGTGACCACCGCGCCCCGAAAATACCAGTTTATGTTCAAAACTGTCCATGTTGTGTTTAACTTCCACAGATTTTGGAAGTGACCGATTTGGACATTTGCTTTATTTCCAATTATGGCAAGTGATGATTGCCTTGTGCCTTGTTTGGGAGCATACAACTTATATGTGCAAGTGTTGTGACCATAAGCTATATTGCCAAACACCTCAAGATTGACCCCTACACATCTAATTACCCCCTACTCTCATATACAGCAGGTTATATACGTATGTATGAATCTGTGTAATTGTGGCTCATTAGTTAATTGAAAAACAAATTCAATTGTAGAGTATAGAAGGCTTAACTTGGCCTCCAAGACCACCAATTGTTCTATATATGCACACACACACCTCTCTCATTACACATTCTGGAACCTGAGAGAAAAGATAAAGCTTGAGAGTTCTTAGTTTCAGAAATTTTAGAAAGAGATAGCACATCACCATAACTTCAAGTTTGTATTTGGAATTTCTTATTTGGAATCTTTCTCAACAATTCTCTGCTTCATTTATCTCAGTGAGTATTACTAACTCACTCATAATGTAATCCATTCCTTCTTTACTGATTTGGGCAGTCAATTTGTAAAATCACCATTGATGTTGTACGTTGAAGTTCATGGCTTGAAAAATGGAGATTTTCCAAACTCAACCAAAACCTGTTTTGTTAGATGAATATGATAGATTACATGTCATATACACTATACCCAAAGTATGAGACCTTAATTTGTTCATATAAGGAAGTATATTAGAAAATTAGTTTTGACCTCTTTCAATCTTTCATAAAATTCAAGAGTTGTAGTTTGATTCATGTTAAATTAATCTTAGATTCTTAATCCTTGTTTAAAAACAAAGAGATCCATATATAACATGATAAACATACTTACAGATTTGAAATGGGTCAATTTTAGACCCTGTTTGCTGAAACAGAGTAATCTGACGAAGAAGATGAAGCCTCTGCATCACCTCGCGCGCGCGATCGCGCGAGCGAGGGTCGCGCGAGCGGCCCGCGCGAGCGACCCCTCGCGCGAGCGATCCGCGCAAGCGAGGTGTGCGTCCCCAGGCAATCAGTAAAGTTTATATATAAATTGAAATTTGAACAGGTCGCGCGAGCGAGGGTCGCGCGAGAAACCCTTCGCGCGAGCGATCCGCGCGCGCGACCTTGGCTTCCTCAGGCAGACAGAAAAGTTATATCATAAAAAGGAAGATGGGCATATCGCGCGAGCGGCCCGCGCGAGCGACCTTTCGCGCGAGCGGCCCGCGCGCGCGAGGTTTGGCAGTTTCTGTTTTTGTCTGTTTTCTGTTAAAGGACTGTTTGGTTCAACTTTTAAGTACTGCTAAGGTTCTGTTTGGGATATTTAGTTAATCAGAACTCTATTTGGTTATGTTTGAATGATTAAAACATCGTGGTATGACTTATCAATCCATGTACGCGCGTTGTTCTTTTAATTAAGCATTTTGCTACGTTTAAGTGCATATCATTCATATGGGGTCAGTGGTACATGCATGTGGGTGTCAGTCTGTGTGGAAAAGAGTAATGGTAGTGTGGAAAGAGTATGAGTTTGAGTTTGTGGTTGTAGTTTGTGGTTGTGGTTGTGGTTGTGGTTGTGTTTGTGGAGAGGGTATCTTTGAAATGCGACGGTGGCAAATATGGACACTCCCTGACGCCCATGGAAGCGTTAAAGTGTGTGACGCCGAACTCGGACATTCCCTGGCACCCATGGTAGTGCTAAAGTGTGGCCTACGGACACTCCCTGATAACTCAAGTCTGGATACTGTGTGAGGGGTTTCCCCGGTATTTGCATGGCGGTTAGGGTATTCAAAGTGTGAGGCATTGGACACTCCCTGGTACCCCGGACCAAAGTGTGAGGCAAACTGGACACTCCCTGGCGCCCCGTTGCTAAAGTGTGGCTATCGTAGTATTTCAAAGAGACTAGGAGTAGGATAGTGGGTTGTTGTGGCTGTCGAGAGAAAAGAGTCGGCAAGATGAGTGTGGTGCATTGTCTCATACACGAGTAACTGTTTTTAATGAACGACTTTTAATATATTCCTTGTTGTTTTATAAAATGAATTCTTTCTGCGATTTAATGATTGATTTAGTAATTTAAAAGAATTGAAAAAGGTAAATGGGTATGATTTACATTCAAAGTCATGTTTTTAATACTCACCAGCTTCTTGAAGCTGACGACGTTGATGCGTCCTGGACATTCGTGTCTAGGCTTTTCAGTTTATAACCAGGAGGAATCATACGACTATGCTAATTGAGAATGGCTGCTTTTGGGATGAAGAAACTGTTTATTTATTACATGTTTTTACGTTTTAAACTGTTTTGTGTTATAAGGATGACTATAACAGACACTAAGTTATTGTTTTGTTTTCAAGGCGGTCTGTGCCTTAGTTGACCCCGTATCATAAGATATAATAAGTTAGAAAAATTTTTGTAAGCCTTGATTGCTCTGCTCTGATTATTATTGTTTATTGTTGTTCGACGTTTGGGACGGAATCGATCCTTCAAACTGTCGCGACCTACGGGTCCATAAAGGAAATTAAACGCTTTCCTTATTTATGCTACGTCGGGGCGTGACAGGGACACCCCCTTGGGATTTTTCTAATCAACAAGAAAAAGAAAAGAAAAGTGAAAAAAGCTCGTGGGGCCTACCTCGGTGTGGAAACACACGGTGGGAGGTGGAGATGATCAAGAGAGGATGAGGATGAATGGAGGGATGATCTAGGCGTCTAAATGAGGTGCAATGACGCAAAATTGCCGAGTCGCCCTCCTCCTCTGAGTTTGAGCGCTTGAGTGTGTGAGAGTGAGGGAACTGAAGAGGTGTGCTGATGACTCCTCGTTTAAAAGCTTCGTTCGATCGATCGAACTATGGTCGATCGATCGAAAACAAATCCCTCAATCGATTGAATAGAAAATGCAAGCGCTTGAACATCCAGGTTTCGATCGATCGGAAAGGGTTCGATCGATCGAACACAAAAATTTCAGAATTCAATGGGGAACATGAACCACATCACCCCCAACTATCAGAAACAAATCTGGACATGCAGAGAGACTAAAAAGCAGTTGAAGTACAGGCATGTAGGACAGAAATTCATCCTCAGAATAGAAAATCACAATTTATATAGAAATAAAACTTTATAATTGCATCCAAATTGCAACATTATTACCCCCAACTGTGTTTAAGACCTTATTTAACTAAAGAAACCAAAAATAAAACTAAAACTAATAACATTCTGTCAAGGATTACACTCCAGTTGATAAACAAAAGATGAAATGAACAGAACAACTGAAATGCAGCACTAATCTTCGAGTATAAAGATTTCCTCTTCCACAATCTCTTCATAACCCGCCGAATTTTCAGAAGTGAAGTCCAAACTCGATGATTCCCTTTCCCAGAACAATCAAAAAGCAGCAAGGACATCATCAAACAAGTCTGGCGTCTCCAAAGAATTGAAAGCCCATGCAAGAGGTGATCCGGGTGGAGACAAGGATAAAGGAGTGTAATTGCGCAACGGACAGTCCTCTTGCGGCGGAGTGTGTGGGGGCCTTATGTAGGGCCCAAAACCATGAACCAGTTGATGTGGAAGGAATACCGGAATACCATTTAGAAACATAGTGACAATCCTGGACAAAAGACAACAAACCGATTATTAAAATAACAGAACACAAGAAACACGGATTAACACGAAAAGAAAAACAATGAACAGAAACAAAAATACAAAGAAATGCGACAAATTCCAACCTCACTATTGGCATAGGTTCCCAAAATGCACTGACTGGTAAGGGGCATTGGAGCCTGAATAGCAGGAAGCTCAGGTGCACATAGCGGTATGGGACCAACTCAGGAACAAGGAAATCATCCACGAGAACAAAGACGGCATTGTGGCGATCTGGGACGACATCCTGGAGGTCATGATCTTCCCATGGCTCCCACATATCATCATTTTCCCATTGTGTCATGAGTGCATCATCCACCATTCTTCCCATGTACAGGTCTTCATCATCATCCACATCTTCGTCATCCTGAAATCCCATATTTTCGTATGGATTGATGTCCAGGAGGACTGGTGGATATGGAATGTACCCTTGAGCAGCATCAATGAGAGAATGAGCTTCAGGGTCTTGATGAAGCAAGGGGCAGGGTGTGAGTTCACCTTCAGTCCAGGTGCCACAACGACATTCTGAATCAGCCCAAGAACCGATAGAATGAACATCATCACCTCGCATTTATGCACCTGCAACAAAGTGGTTTAAGGTAAAATGGATTAGAACTAGATCACAAACAAGAAAGAACGAACAAAAACTTAAAAAACAAAAGAGAGAAACTAAAATGCAAGGAAAGAAAAGAAATACAACAACAATTTGGAACTCCACTTTTGATTTTTAAGTGGGAGAATAGCTGGGCTCATCCAGCTGGATGTGCTCAACTTCAGTGTGGAAGTTCTCCAAGAACGGTTTCAATCTTTGGCCATTGACCTTGAAACAATCATCGTTCTTTGGATTGAAGAGCTCAACCGCCCCATGTGGAAAAACAGTTTTTACTATGAATGGGCCTGTCCAACGGGAACAGAGCTTTCCTGGGAAAAGGTGGAGGCGAGAGTCATACAACAAAACTTTCTGCCCCGGCTCAAATGATTTACGAAAGATCGTACGATCGTGGCGAGCCTTCAACCTTTCCTTATGCAACTTTGCAGAGTCATACGCATCTCGTCGTATTTCCTCTAGCTCTGCAAGTTGGAGCTTGCGTAGCTGACCTCCCTCTTGAATGTCAAAGTTCAATGAGCGTGTCGCCCAATAAGCTTTATGTTCAATTTCAACAGGAAGGTGGCAAGCTTTCCCGTAAACCAATCTATACGGGGACATACCAAGATTCGTCTTATAGGCAGTACGGTATGCCCATAACGCGTCAGTCAATTTGTATGCCCAGTCCTTTCGATTAGAGCTAACCGTCTTTTCGAGAATGTGCTTGATTTCTCGGTTAGCCAATTCTGCTTGCCCATTTGACTGTGGATGATAGGCAAGAGCGATTTTATGATGGACTCCGTATTTCTTGAGAAGTGACTCCAAAGGCCTGTTGCAGAAGTGCTTGCCTTGGTCACTTAGTAAAGCTTTCGGAGTTCCAAAACGAGACAAGATATGCTCTCTTAGAAAGGACATGACGGTTCTGTGGTCATTTCGTCTCGTTGGTATCGCTTCTACCCATTTCGATACATACTCCACAGCAAGGAGTATGTATTCACAGTTATTAGACTTGGGAAATGGGCCCATAAAATCTATGCCCCAACAATCAAATATCTCGATTGTGATGATAGGGGTTAAAGGCATAGAATTCCTTTTAGAAATAGTTCCAAGCTTTTGACAGCGTTGGCATGTCTTGCAAAAGGAATATGCATCTTTGAAAACTGTGGGCCAGTAAAAACCGCTTTGTAAAACTTTTTGTGCGGTCTTCTGTGACGCGAAGTGGCCACCGCATGCCTCAGAATGGCATGATGCTAGAATTACGGTTATATCCTCATTGGGAACGCAGCGCCGGATAACCTGATCAGCACAGTACTTGAAAAGGTATGGGTCATCAAAGAAGAAATGGCGCGCGAACGAGAGGAACCGTTTCCTATCTTGGTTCGACCAATGAGTTGGTGTTTCACCCGTGACGAGGTAGTTTACAATATCAGCATACCAAGGCAGACTACTTACTGCCAGCAGCTGTTCGTCTGGGAACTCGTCCTTAATGGATTGGGATTCAGTATTGTCAACAAAAGTCAACCGGGACAAATGATCCGCAACCACATCCTCTACTCCTTTCTTGTCTTTGATTGTGAGATCAAACTCTTGGAGTAAGAGTATCCAGCGAATAAGCCGTTGTTTAGCGTCTTTCTTTGACAAAAGATACTTGAGGGCTGAATGATCTGTAAAACAGACGATTGGCGACCCTATCAGATAAGACCTAAACTTATCCAAAGCGAATACTACAGCCAGCAGCTCCTTTTCAGTAGTAGTGTAATTCATTTGAGCTTCATTTAAAGTTCGGCTGGCATAGTATATCACATATGGCTTATTGTCCTTCCTCTGGCCTAGGACTGCGCCAATGGCGTAATCACTAGCATCGCACATTAATTCGAAAGGCAAACTCCAGTCGGGTGCCTGTATTATAGGTGCGGAGGTGAGGAGCTCTTTTAGATCCTCAAAGGACTTTTGGCAATTCTCTGACCACTCGAAGGGTGCATCTTTGACAAGAAGTTGACAAAGGGGTCGAGAGATTGCACTGAAATTCTGGATAAATCGACGATAAAAACCTGCATGCCCCAAGAATGAACGGATGTCTCTTACTGTACGGGGGACAGGTAGATTTGAGATTATGTCGATTTTAGCCTTATCCACTTGGATTCCTTCATCGGAGATTATATGGCCGAGGACTATTCCCTTGGTCACCATAAAGTGACACTTTTCCCAATTCAAAACTAGGTGTTTGTCCTCACATCGCATTAAAACCTGCTCGAGATTGCTGAGGGCCTTAGTTTTAAACTTGACACGACTAAATAGTTGTGCGCTCTTGTGCAACACCCAAGTGTAGGTGATCGTGCAAGTAATACTGGATAAGTCCAGGTCGATCCCACAGGGAAGGAATAGGGAGAATGTCTACTAAGTTATAACCTAAAGCAAAAGAAAAGAAAATAAGAATATAGAAATGAAGGTTCTACGAATCCTAATTAATTAAAGTAAAGTAAATAATAAACTAAAGTATAAAGAAACATAACTAATTAAACAGATGAACTAAAGGTGTTGGAAACACGTGAATCCACATTGATCCTAACCATCTACCATGCAAATTCATTAACGTTCTATGGAGTACATCCCTTTTCAGTATTCCGTATTTTTCTAAAGATAAAGAATCAATAGCCCTTTCATGACCGGGACTACATCATCACAGTTGATTTAAAATACTTGGAAGACGGTTTAAAACAATGGTTATTACTTGCACTCTAAATGGTGTTAGCATTCAAAGTGGTTTTCAAAAGTCATTGAAGAAAAGGCCTTAAGGCTTTAAGTTCTAAAAACTGTTGTGACAAACTGAGCTTATAGGGACAATTTGATGACAGATTTCTAAAACAGAAAGTCATGGAATACTTAAAAGAATCATCTCAGGAATTAAGAAGTTCGATCGATCGAAGCGCTCTCGATCGATCGGACAGCATCATCCTTCAATCGATCGAAATATCTTCGATCGCTTGACTATGGCCCTGGTTCGATCGATCGAAATACCTTCGATCGATCGAGCCCAGATTTTCTAAAGATTGCATGGCAGAGGCTAAGAATCAATATATCATCACATATTTCCAACGTCTAAACTACGGAAACATAATAAAACTAATGCAGAAACAGAAAACTAAAGTAATCAAAGCATCTAAACTAATAAACAATCAAATAAAGAAAAAGGAGAAGAAAAACCTGTAAATAATCTGAAATAAACTTGTAAATAACTTGAAATAAAGTTGAATCTTCAATAATCTTCAATGAATCAATGGAAAAGATGAAAAATAACATGAATCTAACCTAACCTACTCCTAATCTAACCCTAAAACTACCCTAAACTGCTGTTTTCTGCGTTCTGGAGCGTCCTCCCTTCGTCTAGCGTCAAAACGACGTATATATAGGGTTCTCGCAGAGTTTACGCAACTTTTGGATGATTAAAAAGTTCGATCGATCGAGCTTAGTTCGATCGATCGAAGGTTCGATCGATTGAACTCTCCTCAATCGCTTGAACTCTTCTGATTTTGACAGCTCTGCGCACCGATGGTAGAATGGCCATAACTTTTTACTCGGACCTCAGATTGACCTCCCGTTTGCGGTCACGCGACCGTAACTCAAAGATCTACATTTTATATCTCTGGGAAAATCTTCCAAATCTGAAGTCATCATTGTAAAAATTGGCGTTTTTCCAGCTACTTCCGTTATTCTATCCACCAGAATCACTTTTCTTTAGCTCCACTTCATTGATTTGCATCCTAATACCTATAAAACAATGCAAAAACATATATTTTAGCATTAACACAATAAAAAAAACATTGTTATTAGAATGCACCTAAATGTAGGGACTTTGGGGATAAAAGTATGCATAAAAGACTATGAAATACGCTATGAATATGCATTTTTCACCTCTAATCACACCCCCCAACTAGCTCGTTGCTAGTCCCTAGCAATGAAGCGAACTACAACAGTGTTTATTTAAACTCTAAGAATTGAAAACAAAAGAAAGTAAAAGTCCTAACTCACTTTCACAGGAATCGCGATTGCATTTAGCGTATGCAACAAGCCTTTAAACCCCTAGGTTCCCCCTAGTGGACGAGTATTGTCTCGTGAGGGTTTGAAGTGAATCTACCCACAAAATTCATGTTTATGGTAATGGTTCTAGTTTAAATGTTTTCAAGAAATTTTTCCTCTCATTTAGCAATGTAGTTAAGCTCAACAATCTCATGAAACTCTCTAGTATGTCATAGCCATGCAACACACACATTACAGTTAATCTACCATCAAAGTCATTAGAATATTCCATACCTGTTAATCTTCAAGTGTGTGTGTGTGAATGGACAACCCAAATACAAAACTTTAATTTCAAAACTCGCATAACCTAAGATACTATCCAGACGTTTATTTTGACTCAACTCTCACCGGGATTACACTCTCAAGATGAAATCACTCCGAATTGGGTGTAATAATTATCACTCATGATATAGAAGCTATAAAGAGTAAATATAAATGGAATCCAATGCTTCTCATATCTAAATAGAAAAACGGACATTTTAGTGCACAAAGTCTCATGAAAGGATACTTTTCACTAGAAGAGCGAGATACCGTGGATAACTCTCTCATTACCTTAACTTCAAATCCAATTTACTTAAAATCATCAGGACTTTGAAAAAGAGGTGTTAGGTGAAAGAAAGAGGCTCATGATATTCAATTGGGTCAAAGGATGTGATTGGAATGTCTACTATAACTTTTCAAACTTCCCACATCTCCAATCTCTCTCTTCTTCTTTTCTTTTATTTATTTTTTTCACACTCTTCTTTTCATTCCTTTTTTTTTTCTTTTGTAACAACCATTGGCATTTTTTTTTTCTTTTTCTTCTCATGCTTTTCTTTTTTTTCTTTCATTATTTTTTTTTCATTTTTTCTTTGCCAACTTTCCCTTATTCACACAACCAAACTTCTTGTCAATGTAACACATCCCAATCACACCTAAATAAAGAACTGAGGCTTGAACTCCTAATTTGGAGTTTGGTATAGACTTTAGGATTATGAAGACAAGGCGATTATGATAAGCTCAAAAGGTGAAGTAAAGGAATAGCATAGAGGTAGGCCAAGGCTGTATTATCCATGTATGGTCAAAAGATGGCCTAAATCATCTTCTAAGTTAATAGGATAATTCATTTCAGTAAATTCAAGAGCTCTAAAGTTTGTTAAATCCTGAACGTTCTCTTCTAGTGATCAGTCAAAATGAAGAAGAAAATTGAGACTTTCAACGAATTAATACGCTTTTCAAAAAGTAAGAGTAATTTTATAAAACCCTCAAAAACAAAGAATGGCTCAAAAACTCACTTGGGTTATTAGTCTCCACTACAGTCTTTCAAGACACTTAAACTATGCTTACTAATCCATTTTAGCTAAGTACAAGGTTGTCACAACGTGCTCAAAGTATTTGAAGATTAATAAGCATAAAATATACTATAACTAAGATAGTAAAGAAACTACCATAGTGTATCACGTACTAATAGCATACAGAAAATAACACTACTGCATCATAACTAACTACATTAACTAAGAGAGAAATATAAGAACCATGTTATTATAAAAAAAAATTAAAAATTTTAAAATTTTTTCAATTTTGAATTTACTGAGTCATGTTGCTAAGCAGGTCTATTGACATTGAAGCACCACAAAAAAAAATATGAGGCATGCAATGACTCACTCCCCCCAACTAAAACTAAACATTGTCCCCAATGTTCTAAACTAAGCACATGGACATATAAAGTAAAGCGAGAGAAGGAAGGATTTTACCTCGAAGCGTTAATATCCATTTTTTTTAAGCTACCTGCAAGATCATTAGTAGCAACAAGGAAACATAGATACAACTACTCAGTAAATAAATTCGGTTAATCAAGATTTTTATCATAAATTAACAACCGAAATTTTTGAGGATCTTCCCAATAAAATAATTTAACAATGAGAAAAATGGTGGGATCCTCATAAAAATGCAACTCCCCCCAACTAATGTCAGGCTCAAGGTCAGAGGAGATGATGCAAAACCTATGGCTTCCAAATTTTTTTGGGACAGTTATAAAAGGAATACCACACTTTTTAGGAATTACATGCAAGAAACGATCTTTGGTGTTAGTATTTCCTATAACAGCCTCTATTGTAATACTAAAAACAGGGGGAGGCCATGGTTCAATAAAAGGGGCAGGGTCGAAGTGATGTTCTAATGAATCTTCACCACCCTCCGCTTGTCCTAGAACAGAATCTATGGAGATATAATCATAGGAATTGAATTTCTGTTCTATGCACATGGTTTTGGACTGGACTTGGATAAAGCTATCTATTTGGGCCTCAATATCATAATCACTCAAGAAGGTCAAGCAGTCTAGAAGATTGCTAGCTTCTTGTTGAATTTTAAGATCATCTAAAGTGGGCCCAATATTTTCCAAGTCTTCTCTCAAAGAATTTTGAAAGTTAAAATTTTGTGAAGAACATGTGCTAGTATCCTTACCATCCTCTTCCACAACACATTCTGTTTGTTCACGAATGGGGTACACATAACATTCAAGCTCAGGACGAGAGCTTTGATTGATATCAAGGATAGGTGATGGGCAACTTGGTGACACCACCTCTTCGGTCGAAAGAGGTGAGGGTTCATGAATATCACAAGAATCTAAATCAGATTTAGATTTTTCAATTATGTCCTCTCTAGGGTCACTTTCAAAGGTAGGGGTAGAGTCAACAGGGGACTCTTCCTTTCCTAATTGCGTGCAATCACCTAAACTCTCGTCATCTTTTAAAACCTCATTCTCATCCTTGTAACTCTCCTCACTATATATGTCATCTATTGAGGTGCTCTGGACAAAGAGATTGTGCAGTTTTATCCAGGCAGTGAAGGAGTTGATGTCTGGGGTTGTATGTTGAGGAGAAGATAGTTCTACAACTTCATGCTCAATGGTTTGGTTTTGGAGTTCTTGCTGGGTTATCACTTTCTCGAGTGAGTTGTTAACCTCATTCGGTATAAACCCGTCAGTGTCCTCTAATTCCATTCCATTGTTAGTGTCTTGAAATTCAGGTTGTAGTGTTGAAGGACTAGTATAATCTTCCAAAGATTGGCTATCAAATGCTTGTTGATATCTAGCTCCTAATTTATCAATTGCACTCTCTAGCCTTTTCATTTCACTAAGCAGCAATTCTAACATACCATTATCCTCAACTTGGTTATTCTCCTCATTATAACTATACGAAGTTTCACCCCATTGTTGTTGGTAATAGTCCCCTTCCCATTGTGTTTGTGTGCAAGACTCCCCAGAAGGAAAGTCTTGGTGCATTTGGTAATCGTGGGAACTACTACTATATCCTATACTATCATTTTGGTTATATCCCCATTGTGATTGATAGAACTCTCCAGGTGGAGGTTCTTGATACGTTTGATAACATGGGGGACTAACACGATGGTTTTCCCATTGTGGTGATTGGTAGCACTCAGGTTGATAATGTGCATCATATGTGGGTGCTTGCCAACAAAAACTTGACACGAGAAAAATCTTGTGCGCTCTTGTGCAACACCCAAGTGTAGGTGGACGTGCAAGTAGTAACTGGTAAGACCAGGTCGATCCCACAGGGAAGGTGTTGACCTATTGAATTAGACTATCCTCAAAAAGAAAGCAAAATAAAATGAATAAGATTAAGCAATGGTGCGGAACACAAAGTTCCACAAACTAAGATTACTAATGAAAATAATTCAGATTAAATTAACGATCTAACTAGCTAGTTAAAACAATACTCTAAATTAGGATGTTTAACTTTAAAAAGAAAGTGTTGGGATTACACGAATCCACAGTAATCTAGCTATCTACCATGCATTTGCCTTGAAGCACAAAGGAGTACATTACCCACAGTTTTCCGTATTCCTCTAAAGATGGAGAATCTATGGCCCTTTCATGACCGGGACCATATCATCACAGTTAAGTTAAAATACGTGAAAGCGGTTTAATCCAATAGTTAAGACTCGCACCCTCAATGGTGTTAGCATTGATGGTGGTTTGCAAAATGTATTGAAAGAAAATGCCTTAGGGCCTTAGTTTTAAAAACTGTTTTGACAAACTGAGCATTTCTGGGACAGAATGATAACAAATCTTAAAACAAAAGGTCCTGGAATACTGCAGCGAACATCCTCAAGAATCAGGGAGTTCGATCGATCAATGCGCTTTCGATCGATCGAAGACCTTCATCCTTCAATCGATCGAAATGACTTCGATCGCTTGACTGTCTCTGGTTCGATCGATCGAACTAACTCCGATCGATCGAGCACAACGATTATCCTGCTGCATGGCAGAAGCTGGAGATCACTGTTTCATCGTGTTCTCCCAACCTGGGACTACTCAGACATCGTCTGGAGTGTCACAGATTGATATTTAACGTAAGAAAACATTAAAGCCTTGTTTGGTTGCGAGTTTTTCATGGAAACTATAAAAACTATGGATTTGAAAGTCTCTAGCATGTAATACTACAAGATGAGCGATTAAACTACGACTACAAAGTGCGGAATGTAAATGGACAGTATATAAATAACCTGGAACGAAGAGTACTTGTATTAAACTAAAGAAATCCACTGCACAAAGTAAACTTCAATGAAAAACCTACAAAACCAAGCACAAAACCTCTATCTCTCTCTCTAAAACTTTAAAAATAAAATGTGGGCGTCCTTCTGGACGTATACAATACACATATATATAAGAAACCTAAAAACCTAGGGTTAAAAACCCGCATCTGCTGCGCACACGAATGTTACTGGAAATACCACGTTCGATCGATCGAACTTCTCTCGATCGATCGAACCTGTAAGCCTCAAGCGCTTCAACATTCTTTAAGCGATCGAACGCTCGATCGATCGAACCGGGTTAGATCGATCGAACTCCAAATTTCAGCTTTGACTTCTCTTGTTTTCATTCCAGCATTCCATTTATCCTGATGTTCATCTGTTTAGTCCACACAGCAATGATCTGCACAAACAACAGCTAAAACAATACAACTTATCATAGATTAATCATATTGTATGAAAATTAGCCTTGCAATGCAAATCTCAGATAAAACGGGAAGTTGTGATAAAAACTAATACAATTCTTCCTTTTAGCGCGGTTGTATTTTACAAATACCCCCGCTTTGCACAACCCCCAACTAGCTTATTGCTAGTCCCTAGCGATAAAGCGAAAATAAAATACAAACTCCTAAACTAATACTACCACGACTAAGAAAACAAAGGAAAACTAAAAACAACCTAAACTAAGATAGAAAGAAAGATCCTAACTCACTTTCGCAGGAATCGCGGTTGCATTTAGCGAATGCAACAAGCCGTTAAACCCCTAGGTTCCCCCTAGTGGACGAGTGTTGTCTCGTGAGGGTTTGCAGTGAATATACCCACAAAATTCTCCAATTTTAAGCTCAAAAAGACTTAGAATAACTTGTAGAATTCCCCCTTCCATTAAACTGTTAATTCAGCTCTACAATAATATACTATCCTCTATCAACCCATGAAAGAGATCCACATGCTCCCCTATATCACCAAGTAAAATATAACAAATATGTTACCATCATGCACCCATGTGTGTGTGAATTTAACAACTATGCGTCCAACCCTATTAAGAGTTATCTAGACTATTGTACCTTGAAAAACTTGCAATTTTAGCTCAATTCTCTCATTGGTCACACTAAAAAAGAACGTCTCTCAGAAACTTGCTTTACAATGATCGCACATCGTATGAAAGCTTTGATAAAGATGATATTCTATGTGCTAATGCTTTCATACTTGACTCTATGAAAAATGGACATTTAAGCGTGTATAGTCTCATGAATGGAACACTACTTACTAGAGGAGCGAAATACCGTGGATAACTCAACTCACACTTCCATGTTCAAATCAATCGTTGAGAATCTTCAAGACTTTGAATTGCGGCTTTTATTTAGTAGGTGGGAGTGTTGTAGAGAAGAGTGTGCTTTTTTAGTATGTGATGGAATTTCCACTTCTCTTTTTATTCTTTATTCTTTTCTCCACCCAATCTCCCATTCATTTCATATGCTCTTTTTCTCTTCTCCTTCATTCATCATCATTTTTTTTTGAATGTAAATGATAGAACGTCCCACAACTACTTCCTTCCATTTTACATACTTTGATGACTCATTCTCAACAAATTTATCAAACGGCTCAATGAGGTCAAGGTATAGATCAAGGATTTGGATTCTTGTGATTTCATTGAAAATATTTAATTGGGGTGGGATCAGGGATGAAACAATTCAATGAATGTAGGTAAAAGCTATATCAGGTAAAAGAATGGGTAAACGATGGCTTAAATCATTTTCTCAACTTTCAATTTTTAGCACTTAAGTGTTCATTGAGTGTAATTGGTAAATCCTGAACGTTCTCCTCTAACAAGCAATCAAAACTTTTTTTTAAAAAAAAACTGAGACTTAACAACGAATTCACCAAGTATATGCAAGAAAGACCATTCGACAATGTATGAGAATCTCCTCAGAAATGACGATTGGCTCAATAGCTCACAAAGGGTTATTAGCTTCCACTACTTGTTCTTTTCGCACAATATTCAAATTAACTCAACTTTCAGGTTTTCTACATAGCTGCCAATTAGTGCGTAAAAGTATTGGGTACATAATAGCTTCACAAATGCAATTCATTTCAGTGATACAGAAAACGCGTGGATTTAATCCATAAAAAGATGAGAATACTACAAATGTGTCATTGTCTAATTAACAAGCAGGACAGATTATTCAGAGTTATTCTATCAATATGATTCAATAATAAAAATTTTCAAAAATTTTCAAAATTTTCAAAATTTTAACAGACTGTGTTCTCATTAAATTTAAAACATATCCAAGTGCAAAACCTGATCATTACGGGTGTATACCTATCTATTATCTCCTACCCCCAACTGAAAACAACAAAGTCCCCAGAAGTTGATTTTCAATAAATAAAATAGATGGGTATCACCTGTATGGAGCAAATTGATGATAGCAAGCATAGCAACCTAGCATAGAAAGGTAGAATACAATCTCCAAAACAACCAGGATCAATAGATAAGAGTAATACGATAAAAATCATGATCCAAACAATCTAAACCACTGTAATAGGAACAGAATAAAATAAAAGCAGTGATAAATACTGTCCATACAGAACCAACCAACCAAATAGTCCAACCAAAACAACCAACCTGTCCAAACAACCAAAACCATACCCAAAATCAGTACAACAACTAACCAAAAACACATAAACACCACCTCCCCAACTAAAACTAATCGACACCGGACGGCGCATCATCAGCTACATCAGAAGGGATGTCGATGGGAGCAGGTGGCAACCGGGTAGTAGCAGGGGCAGCAGCAGATGGATTGACAGCAGCGGAATCCGGGGCAGCAGCAGATGATGGATCAGTAGTAGGTGGTGCAGACGGGGGCATCGATGGATGCTGAGTAGAGTGAACAGCTGAATCGACCCCAATCTGAACCAATATGGACTCCAGCAAGGTCTGCAGATGGTCCATCCGGCCCTCAAGTCTAATCCTGGCCTCTCTCTCCTCCATTAGTAGCTCGTGAACTGTCGGGAGAGGCACAGAGGAAGAAGACTCTCCCTGGGCCTGAGTCTGCGACCGCTGTCGCAGCTCAAACTGCCGAACCGCAGCAACCGGATCATCCTCATCATCATCGGAATCAAGCTCCTCCACCTCGGTGGGTGTCCCTGAAGCTCCTGCCTCCGTGTCCGTCCCACCACGCCTCTTCTTCTTCACCCTCACCCGCAATTTCCCTTTTCCCTTTCGCTTTCTTTTCTGACCGTCGGAGCGGCGAGCCGCCGCCTCGCTGAAACGGCGGGGGGAAGGGCGAACATCATCTCCAGCAAGCTCGGGGAAACCGGCGTCAGCCATAATCCTGTGAATAGCCCAAGCACCCTTCAGGTGCTTCTTGGACGAGATAAAACGGGTGGGGTGGACCATAAAGTCAATATAGAGGCGTGGTATGCAAACTGGCTGTCCCGTCCCCACTACATATAAGACTCACGCATACCAAGCCGCGATCTTCTCTCGATAGGAAGTCACTAGGAGGCAGTTGCTGAGGACCAGGTGGATCATGTTGTAGCCATCAGTGAGAAAGTGGTCCTCAATCAAAGCATCGCCATCCCAAGACGGAACGGCGCCTCCAGTGAGCTCACGGATAATGGTGGATGGTGGGGTCTCTGGTGCATCAGGCCGGTGGGGGCAAACATAATCTGGTACCTCTGGTACCCCCAACGCGACTGAAACTGTAGCGGGACTGATGATGAACGGGCGACTCCGGAAGAAGGCATGGTATGTGAATGGTGCAACCGGGTCGCGGATCATAGTCGCACACGCACCTCGAATCCAGGACAGATTGACACTCTTGGCCAATGAAAGGAGATGGAACCAGTGAGGCATAGAGCGGATCCGTGTCAGGAACCATGGGCTCTCTGTCCAGACGTACTCAATAGGGCGCTCGATCATCACCATCCGTGTCTGAAAATGCCGCTCATACCATAGCCTGTCCTCGTCATTCCGGAACCCAAGTGCGGGTACCGGATCTGGTATAATAAAGCTGAGGGGCTTGGACTTATGGTAGCCCGTCACTGGATTCATCGCGGCAGCCCTGAAAATAAGACACAACATGACACAGATAAGAACAGGAAGAAAAAGAAACAAAACTGCCACTGCTTGAGTTCGATCGATTGAACTGGGTTCGATCGATCGCACTGTAGGGCTTCGATCGCTTAAACAATATTCGATCGATCGAACTTTCATATTCTTCGATCGCTTGATCTATGTTCGATCGATCGAACAGTGCCTCTTCGATCGCTCGAAGTCAGTTAAAGCGATCGAGCACAGCGATGTACAGCGATCGCTGAATCGAAAAAAAGAAACAACGAAAGGATCCGGTACTGAAAATCTAAGACCAAGGGGACACCCCCTTGGGATTTTTCTAATCAACAAGAAAAAGAAAAGAAAAGTGACAAAAGTTCGTGGGGCCTACCTCGGTGTGGAAACACACGGTGGGAGGTGGAGATGATCAAGAGAGGATGACGATGAATGGAGGGATGATCTAGGCGTCTAAATGAGGTGCAATGACGCAAAATCGCCGAGTCGCCCTCCTCCTCTGAGTTTGAGCGCTTGAGTGTGTGAGAGTGAGGGAACTGAAGAGGTGTGCTGATGACTCCTCATTTAAAAGCTTCGTTCGATCGATCGAACTATGGTCGATCGATCGAAAACAAATCCCTCAATCGATTGAATAGAAAATGCAAGCGCTTGAACATCCAGGTTTCGATCGATCGGAAAGGGTTCGATCGATCGAACACAAAAATTTCAGAATTCAATGGGGAACATGAACCACATCACCCCCAACTATCAGAAACAAATCTGGACATGCAGAGAGACTAAAAAGCAGTTGAAGTACAGGCATGTAGGAAAGAAATTCATCCCCAGAATAGAAAATCACAATTTATATAGAAATAAAACTTTATAATTGCATCCAAATTGCAACATTATTACCCCCCAACTGTGTTTAAGACCTTATTTAACTAAAGAAACCAAAAATAAAACTAAAACCAATAACAATCTGTCAAGGATTACACTCCAGTTGATAAACAAAAGATGAAATGAACAGAACAACTGAAATCCAGCACTAATCTTCGAGTATAAAGATTTTCTCTTCCACAATCTCTTCATAACCCGCCGAATTTTCAGAAGTGAAGTCCAAACTCGATGATTCCCTTTCCCAGAACAATCGAAAAGCAGCAAGGACATCATCAAACAAGTCTGACGTCTCCAAAGAATTGAAAGCCCATGCAAGAGGTGATCCGGGTGGAGACAAGGATAAAGGAGTGTAATTGCGCAACGGACAGTCCTCTTGCGGCGGAGTGTGTGGGGGCCTTATGTAGGGCCCAAAACCATGAACCAGTTGATGTGGAAGGAATACCGGAATACCATTTAGAAACATAGTGACAATCCTGGACAAAAGACAACAAACCGATTATTAAAATAACAGAACACAAGAAACACGGATTAACACGAAAAGAAAAACAATGAACAGAAACAAAAATACAAAGAAATGCGACAAGTTCCAACCTCACTATTGGCATAGGTTCCCAAAATGCACTGGCTGGTAAGGGGCATTGGAGCCTGAATAGCAGGAAGCTCAGGTGCACATAGCGGTATGGGACCAACTCAGGAACAAGGAAATCATCTACGAGAACAAAGACGGCATTGTGGCGATCTGGGACGACATCCTGGAGGTCATGATCTTCCCATGGCTCCCACATATCATCATTTTCCCATTGTGCCATGAGTGCATCATCCACCATTCTTCCCATGTACAGGTCTTCTTCATCATCCACATCTTCGTCATCCTGAAATCCCATATTTTCGTATAGATTGATGTCCAGGAGGGCTGGTGGATATGGAATGTACCCTTGAGCAGCATTAATGAGAGAATGAGCTTCAGGGTCTTGATGAAGCAAGGGGCAGGGTGTGAGTTCACCTTCAGTCCAGGTGCCACAACGACATTCTGAATCAGCCCAAGAACCGATAGAATGAACATCATCACCTCGCATTTATGCACCTGCAACAGAGTGGTTTAAGGTAAAATGGATTAGAACTAGATCACAAACAAGAAAGAACGAACAAAAACTTAAAAACAAAAGAGAGAAACTAAAATGCAAGGAAAGAAAAGAAATACAACAACAATTTGGAACTCCACTTTTGATTCTTAAGTGGGAGAATAGCTGGGCTCATCCAGCTGGATGTGCTCAACTTCAGTGTGGAAGTTCTCCAAGAACGGTTTCAATCTTTGGCCATTGACCTTGAAACAATCATCGTTCTTTGGATTGACGAGCTCAACCGCCCCATGTGGAAAAACAATTTTTACTATGAATGGGCATGTCCAACGGGAACGGAGCTTTCCTGGGAAAAGGTGGAGGCGAGAGTCATACAACAAAACTTTCTGCCCCGGCTCAAATGATTTACGAAAGATCGTACGATCGTGGCGAGCCTTCAACCTTTCCTTATGCAACTTTGCAGAGTCATACGCATCTCGTCGAATTTCCTCTAGCTCTGCAAGTTGGAGCTTACGTAGCTGACCTCCCTCTTGAATGTCAAAGTTCAATGAGCGTGTCGCCCAATAAGCTTTATGTTCAATTTCAACAGGAAGGTGGCAAGCTTTCCCGTAAACCAATCTATACGGGGACATACCAAGATTCGTCTTATAGGCAGTACGGTATGCCCATAACGCATCAGTCAATTTGTATGCCCAGTCCTTTCGATTGGAGCTAACCGTCTTTTCGAGAATGTGCTTGATTTCTCGGTTAGCCAATTCTGCTTGCCCATTTGACTGTGGATGATAGGCAAGAGCATTTTTATGATGGACTCCGTATTTCTTGAGAAGTGACTCCAAAGGCCTGTTGCAGAAGTGCTTGCCTTGGTCACTTAGTAAAGCTTTCGGAGTTCCAAAACGAGACAAGACATGCTCTCTTAGAAAGGACATGACGGTTCTGTGGTCATTTCGTCTCGTTGGTATCGCTTCTACCCATTTCGATACATACTCCATAGCAAGGAGTATGTATTCACAGTTATTAGACTTGGGAAATGGGCCCATAAAATCTATGCCCCAACAATCAAATATCTCGATTGTGATGATAGGGGTTAAAGGCATAGAATTCCTGTTAGAAATTGTTCCAAGCTTTTGACAGCGTTGGTATGTCTTGCAAAAGGAATATGCATCTTTGAAAACTGTGGGCCAGTAAAAACCGCTTTGTAAAACTTTTTGTGCGGTCTTCTGTGACGCGAAGTGGCCACCGCATGCCTCAGAATGGCATGATGCTAGAATTACGGTTATATCCTCATTGGGAACGCAGCGCCGGATAACCTGATCAGCACAGTACTTGAAAAGGTATGGGTCATCAAAGAAGAAATGGCGCGCGAACGAGAGGAACTGTTTCCTATCTTGGTTCGACCAATGAGTTGGTGTTTTACCCGTGACGAGGTAGTTTACAATATCAGCATACCAAAGCAGACTACTTACTGCCAGTAGCTGTTCGTCTGGGAACTCGTCCTTAATGGATTGGGATTCAGTATTGTCAACAAAAGTCAACCGGGACAAATGATCCGCAACCACATTCTCTACTCCTTTCTTGTCTTTGATTGTGAGATCAAACTCTTGGAGTAAGAGTATCCAGCGAATAAGCCGTTGTTTAGCGTCTTTCTTTGACAAAAGATACTTGAGGGCTGAATGATCTGTAAAACAGACGATTGGCGACCCTATCAGATAAGACCTAAACTTATCCAAAGCGAATACTACAGCCAGCAGCTCCTTTTCAGTAGTAGTGTAATTCATTTGAGCTTCATTTAAAGTTCGGCTGGCATAGTATATCACATATGGCTTATTGTCCTTCCTCTGGCCTAGGACTGCGCCAATGGCGTAATCACTAGCATCGCACATTAATTCAAAAGGCAAACTCCAGTCGGGTGCCTGTATTATAGGTACGGAGGTGAGGAGCTCTTTTAGATCCTCAAAGGACTTTTGGCAATTCTCTGACCACTCGAAGGGTGCATCTTTGACAAGAAGTTGACAAAGGGGTCGAGAGATTGCACTGAAATTCTGGATAAATCGACGATAAAAACCTGCATGCCCCAAGAATGAACGGATGTCTCTGACTGTACGGGGGACAGGTAGATTTGAGATTATGTCGATTTTAGCCTTATCCACTTGGATTCCTTCATCGGAGATTATATGGCCGAGGACTATTCCCTTGGTCACCATAAAGTGACACTTTTCCCAATTCAAAACTAGGTGTTTGTCCTCATACCGCATTAAAACCTGCTCGAGATTGCTGAGGCAATCTTCAAAGCTATGGCCAAACACTGAAAAATCATCCATGAATACTTCAAGGATGTTTTCGACCATGTCACTGAATATGCTTAGCATGCACCGCTGAAAGGTAGCCGGTGCATTACATAAACCAAACGGCAATCGTCGGTAGGCAAATGTACCGAATGGACACGTGAACGTGGTTTTCTCCTGATCTTCGGGAGTAATTTCAATTTGATTATATCCACTGTATCCATCCAAAAAGCAGTAATACTTGTGACCCGCCACACGTTCTAACATTTGATCCATGAATGGCAAAGGAAAATGGTCCTTTCGGGTCACAGTATTTAACTTCCTGTAGTCAATACACATCCTCCATCCAGTGGGGATACATGTTGGTACCAATTCACCATCTTTGTTCGGGATGACCGTTATGCCTGCTTTCTTTGGAACTACTTGGGTAGGACTAACCCAAGGACTGTCAAATATCGGATAAATCATCCCAACATCAAGTAGTTTAAGCACTTCCTTTTTAACTACTTCTTGCATGTTGGGATTCAGACGCCTTTGCATTTGCCTTGAAGGTCTAGCGTCTTCCTCCAGATATATCTTATGCGTGCATATGGATGGGCTTATGCCTTTGAGGTCAGCAATCGTCCATCCCATAGCATCCTTATGCTTGGTCAGCATTTCCACTAGCTTACTTTCCTGTTCATGAGTTAAAGCAGATGAAATGATCACAGGATAAGTTTTTCCAGTCCCTAGGAATGCATATTTGAGCTCTTTGGGAAGCTCCTTCAATTCTAACTCCGGAAACTGGAAACTAGCGGGCATTACCAACTTGGTTTTAGGAGGCAGTTGTTCATATGGCATTACCCACATGCAATCGGCTCGATCCTCCTCTATCGTATCCATCATAAGACACGTCTGGTTCAGGTCAGCATCCAATGGGGTAGACTCTGTAGGCTGATAGATATCGCCAAATTGAGTCATCACAACTTCCAAAGGATCTTTGTAGTCGACCAAGTCAACTTCATCTTCAATGACCGTGTCTATATAATGAATTTCTTCCTCATCATCGTATTCTTCAGGTCGGGAATTAGAAAAGATCTTGACATTCAATGTCATGTTCCCGAATACGATAGTCATGATGCCACTTTTAATCTTGATTGTGGCATCAATGGTGTTGAGGAATGGACGTCCAAAGATAACCGGGATATGTGCACCAGGATTAGACACAGGTTCTGTGTCCAATATCACGAAATCAACCGGAAAGACAAAAGAGTCTATTTGGACAAGGACGTCCTCTAACACCCCTCTAGGGTACTTCACAGATCTATCTGCCAATTGCAAAGCGACTCGGGTGGGTTTGAGTTCACCCAACCCTAGCTGTTTATAGACTGAATAAGGCAGCAGGTTTACGCTTGCTCCTAGATCGAGGAGTGCGTTATCTATCCTTTGATTCCCAATTCTACATGAGACAGTAGGTGTACCGGGGTCTTTGAGTTTTGGAGGCAACTCATTTTGAATGATTGCACTGGCTTGGCACGCGACATAAGCATGTTTCTTCACGATTTGCCTCCTCTTGACCGTGCACAGATCTTTGAGATACTTAGCATAGGCCGGCACTTGCTTGATAGCATCTAGGAGTGGAAGGTTAATTTTAACTTGTTTAAACAATTCCAGAAACTCCTGATTCTTCGTCTCATTCTTGGGTTTCTTCAACCGTTGAGGATAAGGTGCAGGAAAAGGGCATTTTGGTGGTTCCTCCTTAACAGACTCCTTTCCAGGCCTTCGCTCAACTTTTTCCTCTACTCTAGGAGCTTCAATGTTTGCCTTTATTGGTTCGTCATTAGTAGACGGCTCCTCCTCTTGAGTAGATGGTTGCTCAACTTCTTCATCCACCACTTCCTCCTCTTTGTACACTTCGGGAGTGGACAGAGGCATGCTTTTCTCTATGATTTTTTCACTTCTCAGTGTAGTCACAGCTTTAGCATGTTCTTGATTGTTAGGACCATTGTTATGTCCCTTGGGATTCGGAAGTGGTTGGGCAGGGAATGTTCCTCCTGAGCCCTCTTGCCGTGCATCTATCCTCTCTAACGTGGCAGACATTCTACTCATCATTTGTATGAGTTGCTGCGTTAGATTGGCATTAGCAAGTGGCTCTTCTTCTTGTACCTTCTTGTGCGGTGGCACATAGGTATTGGTTTGTGGTGCATTGGAGGGTTGAGCTTGGTTGTAGTTATTGGTTCTATTTTGATTGTATTGCTGGGACGGCCTATTGTTTTGCCCTTGATATTGATTGTTGTTGTAGGGCTGCTGTTGATATTGATTTTGAGTCCCAGCATTGTTTCTCCAATCAAAACCGGGGTGATTCCATCTATTGTTACTTTGAAAGTTATTGTTGGAATTCCCCGCCCCTCAAAAACCTTGCATGGCATTCATCTCTATAGGGGCTTGCTCTTGAAAATATGGCACATTAGGACAATATTGAGTTGTATGTCCCAACATGTTGCATGTGCTACATGGTTCCTCAGGCATGACTTGCCTAGAGCTCTCTCCTTTCATGCTTAACTCCTCCACCTTTTTTGCTAGCTCTGCATACTTAGTCATGAGGTGATCTTCACTGGTTAGCTGGTATAGGCTTTTCTCCTCTACACATGATATCTGTGAGCGTGAGACATTGTCAGAATTTGACCATTCATGAGCGTATTCAGCTAACCATTCGAAATGGAGCCTCTTCAGTGTTTTTACGCAGAAATGGTCCAGAGCTCATCGTTCCACCAACTTCTTTGTTTCACCATTCAATCCTTGATAAAAGAAGCTGATAGTTCGCCATTTCTCAAACCCATGGTGTGGGCATGAGAGAAGCAAATCTTTGAAACGCTCCCACGCTTGTGTGAAGGTTTCATTGCTCTTTTGTTTATAGGAATTGATTTGACGCTGAAGGTCTGTGGTCATGCGAGTAGGATAGAATTTCTTTAGAAACGCGGTGCTCATCGCATGCCAGGTAAAAATTGAATTAGGTTTTAGGGAGTGGAGCCATGCCTTCGCTTTATCTTTCAAAGTGAAGGGGAATAACATTAGATGCGTCACCTCCCTTGGACAATTTTGCGAGAATGTTTTGCAAACATCCTCGAAATCAGTGACATGTAAATACGCCTTCTCACTTTCCATCCCATGAAAAGTGGGAAGCAGTTGAATCATCCTATTGCGAAACTGAAATTCGCCATTATGCGGTGGGATTTGAATGCAAGAGGGCGTAGGTGCATGTTCTGGTTGCATGAGATCGCAAAGAGGACGTAGTGTCTCATCAATTGGTACCACAACATTGTCACCATTTTCACTCTGATGATCATCCATTGATTCAGTTGGAGTGGCTATCGGGTTGATGGAACTATCAGAATCAGAGCGGTAGAAAGGATTTCCAAAAATTCCTTCGATAGAATTGTTGGACATGAACTAGGAGAGTCCCTAGGGTGAGTGCTTACCCAAAAGAACTGAAAAGAAGAGAAAATAAAAACAGAAAGAGATGAAGAGAGACTGAGGTAATCTAAGGAATTGATCGTCGCCTTCCCCGGCAACGGCGCCAAAAACTTGACACGAGAAAAATCTTGTGCGCTCTTGTGCAACACCCAAGTGTAGGTGGACGTGCAAGTAGTAACTGGTAAGACCAGGTCGATCCCACAGGGAAGGTGTTGACCTATTGAATTAGACTATCCTAAAAAAGAAAGCAAAATAAAATGAATAAGATTAAGCAATGGTGCTGAACACAAAGTTCCACAAACTAAGAGGCGTGTTCGATCGCTTGACTGTCTCTGGTTCGATCGATCGAACTAACTCCGATCGATCGAGCACAGCGATTATCCTGCTGCATGGCAGAAGCTGGAGATCACTGTTTCATCGTGTTCTCCCAACCTGGGACTACTCAGACATCGTCTGGAGTGTCACAGATTGATATTTAACGTAAGAAAACATTAAAGCCTTGTTTGGTTGCGAGTTTTTCATGGAAACTATAAAAACTATGGATTTGAAAGTCTCTAGCATGTAATACTACAAGATGAGCGATTAAACTACGACTATAAAGTGCGGAATGTAAATGGACAGTATATAAATAACCTGGAACGAAGAGTATTTGTATTAAACTAAAGAAATCCACTGCACAAAGTAAACTTCAATGAAAAACCTACAAAACCAAGCACAAAACTTCTATCTCTCTCTAAAACTGTAAAAATAAAAATGTGGGCGTCCTTCTGGACGTATACAATACACATATATATAAGAAACCTAAAAACCTAGGGTTAAAAACCCGCATCTGCTGCGCACACGAATGTTACTGGAAATACCACGTTCGATCGATCGAACTTCTCTCGATCGATCGAACTCGTAAGCCTCAAGCGCTTCAACATTCTTTAAGCGATCGAACGCTCGATCGATCGAACCGGGTTAGATCGATCGAACTCCAAATTTCAGCTTTGACTTCTCTTGTTTTCATTCCAGCATTCCATTTATCCTGATGTTCATCTGTTTAGTCCACACAGCAGTGATCTGCACAAACAACAGCTAAAACAATACAACTTATCATAGATTAATCATATTGTATGAAAATTAGCCTTGCAATGCAAATCTCAGATAAAACGGGAAGTTGTGATAAAAACTAATACAATTCTTCCTTTTAGCGCGGTTGTATTTTACAAATACCCCCGCTTTGCAATGGGCTATCCTCTTTTGATAAATTCGGACATGGTCGACTGCCGCTAGGCGCTTTTCATCTATGAGAGTCAATTCCTCGTATCTTTCCCTCAACCAATCTGACTCCGAAATCTCACATTCTACCATCACGCGCAAGGACGGTAGTTCTATCTCGACCGGAAGTACCGCTTCCATTCCATACACTAGAGAGTAGGGCGTTGCTCCTGTGGACGTCCTTATCGATGTTCTGTATCCCCAGAGTGCGAATGGTAGCTTTTCATGCCAGTTTTTGTAGGTATCAGCTGATTTTTGCAGTATGGCCTTGACATTCTTATTCGCAGCTTCGACTGCCCCATTAGTCTGTGGCCTGTACGGTGATGACTTGTGATAAGTGATTTTGTATTCCTCGAACAGATCCCTGACTTCTGCCTTGAAATGACTTCCGTTATCCGAAATAATCTCATGGGGAACTCCATAACGGCAGATGAGATTTCTCTTGATGAATTTGGCCACTTCTTTGGCCCCCAACTTGGTGTAAGATGTGGCTTCTACCCATTTTGTGAAGTAGTCGATGGCCACCAAAATGGACCGATTTCCATTTGAGGCTTTCGGAATGATTTCACCGATAATATCGAATCCCCAGGTGGAGAATGGTCAAGGTGAGGTCATGCTGTATAGAAGGGATGGTGGTACATGCATCATGTTTGCATGGATTTGGCACTTGTGGCACCTTCTTACGTATTCGCAACAATCTTTCTCCAAAGTTGTCCAGTAGTACCCTTGTCTTATGATTTTCTTGGCCAGCATGTGACCGTTCATGTGCGGACCGCATACCCCTTCGTGTATTTCCTCCACCATTCTTCTAGAGCTCTTCCCGAACAAGCAAGTCAGGTTGTGACCGTTGTATCCTTTCTTCAGCAGTTTCCCACCACAAATGATGAATTGCGCTGTGAATCTTCGAATGGCCCTTTTGTCTTTCTCGGTAGACTCTTGGGGGTATGTCCCCTTTTTTATGAAATCGCAGACATCCTGATACCACGGTGTTTCATTCTCTTCTTCTTCGATTGCGGCGATTATATTGAACGAAGGCTCGTACCTTTGCTCAATTACCAAAGGCATCATCCTGACTCCCACAGGAATTTTGATCATGGAGGCTAAGGTAGCCAATGAATCTGCTAGCTGGTTCTCTTCCCTAGGCAAGTAGAGGAACGTGACGTTCTTGAACTGCCTCTTAAGTTGATCGAGATGATCATGATAGGGCTTCAACCTTTCTTCTTTTACTTTCCATTCTCCTCTAGCTTGTGATATGATGAGGTTTGAGTCCCCAAAGACGTCCAACTTCCGAACTTTCAGCTCTATGGCTGCTTCCATTCCCAAAATGCATGCTTGTATTCAACAGTATTGTTGGTGGAGTTATAATTGAGCTTGACTGCCAACGGAGTATGGTCCCCACTTGGTGATATGAGAATCATTCCTACTCCGTATCCTTTCATGTTGGCTGCTCCATCAAAGTACAAATTCCACTGTTCTTCCTTGATTTCCATGATATTCTCGTCCGGAAATGGAAAGTCCCCACTTTCTTCAGAGTCAACGGCATGTTCTGCGAGATGCTCAGCTACGGTTCTCCCTTTTACCGATTTGCTCGTAACATACCTGATATCAAATTCGGATAGTAGGAGTAACCAACGGGATATACGACCGGTTAGGGCGGGTTTTTCGAGAAGGTATTTTAGAGGATCCATGCGGGATATGAGCACAACCGGGAAGGCCAGCATATAGTGCCTCAGTCGGCGAGTGCACCAAACCAAGGCCCAACATGTTTTTTCGAGGGTAGAGTAGTTGAGCTCATACCCACTCATCCTCTTGCTGAGGTAGTATATGGCTTTTTTGGAGTGGCTTTCTTCTCCTTCTTAGGCTAGCATGTAACCCATGGCATTTTTGGAGACAGATAGGTAAAGGAATAAGGGCTTGTAAGGAGTGGGTGGTGAGAGGACAGGCGGATTTTGAAGGTAGGCTTTTATTTTGTCGAAAGCGGCTTGACATTGGTCATCCCATTGGAACTTTTCTCCTTTTCTCAGCAATCGGAACAGAGGATCGCATGTAGTTGTGAGCTTGGAAATGAAGCGGTTGATAAATTGGATTCTTCCGAGAAACCCTCTCACTTCTTTTTCATTCTGCGGTGGTGTCATTTCTAGGATTGCCATGATCTTAGAGGGATCCACCTCTATCCCCCTTTGTGTGATGAGAAAACCCAGGAGTTTACCAGAGGTCACACCGAAAGTGCATTTCTTTGGATTCAACCTCATCTTGTATTTGTGCAATCTTTCAAAGAACTTTTCCAGCGCTACCAGGTGTCCTTCTTTGTCCCTGGACTTTACGATCATGTCATCTACGTATACTTCTACTTCCTTGTGAATCATGTCATGCAGCAGAGTGGGGGCAGCTCTTTGGTAGGTTGCCCCAGCATTCTTGAGTCCAAAAGGCATTACTCTATAACAGTAGGTTCCCCAAGGTGTGGTGAATGTCGTCTTTTCCCGATCTTCTGGCGCCATTAGAATCTGATTGTACCCTGAGAAGCCATCCATGAATGAAAGTAGCTCATGTCCAGTGGTGTTGTCCACCAAGACATCAATGTGGGGAAGCGGGAAGTCATCCTTGGGACTGGCTTTGTTTAGATCACGGAAGTCGACGCATACACGAACTTTTCCATCCTTCTTCGGGACAGGCACGATATTGGCAACCCATTCTGGATATTCGGTGACAATGATGAACCCTGCCTTGAACTGCTTCTCCACTTCTTCTTTAACCTTGAGTGCCCATTCTGGCCTCATGCTCCTCAGTTTCTGCTTGACAGGTTTAGAATTGGGTAGAAGGGGAATATGATGTTGGACAATGTCGGGATCGACCCCAGGCATGTCTTCGTAAGACCAAGCAAAAACATCTTTGAATTCTTTTAGCAAGAGGGTTAATCTTTCTTTTTCTTCTTTATTAAGAGTTGAGCCAATTTGTACAATTTGGGGATTATCTATTTCACCTAGGTTAACTGATAAAGTATCTTCGATTATTTCATAAGCAGATGGTTTTTCAATTAGTTGCTTAAGTTCAATTGGGAGATCCTCGGAGGGATCTGTGCATTCATAAGTATTAGACACAGAGGAGTAAGCAGAATCGTCTTTCATTTCATTTATGACAGGTGAAGTGATTACATTGGACAGTGGTGGGCTTACAGCAGCCGACTCTGGTACAGACTCAATAATTGGCAGTATAGACTCTGGGGGAATAGGGGATAGGGAGACACGAACAGATGACTCTACAGCCTGGTTGCTCAGACCCTCCTCAGTTGGCTTGATCTGATCATCTTGGCTCTCGGCCCTCTTTTCTTCCTTCTTCTCAGCGGATTCCTCCCACATTTTCTTGATGGCTTCAGTGTCCAGGTATTTCAACCAGTCTTCCTCCGGGGTCTTCTTAACTTCTTCGGGATAGAACGGATCTTGATATGGGGGCCTTTCGCAGTCAGCGAAGATTTCAAGCCCCGGGTGCCTTTTCCCATTGGTTTGATGGATCCAGGGTTCGGGGAATCCGAAGTAGGGGAAATCATCCCCTTCTTTGATGAATTGTCCATTCAAGGTTTTGCGGTATGGTGGGAGACCCCTTACCCTTTTCTTCCATGGCCTCTGTAGCTCGACTTCTTCTTCATTGGGCTTGTATCCCAACCCAAAAGTGCCTTGTTGCCCTTTGATATGAGGGAACTCACGAATCCCTTGCTGGCGCCGGCCCAATCCCATTCCGGGGAAGTAGTTCATTTTACGGACAATGTTGACAACTGCGGAGTGGACCTCGGGGAACCTGTCTTTGTCATTGATCATGTGGATTTCTTCCATGAAGAATCCCCCGATTTCTCCTTCTTCTAGCTCAGGTATTTGGATTTTGAAAATGGGAGCGTAATTTGGGAAAGCTTCATTACCCCAACTATTACCGAGAATGATTTTCACCTCCTTCTCATGAATGTATTTGATCATTTGATGCACAGTGGATGATACGGCCTTGTTGGCATGCAGCCAGGGCCTTCCTATCAGCAAGTTGAACGAGGCGGGTATGTCCATGACTTGAAAAACTTCGGTGCTTACCAAAGATCATACCCGGATTTGTAGAGAGACAGTTCCCATCACATTCCTCTTGGTGTTATCGTAGGCCCTCACGGATTACACAGATGGCGTGATGTCAAGGACATCGACCCCCAAAGCGGTGGCAGTCCTTAGGGCACAAACATTTAAGGCAGAACCTGTATTGACCAGACAAAATGGCACCTGCTTTCCCTTACATCCGACAGTGATGTATAATGCTTTGTTATGTGCAGACCCTTCAGGTGGCAGGTCTTCATCAGAAAATGTAATGATTGGGTCGGGGGTAAGTGCGCCCAAGAAAGCCACCATGTCCTCCGGTGCGGCGTCGATAGGGACTTCGATTCCAGCCAAGGCATTCAACACAGCTTGCCTATGCTTGTAGGATGTTACCATGATATCCCACATCGAGAGATGTGCTTGGGTTTTCTTTAGCTATTTTATCAACTCATTATCCTCTTCGATGATCTCATCCATCTTACCCTTCCCCTTGTCTTTAACCGGACCTTTCTCGATAGCTTCAGTAATAGGCCGCATAGGCTGGTAGTGACGGCCCGATCTAGTCAGATGATCAATCTCGGCAGGAGTAGGCCCTTCCACAATCCCATCTTCTTTGAACCAATCACAATTCGTTCCCACAAATGGGTTCTCTGGCTCGTTCCAGACAGAAGCATCACTTTCATTGTTGGGATCATACCATTTGAGGTTTACTACCCCTAGATCATGCTCTTCCAGAAAGAACAAGTCTTGCTCATCGTCTAGCTGTTGCTGCCACTCGTTGTTCTCCTCTTTGATCAGATGAATTCCCACAGAATCCGAGATGTCAATGAAGGGTAAGGGTTGTCCTAAGGGGGTGATATAGGTAGCAAGGTTAAAGGATACCGGGCTGGACTCGATGAGGCTGACATTTTGATGGTTTGGTAGAGGATTTTGAGTGATATGGGGTTGCTTCGGAGGCGGCTCGATGATATTCTGGTCAATGAGGTCTTGGATATCATGGCGGAGGCGCATGCAATCATCGGTGTTGTGGCCAGGGGCTTGGTGGTAGGTACATCGTTTGGACATATCACAGTTAGGCGGGGGCGGGGTATTTCGAGGTTGGAGTAGTTGGAGATGGCCCTTTTTGAGGAGGTGGTCTAAGGCTGAGGAGAGAGAGATTTCTAACTTGGCGAAGTTGCGGGGAGGCTTTTTCTAGAAAGGGCGATTGGAGGAGTTTGCCTGGTTGGAGGGTTGGTATGGTCTAGGAGGGTACGCCAGGGTTGGCTGCTAAGGGCATTGACATCCGGGGGATTCCGGGAGTAGTTGGGCCTTCTTGACTGACTCGGAGGCTCTTCCTTTTTGATCTTCCCTTCTCTAATAGCATCTTCAATTCGAGTTCCAACTTCAAACAATTCCTCAAAGGTGGAGATGGACTGATAGAACAATTTCTCATGATAGAGCGGCTGGAGATTTCGGATTAGCATTCTCACTTGTTCCTTCTCAACCGGCCGGTGGGTCATTTGGGCTACCTTGCTCCTCCATCTGCTCAGAAACGCAGCGAAGGATTCATTGTTGTTCTGCCGAGTCGTTTCCAAATCCCTGATAGTGACATCCAGCTCTTGATTGTAGGAGTAGTGATCGACGAAGACGCGAACAATGTCTTCCCATGCTCGGGTTTTGGAGGCTTCCAAGGTTAGGAACCATGATAGTGCGGACTTTGCAAGAGTTTGTGGAAACAGCATCGTAATGTGCTCGTGGGTACAACCCATGGACTGGAAGATACTCATACACAGCTTCACATGACTTTTTGGATTCCCAGTTCCATCAAAACGGTCGATGGCAGGCATTTTGAAGTTCTCTGGCAGTTTCAGCTTAACGGGCTCAAAGAGGCCTTCCAGGTCTAGCATATAATCATCGACCCCCTTGCTTTTCCTCAGTACGCTCTCCAGCTTGTCAACCTTATCCATTTTTTCTTGGAGCTTCTTCTCATACGCAAATGGTGGGACCCCTTGAAGCCAGTCTTCCTCCCCGTTATTCCCATGCGGGGGTGGTTCAAATCCTGGTGGTGGAAACCCGGGCTGAGGTTGCGGCTGCGGCTGCTGCTGCTTCAGTTCTTCCATGAACTTCAAAACTTGGGCTAGGCTGTCAGACTGCTGGCTTATGGTTACTCCCAACTCGATAACCTTGTTTTCCAACTCTTCTCTATTCATGCTGAAGTAGGCTGTCGGGCTGATTCTGACCAAACGATTATCTGAACTCCTGACCCACGACGAGGATCCTGGCTGTTGACTTTGGGAATCTATATTGACCTGACAGATTTCGAAAGAAGGGGGTGTATCAGATCCTGATAGTGACGACTTTAGACAGACAAAGACAGTGATGTGGACTGACTTGAGACAGTGCGTGCGGATTGATGGGAATGGTGCATGCATATGAGACAAGCATGCGGATGTAAGCCCTAATCTATATGATGCTCCTATTTCTAACAGATAGCAGTTAAACAAATAAGGCCCTAACCATATAGAGTGTGCCAATCTTACTTTCCAGTTCGATCACCAAAGGATAATAGGGGTTTCCAGGTTTTTGTGAAGGCTTCTAGGAGAGACTGGACATTTCTGGTTGATTTGGACAGAGTTTCTGGGAGAAACTGGGGTATTCGGACACGGTTTTTGGTATTTCTGGGCAATTTGAGCAGGGTATCTGGGAAAAATTGGTTAATACGGTTACATCTAGACAGAGTTTCAGGGAAGAACTGGCTAGTACGGTTATATCTGGGATATCTGGACAGAGTTTCTGAGAGAAACGGGTTAGTACGGTTATATCTGGGATATCTGGACAGAGTTTCTGGGAGAAACGGGTTAGTACGGTTATATCTGGGATATCTGGACAGAGTTTCTGGGAGAAATGGGTTAGTACGGTTATATCTGGGATATCTAGACAGAGTTTCTGGGAGAAACGGGTTAGTACGGTTATATCTGGGATATCTGGACAGAGTTTCTGGGAGAAACGGGTTAGTACGGTGATATTGATCGTACTTTCTAGCAGGTTTTCATACTCTTATGTCTTAGGACCGACAAACAAGGTTTGCGGTATATATCTTTGTGAGCATGGAGCAAACATCCTTATCATGGTGCCTAGGCAGGTCAACTCAATGTGATCACATGTGAGTGATTGGCTTGGGGATCATAAGAAAGAGGTTTTGTTCTATGCCACATAAGCGTCTACACCGCTCAGGTAATCCCATCAGGGCATACAGCAGTTATATCATATTGGCCTATCTGAAAAGATAAATGAACAGTTCTATGAAAGGGTCTACAGGAATCTATATGCAAAGGCTGGGTTTAGTCAAAGAGGGTCCGTTGACGAGAGTTCCACTATACCGTCAGAGAGACAGTACGGAGGTGTTTACTCTTTTTAATATACCTTGAAAGGTACAGTATCAACGGTGACTTGTGCCCTGGCACAGCAAGACCTGAACAATGTCAGCGCCGCGTTTCAGACACAATCGGAGGGGGGGATGCAGAAGTGCAATGCAGTGAACCAAACATAATAAAAAGATGATTTTAAGGATGCTTCTTATGAGTCAAACCTCTGTATTATTTTGTTTTAAAATAAATATCCCCAGTGGAGTCGCCAGATTGTGGACACCGGGATTCCGCCACTTGTTTTGTTTTGAAACTTGTTTGAAATTGAAAAGAAGGAAAATGGTCTGTTGGAAACAGATACAGAGTCGCCACTTGGTCTTTAAGGAACCAAAAAACCTAATTTTGACTCACCCAAATGGATAAAGGGCACCGGCCCTTCATAACCAAAGAACTTGGTTCGGGGTTTTGGTACGAGAGAGGAAGGAGCCTTTGTCGCGACTAAAACACCCTCAACTCGCCCCGTCTTTCGACGGGCCTCAATTAGCATCCAAATAATCATCTTATACTATGTTTGGTTCGACAATTAATACTATGATAGTATATTACATCACATAAGAAACTTGAAATGGAAGATCAAAAGATAAGATATCATTCATAAGATCTAAGCCAAATATCATATAATGTAAAGTGAAAGATCACACAAATAAACCTAGGAAAAATCATCTAATCACATATCAAGTAATTAAGTTTCCCTAATCTAAAGGGAACATGGATTGTTCTTGAGACAAATAATCAAAGAAATCAAAATATGCTTAGCAAGCTAGTATGACGCATGTTATTCTTTGAGAAAAGAAGATCTCTCAATCCCCGGGACGGATAAGAAAGGATGATTAGATCGAGGGGAAGCATGAACGTGTGATCATGATCATGCGTTATAATCTTCTTAGATTAGGAGTTACAAAAAACTCCAAATCTTTGCATGGATGCAATGTATGTACCTAGAATGTGCCAAGGTTGTAGTGTGCTTTGTGTTCATGGAGTCCTATAATGACTTAGAAGTCTAAAATGTGAATGAATGGATGAATGAAATCAACATGGGATATGTACAAATGTAGTATGAACTACTTCCTAAGACATGAACTAATTTGGAATGCACATAAGCATCAAATCAAAGAATGAAAGTTAAAATGTGCTTGCTGTGAATAGTGGATAGAACAGTAACATGATCTTGTAAAAATGGAAAAGAGGGGTTAGGGATGTTTTCAATGCATGATCTTTTATGGAGATCTTCCTTATTGTGTCTAGAACACAACCCAAAAAACCAATCTTTAATAACTATTACATATTGAGAGAAATCATATAAACAATGAATGTCACTCAGAAATAGAGTCCGTACTGTCGACTGAAATGTTGAAAAATCTTAGAAAATGAAAACAAATGATATAGGGGCCCATTTTATACAGAACGTTCCCTAAGACATTGAAGTTTAAGGGAAAAATAATTTGGGACCACCCCTGATGGAAATGTTTTCTGGAAAAGAAGTGGGAAGTCAGCCAAGCTACTGTGACAGCAGAGGCAGAATGTCTGGAAGGAATGTTTGGGTCCAAATGGACCATTTTCAAGTACTTCTAAGTCAAACCAAAAATCATGGGTGTTCTCCAATGAGTTAGGAAGACTTTTCAAGTGGCCTTGCATCCATATGTTGAGTATTGAGTTCTAGAGAAATCTTTGAATTCAGCTCACTCACTGTTTTGAAGATTTTGGGGAAAACAAGGTTTTGTTTCTTGAAATCAAAATGAGAGGGATTGAGGGGGGTTTTGAAATAGAGGTTTTGAAAATGCATTTTCAATACTCAATAAAGATTATAGCCACTTAAAATGCCAACATCAAACTCATCACCAAGAATCTCCAAGATTGTTGGAGAGATTTATTTTATTTTGAGCATAACTCCAAGAATACCTTGGAGGTATTGAAGTTATGATCATCATCTATCAAAATTCATGTCATCATCTAGATGATGATGAACTAGTAAGTAAATAAAGAAAATCAAAAAGAAATGAGATGAGAAGAGATGAACATTATATAAGCAAACAAGCAAATAGATAGCAGTCAATAGATGATATTCATGATGTATAGAACTTGTAGTTTGGTGTTTCACTCATATGTAATGACATTGGACATGGAAGAAGCTTCCACTCTCTTAAATGCTCACTAAAATGGTGGTTGGGTGTATTGAATATTGAAGTAAAAACAAAGTTTAGAACTCACTTTTGTTGTGAAAATCAAAGAAGGAAGCTTCTTTTCTCTCTATTCTAACCTTATCTCTACAACTTTCTCTCCCAAACTTTTTCTAAGCTTTCATTTGACTCCCCTCAAAATGAAGAGCAATGAGGGGTTTAAATAGGGCAACTTGGGGGTGGTTTTGGGGTTTTAGAAGTATTCTCATTGGCTCCAAACATCTGAAATCATAAAACTATGTCGTTTTTGTTTTTAATTAATCAAAATGGGACCCCAAAAGAAATTACAAAAACACACTGTTCTGGAGGGGAGTGTCACGGCGGCACTGGGCCAGTGCCGCGGCGGCAGTGGGCCAGTGTCGCGGCGGCACTGCTCCTCCCTCGTCCAGATAATGTTGTTTAGGCCCGCTGAGGTTCCGGTATTCGCAAAAAGGCCCTATTTCGTCTGAAATTCACAGAAAATGCATATGAACTCCAAACTGAGGTTGTGATATACCGTTGGAAAGGTAATGGAGTCTACTTTACATAAAAAATAGTTTGGGTATAGGTCACTTTGAAAAGTTTTGCGGTATTTGCGATAAAAGCCGATTTGATCGCCATTTTCGCCTTCGGAAATTCATAATAAACTCGTTTCAAATCCGAAAATCATGTGCGATATACCATTGGAAAGCTATTGACCTCTAGTATCCATGAAAAATATTTAAAAAATGTTATGGTGTTCTGGTTCTAAAGTCAAATCTTGGTCAAACTGGTCAAACCTGGGATTCCCGGGAAGTTCTGGAAACTTCTGGGAGCTCCCAGGAGCTGACGTTTTCGCTCGATTTTCTTTTAAAACTCGTTTTAATACTTTTCTCATGATTTAGAATGATTCCGGGGAATTCGGACGATTTTGGTCAAACTTATTCAAACTCTGGTCAAACCTGGTCAAACCTTGGTCAAACCGGTTAACGGGGACTTTCCGGGAACTTCCGGGACTTCCGGGGGTCTCTGGGAGCTGATGATTTCATCCGATTTTTCTTAAAAACTCATTTTATCACTTTTCTTATGACGTAGCATGTTTCCAGAACTTTGGGATCAAATCTGGGAGTTTTCGGGCTTTCAGGGGCATTTTGGTCATTCTGAGCATTCTGAGAGATAGAGCTGACTTCCAAGAGTCCTTTTGAGTCTTTTACGATCATTGTGAACCACCAAGCTATGGGTCTCCTAAATCTGATAGCCGAAAAAATAGGGTGTCTACACTTGATGATATGAGATTGTATCCAGATCTGTAATAACCTAGTGCTAGCCTTGAAGAAACCTTTACCTTCATTTTTGCAAAAAGATAAAGTCCATATGGTTTTAGCTAGTATCATCGGGATGAAAGTATGGCCATCTCGGATCTGAGTAAGGAACCTGATCAGAGTCATGTTGACCTTTTTGTCCTTTCAAGGGAATTGTAGGTGGCCTAAGAGACACAGAGCAAGAACCCATAGCCGTTTGTTTTGCCAGTCTGATCATGTGCAGTAGAAGTTGTATCTATCATATCCCCTAGAAGTCATGAATGCATTGGTGAGGAAGTCGATAGAGAGTTGCGAGAAGTCCCCACCTACTGCTTTCGTCAATACATCCTTCTTTATACCCAAGAATTCAAATATTTTGTCATTTTTGATTCAAAAATTTGGCTGAACGGGATCCTTAGAAATAACCAGTTTCAATAGACTGGTGTATTCTTCGAGAGTTGGTGTAAGTTCCTGTTCCCCGAAATGGAAAACCAGGGTCTCTGGATCCCAGAAAATGACTAGGGGCTCGAACAGATGGCAGTCAATTTTGACTTTAAGTAGCGATCCCAAGTACCCGAAATAACCTTTCAATGCTTTCGTCTCTTCTACGAAGAGACTGTCATACCAGTGGGTTAGCGACCGCTTGTCTTTGCAATGAAATCTAGCCTTGGAATTTGGTTTGCCATTTTGAAAGTGGGCACTTGTTCTTGGTTTTTTAAAAAAAATTTAATAAGCTGAGAAAAGAAAAACCACACTTATTTAGATATCATCACTCTTTTTTTTTTTTTTTTGAAAAGAAAAGGGAATAAACAACAAGAAGGTAATTTACAAATGCACGTGAGTAGAATGCGACCGTGTGGGGAGGGTTCTACATTTAATGTAATCTTAATTTAGGCCCGGTTCCCAAACCTTCAATCCTCCAGCACCGTAGCACCTTCTCAGGTTGGTGGTTCGAGTGGAGGAAGTTTCGGTGTTGGTACCGATGGTACTACCTCAATAGCCATGCCAGTTACTAATCTTCCTATCTAATCTTAAAGGTTTCCTCTTAAGGAAGGGTTATGTTATACTTGTATGCCAGTGTGTAGTGTGCGTGATAGTTAAAGATCTTGGTATTGGCCTTTGCAATTTTGGCATTGGCCTTGCAATTTTATTTTAGCCTATATCGCGAATACCTATGCAAAAGAATACAAATTTACAAAGAAAAGGTAAAATAAAAAAAATTGTTAGTATAAAAGAAATGCCCCATTGTAATGAAAATCACTAAAGTGATGGCTTGAGCCTTCTTAAGAGCTCAATCCTCAGCAGAGTCACCAGTTGTCGCGCCCACGCCCACGGAGTGCCAAGCTGTCAGTGTGGGCCTGACTTTCTAAGAGTGGGTGAATTGCGACTTGATTTTTATTAGAAGGGGTGAAAAGAGTATAGTAGGGCCTATTTGAAATGTTCAGAGTCGCCACCTAACATTTGGGGTGTTAGGACTCCTGCAAAGATAATTAACGTAATTTATCTTTGACTTTTGCAAAAAAAACAGTTTTGAGAAAAGTGGACCCTTTAAAAGTGTGACTCTGAATAGACATACAAAAACCAGAGATTTTGAGATGGGTTTGGGGACTCGATTATGTTGAGGGAAGGTATAAGGCACCCTTGAACATCCATGCGAACACGGTTGCCAGCTTTAGTGAGTTTTATTAAAATGGGGCATTTCATTCGAAAAAAGAAAAGAAAAGTTTTTTTTTAAGTGAATAGGACGAAAAACTGTGATAGGTATTGCTGCACTCTTTGAGAGTTGCTTACATATCCCAAGACGGAAATCAGGCCAAACGTAGTTCTGACTTGTGTGTGCGAGTGTATGCATAATTTTTTTTAGAGAAAGAAAAGTGGTCCTGTTTGACCGTGCACGTGTGATATAGTGATTTGAGAAAGAGTTGGTGTAACTAGAAACTTTAACCCACGTGGTATAGTCTTCGATTTTAACCTTTGAAAAAGTTATTGAGATTGAAATGAGACTATGCAAGTGATTGAAAAATGATGTATTCTTTTTGTACTTTTCTATTTTTCTATTTTTTTATTTTAATTTTTTCGGTCCTTTTAGTCCAATATTGGAAGTAAGGATTTGTGCCCAAATGACTCAAAAGTGTACCGGAAGTAAGGGTTGGTGTCCAAAAGAAAGAAAAGAAAAGAAAAGAAAAGAAATTTCTTATATATATTTTATTCCAAAAGTAAGGGTCGGTGCCCAAAAGAAAGAAAAAAGAAATGTGAAGTGTGTGTAGGATAAGAAAACTTACCTGTGAAGATCTTCTAGTGCAAAGGGGAGTGTTGGGTCCAATTAATCATTTCTTTCTTTTTATTCCTTTATTTATGTGAATTAAGCGATCTTTATTTATTATATATGAATTTCCATATTGGAAAAAAAAATGCGTAGTCCCCAGTAGAACATTGGTTCCCGTATTAGCAATCGCGTCATCCCAAGTAGAACATAGCTCTCCTTATTAGAAATCATGTAGGATTCCTGTATTGGGAACAATGTAAACCAGAGTCGGATGTGACTTTTGTATTGGAAACCAAGTAATTCTGAATATGACGTGGATGTTATTATTATTTTTTTATTTTTTATCAAGCAACAAAAAAATGATATGTAAAAAAAAAAAAAAAAAAAAAAAAAAAAAAAAACCTGAGTTATTGGAGAAACTTGAGAAATCGGCTAGAATATTGGTGGTTAGTGACTGGGATGTTGGACATCGATTTGAGGCGACACTATGACGGTTAGGTGGCAACAGATGATGGCAGTGGTACAGTGGCTGTGAGGTATACTGATGAGAATCATGATGATGTGGTAGCTTGGTGGAGGGTAGTGATTGTAGTGGTGACCTTGATAGTGGTGGAGAAAATGTACACTCTTTTTTTTTTTAAATGATGAAGTGAGGGAGATGGAGAGGAAGGTGAGGGAGATATAGAGTGTAAGGGAGACACAAAGAGTAAGGGTGCGTTTGATAAAACTGAAAATTAAGTGCTGAATTTTAAGTATTAAAAATTTTAAGCGCTTGAAGTTTTATGCCTTAAAAGAGTGTTTCAACTATTGATGTAGAATGCATTCAATGATTATTTTCAGTAGAAAATTTTCACTTAAAGTTTTCAGTGGTTTTGGATCTACTTTTTCAATTAAGAGGTATGTTATCAAACGCACTGAAAAAGAATAAGTGCTGAATCTTTTCATTTTCAACACTTAATGGGGTTATCAAACACACCCTAAGAGAGATACAGAGAGGGAGCATTTTGCTTTCTTCGTTTTTTCTTCCTTTTGAATGAGCACTGGCCAATTTATAGGCCAAAAGAGCATCTTCCTTTTATTTTTTAATTAAAAAAAACAAACTCCACTAATAAAAAAAAGGCCACAGCTTTTGTTTTCTTGCCCCCTTAGCTTTCTTTTTGCATTTGCTCCACCGAGCATTGTTCTCCACAATGAGCTGTGGAGGAGGAAAATTATTGGGTGTTGTAGGGTGCATGCGAAATTGTTGATCCTTTGACCCCATAGCTATGACTTGCGATATCTTTCCCATTCGAGGTCAGATTGGGATGATTCAAAAAGCGATAGGCTCGTGTCAATGAGCACTTTATTTTGAAATGATTGGATTGGGCAAAAATGGGGTGTCTACATAGGGTTTAATACATCCTACACCCTTGTAGTTTGTCACATGTGTCATTTTGGTCCCTGTAATTTAGAAAGTGTCACTTTAGTACCTATAGTTTCATCAGTGTGTCAAATAAGTCCAATAAGTCCTTTAGTGTAATACTCGTATTTTCCCTGTAATTATACTTAGCGTACATATATGTAATGAAGTTTTATGATGTCACTTTGCCCTAACATTGTCTTTGGTACATTTTGTATGCTAATCGATTGCCATGGGCAACCAATCGATTGCCTAATTTTGAATGCCAATTGATTGCCATTCTATCTCATCGATTGCCACTTACCGCCTTAGTAGAAATTGATTTCCCAGAACTTGGTCTCCAAGTTTTGCTACGAGCATGGCACCTCCTACTTCTTTGCATGCAAGTTTTCCTATAAATACTAACCAGAATTCATCCTTAAAGCAGTTGGGTTGATTTTTCTCGAGCTCTCCATATATCCATACACATATATTCATATATACACACATATACATACTTACACACACCCATACACCACACCACACACTCTATCAAGAATAAGAGAAGAAGGACAGAAGAAAGAGGAGGAAAAGAGAAGGAGAAAGAGATAGAAGAAGAGGAAAAAAACACCATTGAAGCTTCAAGTACAAGCTTCTCAAGGACACCACCACATCCACACACATAGGTGAGTTCTCAAACTCTCTTAGTAGCTTAGTTGCATGTTTTATGAGTTTTTGTGTGAAGAAATGGAACTTCCAACATGCAAAATTAGTTCTGGACATTTCCAGTACGTTTCTTGTGAAGAAGATGAAGTACCAATCGATTTCCATCTTTATCCAATTGATTGAACTTTGTCCTAATCGATTGGTAATTTTTCCAATCGATTGCCACATTTTGGATGCTAATCGACTGCCATTTTAACCAATCGATTGCCACTTATTTTATACCAATTGATTGCCACTTTAATTTCCGTAATGGATTGTTGATGTATTCCAATCGATTGTAATATAGGAGAATGTTGTAAACCTATGTTTAAGTTGTATTATTTTATCACATGTCTACTAGAGCTTTCTATTATGATCATATTATGCTAGGATGAAACTTCAGTATGTTACGAAGATATGTATTTGAATAATGAACATAATGTGGTATAATAAGTAAATCTTGAATATAAGGTGATGCGTACTAAGAAGCGGACATGCATGGCATAGTATGTTGCTAGTCATAGAGACTATGGTCTGTTCATAATGGTACGGGCATAAGCGATAGTGGAGATTGTGAGTTATATTGGTTGAGTCTTCTGGTGTAGATCATGATCTATTGTGGCAAGTGATAGCCATGACTGTGGAAAGAAAATTGATGAATGAGATGTGTAACGGCCGATATGATGATACTAAGGCACGTTGTTGATGTGTAATGGCCGGTATTATGATACCAATGCACGTTGTTATTATGTAACGGTCGATACTCCGTACCAGGAAATGTTTTAGAGAATGGGATAGCTGGGTTACGTACCAAGCTAACCATTACGTTACAAGAATGGGATAGCTGGGGTTTCGTACTAGGCTGGCCATTACTATGATATCGGAAAGTGAATCAAGATCTTTAGGAAAGGGAGTTTCCGTCCAAGCAATTTATGGTTGGACATGCATGGTAAGTTGAGTTAGTAACATGGACACATAGTCTATGATAGTGTTAATAAGTTGTGGAGACACATGTGGTGAGTCGAAATGCGTAAGAATGACGATGTCGAGAGAACTATTCCTTAATACAATTACTGTTAAATACTTCCTATGATGATACTTCATTAGTTTATTATTCACTCGGCTTTCACACGCTGATGGCGTTTATGCCGCTGGATATACCCACGTCTACCTTTCCAGAACTATGGCTATACAGATGAGGCACCTATTGCTGAGGGCTACAACCAGGACTACCTAGAGGAAGGCTATGCTTGTGATGGTCAGACAAAGGATGGGACCGGAAGAGTGCACCCCCAAGATGATGATGACGTCTATGCCACTTGAAGTTTAGGGCTAGATTAGTTGTCCCTATTTGTGTTTTAACTTATTGCTTTATTATAGGCGAGTATGCCTTAAGACCTGGATTTCAGTATATCTAAGTTGGTTATTGTAATAAGATCTTTTAAGTTTAAGTTTTTTAATCCAGTATTAGTTTTCAGTTACTGCGTTTATATCTCTAATGTTTTAGAATTGCGTGTCATGGACAATCGAGTGATATTCACATGTCACGGCCTACGGGTTTAAAAATGGAATTTATTTTCCCTATTTTTGCTACGTTAGGGCGTGACATTTAATGATGAATAATTTTGTCACTGAAAGTAAAAAATTTGTTACAAAAAGTGTTTGAGGGACTAAAATGACACACTTATGAAACTACAGGGACTAAAATGTCACAGTCCGATCCCATAATAGCAGAACCGGAGCCCGTGGCACACCACCGAGGCTAAACAAATTCATTAGTAGTCCCAAAAATTAGTTTTAAGAACACACTATGGAAAAAAAAACAAACCATTTGGAACCCAGCAATACAGTCAACTGCACACCATGCCCAGTCGACTGGGTCTGGTCCAATAGAAAGTTGATTTCTCAAACATTATCCAGTCGACTGGGGCGTCAAATCTTCAGTTGACTGGTATGGTCCGGTCGACTAAAGTCCAGCCTAGGCAAAATATCTAATTTGAAAATATAGTCCAGTCGACTGTGTTGGGGAACCCAGTCGACTGTCTCTATGTAAAAGGATGTAGTGAGTTGTTGAAAAAGAGGCTCCAATCGACTGTTTCTACAACCAGTCGACTGGTTTATGGCAGCAGCACATTCTGTAGAATTTTCCAAGTTTAAAATCTTTCTGAAATCACCCAGAGTTTAAATACTCACTCCAAATCAATCCTAACTGGTTTATAACATTACTGAAAACATAATTACAAAAGATTCCTATCTGTTACAACATTATGAATCCGCTTTACGAATCTAAGTTAAACATAGTTTAAAACCACTAAAATCTTTATTACAACCATTCTATTACAAAACTACGAGATAAGCATGATAAGTCGCCTTTTACAAGAACTCTCAAACCCATGTGCTCACTTCTGCGATTCCTCGTCAGAATTTACACCTGAAATGGTTAATTGAATAACTGCACATATTCGATTTGTTTAAGCTAATGCTTAGTGAATAAAACAACAAATGCACATGAATGATAAACATGCTCGCATTCATATCTCCAAAATTCATACTAGTCTTTGGAGTCTCACGTGTACATTCCATAGTTCCTAATTCGCGACTCCTTGCCAAGAAGTCCACCCAAAAAGGTAAGACCCACGATTCTTTTCTTCAATCGTGCGACCTTATGCCTATATCGGCTCCACACTGATGGCTTGGTACCATGTGCTCCTTAGACCCAAATAACAATTCAACATGCTCAAGTCACATATCACCGTACTTTCGACATAATCAAAACATTTCACTGTGCTATTGGGCCTACTTATCAATGTAGATGCCCAATATGAACTACACAACATGTATCTATAAACTAAGGCATGCTTTTCATGTCACAACATGAATATATGTCAAGAAATCATTCCAAACGCATAGTTGAATCACTCACCTCCGAATAATGCTTCTAAAATACAATCCAAGAAAAACCCGAGTACAAAGAACGTGCAGAAGTTCGTCTAGTACAATTTCTATTGATCAGAATTGCAATTATCAACTTTTATGAAAAAATTCTAGAAAATAAGTTTTCGGTAAACTTAGCCAAACAAGGCCTAATAGGTATCAAAACGACGGCCTTACCTCGAAGAGTTTAAATATGAAATCGAAAAGAAAACTAGCGGACGAACGGTCGTCGTTTGGCGTCGCAAAGATCGAAGCTCCAAAATCTCCCTTTTGGCCTTCTCTTGAAACTTAGGTTAGAAGTTTTATAAAAATATCAAGATCATCTCTATCTATATTATCTATATATAGGCAACACTTTCGGCAATTATGTTTACCTCCCTGCAAGTTCTCAAAACTCCTAATCAGTCTTTAAAACTTTCTACACAGCTAATTCGTAGCTTCACGAGTGAAAACTAAAAATTATAAAAGTTTTCCACTAAGTTTCGTTTGGTTGCTAAAACGCAAATTTCTACATTATTTTTTCGAAGTTGCTAATTAGCGTACCAATTATGCAATGTGTTAATTCGTTCTCACCAGGATACTAAAGTTAACAACAGAAATATATTCTAAACCATAAAATAATACAGATAGTGAAATACACAGGTAAACATTTATTTCTAGATAAACATTTAAGGTATTCCATAATGACCATCTCAATCTCGGAGAGACGTCACAACATCAAAACACTCATTCAATACCGTCTCAAAGGGTTCTCTAATACAGATACCCAAATCGACTCGTGAGTCAAAACTCACTCACATAAGTGCCAATATGCACAACACATCACATTATCATGCATGACAAGGTAATGAAATGAAATAATACAATTACGGGTGTTATATAAAAGGACACTTTCTAAACTACAAGGACCAAATTGACACAAAGGGCAAACTAAGAGTGTGAAAATGAAGTTAAGCCAAGAAACTTTTAAGTGAGGTTCATAGATTTAGAGGCTACAGGATGATTAGAACTTGCTTGAAAAGTAATAGGCAAGAGTTACTGTAATACCCTATAATTTTGAAAGTATATTAATAAATAAGACTTGTTAGTATTCCCTATTTTACTGTATGATCCTTACCCTTTTGTAGGATAAAGTGGTACCCCAATCGATTGGCAATTTTCCTAATTGATTGCCATCCATTCTAATCGATTGCCACCCTGCTGACCTGAATCCATGACGTGTCCCCCATTCCAATCGATTGCCATAAAATATCTAATGCCAATAGATTGCCATCTGATCCCAATCGATTTCTATCTGGCAGAACTTGGTTTCCAAGTTTGCTTCATGTGTTGACGCGTGGCACCTCATTTTTCTATATATATATATGAGTTCATTTTCGTGGAAAGGGGTTGTTAAACTATTTTGTTAAGAGAGAGAGAGGGTTGTATATCTATATACACACATACACATATATATACACCAAACAAACACACACGCATTGCTTTGGACAGGAAAAAAAGGAGAAGAGAAGAGAAAGAAGAAGGAAGAAGAATAGAAAAGGAAAGAGAGACTGAGACTGAGACATAGGAGAGAAGAAGAGAAGAGGAGAGAGAAAAACTGGGCCTCCATAGACAAACATATACACACATACTTGAGATGAGTTCTAACTTACTTGGTCCCTCTTATGTGATGTTTTACAAGCTATAAAGAAAGAAAGACGTAGCAACTATGTACCCTCACGTTTAAATTTGCTAGACTATCATTCTGCTAAAGAAGATGAAGTCCCAATTGATTGGGAGTGTTCCTAATCGATTTCCATAGAACTGAATTGATTGGACTTTTATCCAATCAATTGCCATGGTTTCTTTTGTCCCAATCGATTGCCATTTTCCCCAATCGATTATCGAGTCTTTTATCCCAATTGATTGCCCTTTTAACCCTATTAATTAAACACTTCAGTTTATTGAATATTTCAGTTGTTTATGGACATGGAACTATTTTATTGATATATATTATACGTTGACAGTTAGTACCGTATTGAATAATACACACGTTGGAATAATGAATCTTTAATGCATTGTATAAGTGAAACTAGTTGAATAAACAATTAAGGTGATGTTGTTAACCGAAATCAGAAAGCCGAGATGCATGGTCATATATTCATGGTCGTATGTACGTAAGCAGTCGTAAAAATCATGGGATGTTGTGTACAGTCGTGGGTATGTGGATATGTAGTTAAGCCGGGTACTGTAATATAGCTAGCACCCTGGTTTGATAAAGGCTAATAGAATATTACCTTAGTCTAAGATCGAGACAGAAGATCCGATAGAGGCTAAGGGATAAGGGTAGCCCATGACCGATACTAAGGGTTATGCCGATGCTATCATCTTAGTCTAATAGAGGCTAAAGGATTATTACCTTAGTCCAAGACCGAGCCGGGAAGTCCGATAGAGGCTAAGGGATATGTCACTTTAGTCCATGACTGAGACTAAGAGGAATACATCATGAAAAGAGGATTGCATTGAAGGAGAATGGTTGATAGAATGCATTGGCACGAGTTGGCTAGAATGTATCGAGAAGTGGTCATTTAGTAAAGTGTGGTTCGAGATGTGAGTTGAGCAATTGTGAGATAGGAGCTACGTGCGAAGTATGGATGACACGACTATTTTTCTGTGTGCGCTTGTGTGCTATACCCAAGTGTAGGTAGACGTGCAAGTAGTAACTGGTAAGACCAGGTCGATCCCACAGGGAAGGATAAAAATCAACTGACTTAGATTAGACTCTAAAAGAAAAGAAAATTCAATATTTTAAGAGAAGTGTAGAACACAAAGTTCTACAATTACCAACTACTAAACTTAAAAGCAACTAAATTAAATAAACTAATGATTAGCTATTTAACTAAAACAAGATTTGAAAATGGTTTTTCTTAATAAAAGAAAGTGTTGGGATCACACGAATCCACTATGACTCAGCCATCTACCATGCAAATGCAATTAAGCTCAACGGAGGGCAACTTCTACAGTATCCCGTACTTCTCTAAGGATATAGAATCAATAGTCCTTTCATGACCGGGACTACATCATCACAATTAAGTTTGAAATACACAAAGGTGGTTTAATTCAATAGTTAAGACTCTCACCTCCAATGGTGTTAGCATTGAGGGTGGTTTGCAAAATATATTGAAAGAAAATGCCTTAAGGCTTAACGTTTAAAGACTATTTTGACAAACTGAACATTTGGGGACAGTTTGATAACGAATCAGTAAAGCAGAAAGTCTTGGAATACTGTATTAGATGTCCTCAAGAATCAGAGGTCTCGATCGATCGACGCGCTTTCGATCGATCGAACTTCGTCATCGCTCGATCGATCGAACTATATTCGATCGCTCGACTAAGTCTCTGGTCCGATCGATCGAACTACATTCGATCGATCGAACACAGGAACAAAAATACTGCATGGCAGAGGCCTGAAATCACGGTTTCATCGCGATTTCCCAACCCCGAACTACTCAGACATGGTCTGGGAAGTCTCAGGTTTATTTTTAACGTAAAGGTTCATTAAAGGCATGTTTGTTTGCGAGTTTTTCATGAAAAACTATGAAAACTAAGGATTTTAACTTAACTAGCATGTAATACTACAATATTGAAGTTTAAACTACGAACAAAGAAGTGCAAAATGTAAATAAACTAAAACGAAATAACCTGGAGAAGACAACTACTATTAGACTTTAAGAAATCCAAGCTATAATGGTGAATCTTGACAAAACCTACAAAGAAAACACAAAGAAACTCTCTACTCTCTATGAAAACTGATGAAACAAAGTTGGGCGTCCCCCTGGACGTAAACAAAACAAATATATATAGCATAAACCTAATGCTAGGGTTCAAAACCCGTTTCTGCTGCATGCGTGAATAATCTGATAAAAGGCATCTTCGATCGATCGAACAACTCTCGATCGCTTGAACTCAACTCGATCGATCGACACGTCGATCGCTCGAACCATGTTAGATCGCTCGAACCTTGTATTTCAGCTTTGAGTTGTCTTCATCTGTACTAAGTACTTCCTTTTATCAACATTCTTCAATCTTGTACACAGCAGCAGTAGTCTGCACAAATAATCACTAAAATAATACCACTTATCATAGTTTAATCAATTTGTGTAGAAACTGGTATTGTAATTCAAACTGCAGATAAACAGGGGAATTGTATACTTTTCTAGTGTATTTTCCTCTTTTAGCGCGGTTGTATTTTACAAATACTCCCACTTGTCACAACCCCCAACTAGCGATTTGCTAGTTCCTAGCAATAAAGCGAAAATAAAACAAGTTAACTACTACTACAACGACTAGAGTAACAAAAATAAGACGAAAGCAACTAATCTAGTAAAATGAAAAAAAAAAAAAAAAAAAACTTCCTAACTCACTATCGCAGGAATCGCGGTTGCATTTAGAAAATGCAACAAGCCGTTAAACCCCTAGGTTCCCCTAGTGGACGAGTGTTGTCTCGTGAGGGTTTGCAGTGAATCTACTCACAAAATTCTAGATTTTTAAGCTCAAAAAGATATAGAAAAACTTATAAACATTCTTTCCCATTCGACTATCAATTCAGCTCCACATAACATATCAACCTCATACAAACCATGAAGAAATCCACATGTTCCTCATGTCGCCAAGATAAATATACATATGCATTACATTCATGTATCCGTGTGTGTGTGAAATCAACAGTTATGCATCCAACTTTATTAAGAATTGTTTAGACTATCACACTCTTGGAACTTGTAGTTTCAACTCGATTCTCACATGGGTCTGCACTCAAAAATGAACATCTCACAGAAACTTGTCTAGACATGATCGCTCATGGTGTGAAAACTTTAATAAGAGTGATGTTCTGGCTACTAGTGTTTCACACCGAACTCAATAAAGGACGAACATTTAGAGTAATATGGTCTCATAAAAGGAATACTACTTACTAGAGGAGCGAAATACTGTGGATACTCAAAGTACACGTTCATGTTCAAACCAAGTTGTTAAAAATCATTAAGACTTTGACTTTTTGGCTTTTATTCAGTGGAGTGAAGATAAGAGAGGCAAGAATTGCACATCCTTAGCTTGTGATAGTGACTAGTTTATTTCTTCTTTATTCCAACCATCCTCTATTCTCATATACTTTTATTTCTTTTTACTCCTCCTTCCTTCCTTTTCTTTTTTTTTTTTTTTTTTTAACGTCCTTCCCACAACTACTCCCTTTTCGTCACATACTTCAAGAATTTTGATCACATTAGATGTGCAATCGAGTTTATGGAGGTTAAAGTATCAGACGAAGGGTTTTGGGCTTTCACATTGGCAATATTTAATCGGTATGGGATTAAGAGATTCTTGGATGTTGATACAGGTATATGAAAAAGGTAAGGAATGAATAACGATGGCTTAAATCATTTTTCTTAACTTCTCAGCTTTAGCACTTCAGTGTTCATTGAGTTTTAGTTGGTAAATCCTGAACGTTCTCCTCTAATAAACAGCCTACATGAAGAATTTGAGACTATTCAACGAATTTAAAGTATATTCAAGAAGAACAATTCGAATTTATTGGGATAAGTCCCTCAGAATTGAAGTTTGGGCTCAAAAGCTCACTAAGGGTAACTAGTTTCCACTATTTATTCCTTAAAGCATAACAGTCGTATTAATTCTTATTTAAGTTTTCAGCATAGCTATTAACGCATGCAAATGGATGTTGGATACTAGAATGTCAACACATGCATTCCTCTTAGTGAAACTAGAAAAATGCGTGAATTTAAGTCATAAAGGGATGAGATGAATATGAATACGTCATTGCTCGATAACAGCTAAAATAGGAGAGAAAAATGAAAAATTTTCTACTAATTTAGTTCCAAAACTTGGTTAATTATTTGAAAATTTTCAATTTAGCTTTTGAATTATAATGGAAATTTGCAATAAATGGAGTGGTACAGATTGCTAAGTATAGATATGCACAGGTGATGGTCTATCTACATCTCCTACCCCCCACTGAAAATTGCGATGACCTCAGAAGTTGATTTTCAAATAGATAGATAGAGTGATATCACCTGATAAAGCAACGTAAAAACTGCACACATAACAATCTGTAAAGAAGCAGACAATCTCCAAGCAGACAAGATCAAAAGAAGAATAAACAGAGATATAAAGTACAAGATCCATATATAATAACACAACCAATCACTGCAAAGATAAAACAAAGAAACTAAAAGAGCAGTGATAAGCAAGTATAGCCAAACCAAACCAAAGTAACCTAGCAGTGTCCAAAAATACCCAACAAAAACATAACCAACAACAATAACCTACACCAACCCATAACATCCAAAAATCTACTAAAAATACACCAATTGACTACCCATCATCGGGAACATCAGACAAAATCTATCAATAAGTCTGGAGCATCCATAACTCCACCCTCGACACCTGTAGTAGCGGTAGCCGGAACGCTCGTCGTGGCAACTGTAGTAGTGACTGATATGTCGGCCATGACAAGAGCAGGTGGAAGTGATGTCTCCGAAACAGTGTGTGCGGCTGATGTCGATGGTGCCAAAGGATCAACTGGTAGATCAGAAGTAGAGGGATCCGTAGGTGCAGAGGAATATGGGCCAGTAGTAGGTGGTGGAGGTACAGATGGAGTGGAAGATGGGGGTATGATCGGGTCAAACCCTAGCTGCACCAGCAGGGTGGTCAGCATGGCGGATATATGATCAACCTTGCCCTCGAGTCTCATCCGGGCTGCCCTCTCTTCCAAAAGTAAATCATGAATAGTCGGAGGGGGTGCGGATGAAGACTCTCCCTGGGCTGGAGCCTGAGATCTCTGTCTCAGTTCAAAACGTGCCACCTCCTGAACGGGATCGTCCTCCTCGTCTGAATCATGCTCCTCAGCCTCAGTGGGCATCCCAGAAGCAGCTCCCTTAGTGTCCGTGCCTCCACGTCTCCTCTTCACCCGCATTGGCGCCTTACCCTTGGCTTTTCTCTTCTTCTGAGCATCAGAACGGCGGGCCGCTGTCTCACCAAATCGACTAGAGGCCTGAAGAATGGAATCTGTGGCCAACGGGACTAGGCCGGCCTGCTCAATAACCCTATGAATAGGCTAAGCCCCCTTCAGATGGCGCTTGGCGGCAATGTACCGCGTAGGCTGAACGAAAAAGTCGATATATAGGCGAGACAAACAGACACGCTATCCTGTCCCAATGGAGTACAGAGCACGGGCATACCACGGCGCAAATGTCTCGTGGTAGGACGTCATCAGAATGCAATTAACCAATGCCAGGTGGAGGAGGTGGTAATTCTCAGTCAAAAACTTATCCTCTATATTTGACTCACCGTTCTAGAACTGAACAGCATCCCCTGTAAGCTCACGGATAATGGTGGTGGACGGGATCTCTGGTGCTCCTGGTAATGATGGATAGAAATAGTCAGGGACCTCAGGAACCCCCAGAGCTGCACAGACTGTGGCAGGACTGAAAACGATCTCGCGCCCGCGAAAGAATGATCGGTATGTAAACTGGGCCGCGGGATCCTTGATCATGGAAGAGCACGCTTCACAAACCCAGTGGATATTGATCTTCTTGGTCTGAATCAACATGTCATACCACAATGGCATGGCTCGGATCCGTGCTAGGAACCATGGAGCGGCAAGCCATACGGACTCCAATGGCCGCTCGAGCATCACCTTGCGCATCTGAAAAGAGCGGCTAAACCAAACACGCTCTTCAGTACTCCGAAACCCATGATCAGGTATGGGGTCCGGTATAGTGAGATCCAGAGGTTTAGATTTGTGGTACCCCATGATAGGGTTCATTGTGGGTCCCTGAAAAGAGAAGAAATACAGAATAAAAATCAGAACAAGAAAGAGAAGAAAAGAAACTGAAACTGCCTATGGTCGACCGATCGAACAAGGTTCGATCGATTGAGAAAAAAAACAGAGTTCGATCGCTCGAGACTCTGTCGATCGATTGAGAAAGGGCCGGGTTCGATCGATCGAACCCATCTCGATCGATCGAGCACAGCGAAAGTGCGCGACTACTTTCGAGAACAGAAAGAGCCCACACACGCACAAAATAGTAAGAAAACTAGGAAAACAAGTTAAACAATCAATGGGGACACCCCCATTCATAAATGAAAAAACAAGAACTACGAGGTGTAACGCGGGGCCTTACCGCGAAAGACGCAAAAGGGGACGGTTGCCCGCAGTGCTATAAACGACCAGAGGAGTCCGAAGCTTCGTGAATCACGAGATATTGATATGGGAGGCCAAAACTCGTGGGATGCTTCTCTTTTCTCGAGCGATCGAGTGGGGTGAGAGAAAAAATGAAATTTTATAAAACTTCAGGACGACGCATCGTTTTAACACCAGTCTCGATCGATCGAGCGAGTTCGATCGATCGACCATTCAATCGATCGAGGTCGCTTCAAGCGCTCGAATATCTGATAAGCTCGATCGATCGAGAATAGTTCGATCGATCGAACACCCAAAAATTTTTTTCATAGCCCTGAGTTAAGAAATTTAGCACCCCCAACAAGCCAACAATGTTCTGGACAAAACAGAATAGAATAAAAGCAGTTCAAAACCAGGACATATGAACCAAAACTCCTCCTCATAATAGAAAATTGCAATTTGATATAAATAAATCATTTTAATAGCATCCATATTGCAAAATTATTGCCCCCTCTGGTATTGAAGACCTTATTTAATTAAAGAAAACTAAGATAAAACTAAAGCTTATAATATTCTATCAAGGATTACACTCCAATTGATAAACGAAAGATGAAATGAATGGAAACAACTGAAATGCGGCACTATTCTTCGAGCATGAAGATGTCCTCTTCCACAATCGCTGCAGGATCCGCCGAATTTTCAAAAATGCAGTCCAAACTTGATGATTCCCTTTCCCAAAATAATCGGAAAGCAGCAAGGATATCATCGAGCAAGTTTGGCGTCTCTAAAGAATTGAAAGCCCATGCAAGAGGTGATCCGGATGGAGACAATGATAAGGGAGTGTAATTACGCAACGGACTGTCCTCTTGCGGCAGAGTGTGTGGGGGCCTTATGTAGGGCCCAAAACCATGAACCAGTTGATGTGGAAGGAATACCGGAATACCATTGAGAAACATAGTGACAATCCTGGACAAAGACAACAAACCGATATTAAGATAACAGAACACCAGAAACACGGATTAAACACGAAAGGAAAAACAATGAACAGAAACAAAATACAAAAAAATGTGACTAAGTTCCAACCTCACTATTGGCATAGATTCCCAATATGCACTAGCTGGTAAGGGGCATTGGAGCCTGAATAGCAGAAAGCTCAGGTGCACATAGCAGTATGGGACCAACTCGGGAACAAGGAAGTCGTCAACAAAAATAAAAACTGCATTGTGACGTTCTGGGACAACATCCTGGAGGTCATGATCCTCCCATGGCTCCCACATATCATCATTTTCCCATTGTGCCATGAGTGCATCATCCACCATTCTCCCCATGTACAGGTCTTCTTCCTCATCCACATCATCGTCATCCTGAAATCCCATATTTTCATATGGATTGATGTCAAGGAGGGCCGGTGGGTATGGAATGTACCCTTGAGCAGCATCAATGAGAGAATGAGCTTCAGGGTCTTGATGAAGCAAGGGGCAGGGTGTGAGTTCACCCTCAGTCCAGGTGCCACAACGACTTTCTGAATCAGCCCATGAACCGATAGAATGAACATCATCACCTCGCATCTATGCACCTGCAACAGAGTGGTGTAAGGTATAACGGATTAGAACTAGATCACAAACACAAAAGAACAAACAAAGACTTAAAAACAAAAGAAAAAAACTAAAATGCAGGAAAAGAAAAGAAATACAACAACAATATGGAACTCCACTTTGGATTTTTAAGTGGGAGAATAGTTGGGCTCATCCAGCTGGATGTGCTCAACTTCAGTTTGGAAGTTCTCCAAGAACGGTTTCAATCTTTGTCCATTGACCTTGAAACAATCATCGTTCTTTGGATTGACGAGCTCAACCGCCCCGTGTGGAAAAACAGTTTTTACAATGAACGGACCTGTCCAACGGGAACGGAGCTTTCCTGGGAAAAGGTGGAGGCGAGAGTCATACAGCAAAACTTTCTGCCCCGGCTCAAATGATTTATGAAAAATCGTACGATCGTGGCGAGCCTTCAACCTTTCCTTATGCAACCTTGCAGAGTCATACGCATCTCGTCGTATTTCCTCTAGTTCTGCAAGTTGGAGCTTGCGTAACTGACCTCCCTCTTGAATATCAAAGTTCAATGAGCGTGTCGCCCAGTAAGCTTTATGTTCAATTTCAACAGGAAGGTGGCAAGCTTTCCCGTAAACCAATCTATACGGGGACATACCAAGATTCGTCTTATAAGCAGTACGGTATGCCCATAAGCGTCGGTCAGCTTGTATGCCCAGTCTTTTCGGTTGGAGCTAACCGTCTTTTCGAGAATATGCTTGATTTCTCGGTTAGCCAATTCCGCTTGCCCATTTGACTGTGGATGATAGGCAAGAGCGATTTTATGGTGGACTCCGTATTTCTTGAGAAGTGACTCCAAAGGCCTGTTGCAGAAATGTTTGCCTTGGTCACTTAGTAAAGCTTTCGGAGTTCCAAAACGAGACAAGATATGCTCTCTTAGAAAGGACATGACCGTTATGTGGTCATTGCGTCTCGTTGGTATCGCTTCTACCCATTTTGACACATACTCTACAGCAAGGAGTATGTATTCACAGTTATTAGACTTGGGAAATGGGCCCATAAAATCTATGCCCCAACAATCAAATATCTCAATTGTGATGATAGGGGTTAAAGGCATAGAATTCCTTTTAGAAATAGTTCCAAGCTTTTGACAGCGTTGGCATGTCTTGCAAAAGGAATATGCATCTTTGAAAACTGTGGGCCAGTAAAAACCGCTTTGTAGAACTTTTTGTGCGGTCTTCTGTGACGCGAATTGGCCACCGCATGCCTCAGAATGGCATGATGCTAAAATTACGGTTATATCCTCATTGGGGACGCAGCGCCTGATAACCTGATCAGCACAGTACTTGAAAAGATATGGGTCATCAAAGAAGAAATGACGCGCGAACGAGAGGAATTGTTTTCTGTCTTGGTTTGACCAATGATTCGGTGTTTCACCCGTGACAAGGTAGTTCACAATATTAGCATACCAAGACAGACTACTTACTGCCAGTAGCTATTCATCCGGGAACTCATCCTTAATGGATTGGGATTCAGTATTGTCGACAAAAGTCAACCGTGACAAATGGTCCGCAACCACATTCTCTACTCCTTTCTTGTCTTTGATTGTTAGATCAAACTCTTGGAGTAAGAGTATCCAGCGAATGAGCCGTTGTTTAGCGTCTTTCTTTGACAGCAGATACTTGAGGGCCGAATGATCTGTAAAACAGACGATTGGTGACCCTATCAGACAAGACCTAAACTTGTCCAGGGCGAATACTACAGCCAGCAGCTCCTTTTCAGTAGTTGTATAATTCATTTGAGCTTCATTTAAAGTTCGGCTGGCATAGTATATCACATATGGCTTCTTGTCCTTTCTCTGGCCTAGGACCGCGCCAATGGCGTAATCACTAGCATCGCACATTAATTCGAAAGGCGGACTCCAATCAGGTGCCTGTATTATAGGTACGGAGGTGAGAAGCTCTTTTAGGTCCTCGAAGGACTTTTGGCAACTCTCTGACCACTCGAATGGTGCATCTTTGACAAGAAGTTGACAAAGGGGTCGAGAGATTGCACTGAAGTTCTGGATAAACCGACGATAAAATCCCGCATGCCCCAAGAATGAACGGATGTCTCTCACTGTACGGGGGACAGGTAGATTTGAGATTATGTCGATTTTGGCCTTATCCACTTGGATTCCTTCATCGGAGATTATATGGCCGAGGACTATTCCCTTGGTCACCATAAAGTGACACTTTTCCCAATTCAAAACTAGGTGTTTGTCCTCACATCGCATTAATACCTGCTCGAGATTGCTGAGGCAATCTTCAAAGCTATGGCCAAACACTGAAAAATCATCCATGAAGACTTCAAGGATGTTTTCGACCATGTCACTAAAGATGCTTAGCATGCACCGCTGAAAGGTAGCCGGTGCATTACATAAGCCAAACGGCATTCGTCGGTAGGAAAATGTACCGAATGGACAAGTGAATGTGGTTTTCTCCTGATCTTCAGGAGCAATTTCAATTTGATTATATCCACTATAACCATCCAAAAAACAGTAATACTTGTGACCCGCCACACGTTCTAGCATTTGATCCATGAATGGCAAAGGAAAATGGTCCTTTCGGGTCACAGTATTTAACTTTCTGTAGTCAATACACATCCTTCATCTAGTGGGAACACGTGTTGGTACCAATTCACCATCTTTGTTTGGGATGACCGTTATGCCTGCTTTCTTTGGAACCACTTGGGTTGGACTAACCCAAGGACTATCAGATATCGGATAAATCATCCCAACATCAAGTAGTTTGAGCACTTCCTTTTTAACTACTTCTTGCATGTTGGGATTCAGACGCCTTTGCATTTACCTTGAAGGTCTAGTGTCTTCCTCCAGATATATCTTATGCGTGCATATGGATGGGCTTATGCCTTTGAGGTCAGCAATCGTCCATCCCATAGCATCCTTATGCTTGGTCAGCATTTGCACTAACTTACCTTCCTGTTCATGAGTTAAACAGATGAAATGATCACAGGATAAGTTTTTCCAGTCCCTAGGAATGCGTATTTTAGCTCTTTGGGTAGCTCCTTTAACTCTAACTCCGGAAACTGAAAACTAGAAGGCATTGCCAACTTAGTTTTAGGAGGCAATTGTTCATATAGCATTACCCATATACATTCTGCTCTATCCTCCTCTATCGTATCCATCATAAGACACGTCTGGTTCAGGTCAGCATCCAATGGAGTTGACTCTGCAGGCTGATAGATATCGCTAAATTGAGTCATCACAACTTCCAAAGGATCTTTGTAGTCGACCAAATCAACTTCATCTTCAATGACCGTGTCTATGTAATGAATTTCTTCCTCATCATCGTATTCTTCAGGTCAGGGATTAGAAAAAATTTTGACATTCAATGTCATGTTCCCGAATACGATAGTCATGATACCACTTCTAATCTTGATTGTGGCATCAATAGTGTTGAGGAATGGACGTCCAAAGATAACTGGGATATGTGTACCAGGATTAGACACAGGTTCTGTGTCCAATATCACGAAATCAACCGAAAAGATAAAAGAGTCTATTTGGACAAGGACGTCCTCTAACACCCCTCTAGGGTACTTCACAGATCTGTCTGCCAATTGCAAAGCGACTCGGGTGGGTTTGAGTTCACCCAACCCTAGCTGTTTATAGACTGAATATGGCAGCAGGTTCACGCTTGCTCCTAAATCGAGGAGTGCGTTATCTATCCTTTGATTCCCAATTCTACATGAGACAGTAGGTGTACCGGGGTCTTTGAGTTTTGGAGGCAACTCATTTTGAATGATCGCACTTGCTTGGCACGCGACATAAGCATGTTTCTTCACGCTTTGCCTCCTCTTGACCGTGCATAGATCTTTGAGATACTTCGCATAGGCCGGCACTTGCTTGATAGCATCTAGGAGTGGAAGGTTAATTTTGACTTGTTTAAACAATTCCAGAAACTCCTGATTCTTTGTCTCATTCTTGGGTTTCTTCAACCGTTGAGGATAAGGTGCAGGAAAAGGGCATTTTGGTGGTTCATCCTTCACAGACTCCTTTCCAGGCCTTCGCTCAACTTCTTCCTCTACTCTAGGAGCTTCAATGTTTGCCTTTATTGCCTCGTCATTAGTAGACGGCTCCTCCTCTCGAGTAGATGGTTGCTCAAACTCATTTCCCACCACTTCCTCCTCTTTGTACACTTCGGGTGTAGACAGAGGCATGCTTTTCTCAATGATTTTTCCACTTCTCAATTTGGTCACGGCTTTAGCATGTTCTTGATTGTTAGGACCATTGTTATGTCCCTTGGGGTTCGGAAGTGGTTGGGCAGGGAATGTTCCTCCTGAACCCTCTTGCCGTGCATCTATCCTTTCTAACGTGGCAAACATTCTACTCATCATCTGTATGAGTTGCTGCGTTAGATTGGCATTAGCAAGTGGCTCTTCTTCTTGTACCTTCTTGTGTGGTGGCACATAGGTATTGGTCTGTGGTGCATTAGAGGGTTGAGCTTGGTTGTAGTTATTGGTTCTGTTTTGATTGTGTTGATGGGACGCCCTATTGTTTTGCCCTTGATATTGATTGTTGTTGTAGGGCTGCTGTTGATAGTGATTTTGGGTCCCAGCATTATTTCTCCAATCAAAACCGGGGTGATTCCATCTATTGTTACTTTGAAAGTTATTGTTGGAATTCCCCGCCCCTCAAAAACCTTGCATGGCATTCATCTCCATAGGGGCCTGCTCTTGAAAATATGGCACATTAGGACAATATTGAGTTGTATGTCCCAACATGTTGCATGTGCCACATGGTTCCTCAGGCGTAACTTGCCTAGAGCTCTCTCCTTTCATGCTTAACTCCTCTACCTTCTTTGCCAGTTCTGCATATTTAGTCATGAGGTGATCTTCACTGGTTAGTTGGTATAGGCTTTTCTCCTCTACACAGGATATCTGTGAGCGTGAGACATTGTCAGAATTTGACCATTCATGAGCGTATTCGGCTAACCATTCAAAATAGGCTTCAGCCTCTTCGGTGTTTTTACGCAGAAATGGTCCGGAACTCATAGTTTCTACCAATTTCTTCGTTTCACCATTCAATCCTTGATAGAAGAAGCTGATAGTTCGCCACTTCTCAAACCCATGGTGTGGGCACGAGAGAAGCAAATCTTTGAAACGCTCCCACGCTTGTGTGAAGGTTTCATTGCTCTTTTGTTTATAGGAATTGATTTGACACTGAAGGTCTGTGGTCATGCGAGTAGGATAGAATTTCTTTAGAAACGCGGTGCTCATCGCATGCCAGGTGAAAATTGAATTAGGTTTGAGGGAGTGGAGCCACGCCTTCGCTTTATCCATCAAAGTGAAGGGGAATAACATTAGATGCGTCACCTCCCTAGGATAATTTTGCGAGAATGTTTTGCAAACATCCTCGAAATCAGCGACATGTAAGTATGCCTTCTCACTTTCCATCCCATGAAAGGTGGGAAGCAGTTGGATCATCCCATTGCGAAACTGAAATTCGCCATTATGCGGTGGGATTTGAATGCAAGAGGGCGTAGGTGCGTGTTCTGGTTGCATGAGATCGCAAAGAGGACGTAGCGCCTCATCAATTGGTACCACAACATTGTCACCATTTTCACTCTGATTATCATCCATTGATTTAGTTGGAGTGGCTATCGGGTTAATGGAACTATCAGAGTCAGAACGGTAGAAAAGATTTCCAAAAATTCCTTCAATAGAATTATTGGACATGAACTAGGAGAGTTCCTAAGGTGAGTGTTTACCAATAGAACTGAGAAGAAGAGAAAATAAAAACAGAAAGAGATGAAGAGAGACTGAGGTAATCTAAGGAATTGATCGTCGCCTTCCCCGGCAACGGCGCCAAAAACTTGACACGACTATTTTTTTGTGTGCGCTTGTGTGCTATACCCAAGTGTAGGTAGACGTGCAAGTAGTAACTGGTAAGACCAGGTCGATCCCACAGGGAAGGATAAAAATCAACTGACTTAGATTAGACTCTAAAAGAAAAGAAAATTCAATATTTTAAGAGAAGTGTAGAACACAAAGTTCTACAATTACCAACTACTAAACTTAAAAGCAACTAAATTAAATAAACTAATGATTAGCTATTTAACTAAAACAAGATTTGAAAATGGTTTTTTTTAATAAAAGAAAGTGTTGGGATCACACGAATCCACTATGACTCAGCCATCTACCATGCAAATGCAATTAAGCTCAACGGAGGGCAACTTCTACAGTATCCCGTACTTCTCTAAGGATATAGAATCAATAGTCCTTTCATGACCGGGACTACATCATCACAATTAAGTTTGAAATACACAAAGGTGGTTTAATTCAATAGTTAAGACTCTCACCTCCAATGGTGTTAGCATTGAGGGTGGTTTGCAAAATATATTGAAAGAAAATGCCTTAAGGCTTAACGTTTAAAGACTGTTTTGACAAACTGGGCATTTGGGGACAGTTTGATAACAAATCAGTAAAGCAGAAAATCTTGGAATACTGTATTAGATGTCCTCAAGAATCAGAGGTCTCGATCGATCGACGCGCTTTCGATCGATCGAACTTCGTCATCTCTCGATCGATCGAACTATATTCGATCGCTCGACTAAGTCTCTGGTCCGATCGATCGAACTACATTCGATCGATCGAACACAAGAATAAAAATACTGCATGGCAGAGGCCTGAAATCACGGTTTCATCGCGATTTCCCAACCCCGAACTACTCAGACATGGTCTGGGAAGTCTCAGATTTATTTTTAACGTAAAGGTTCATTAAAGGCATGTTTGTTTGCGAGTTTTTCATGAAAAACTATGAAAACTAAGGATTTTAACTTAACTAGCATGTAATACTACAATATTGAAGGTTAAACTACGAAAAAAGAAGTGCAGAATGTAAATAAACTAAAACGAAATAACCTGGAGAAGACAACTACTATTAGACTTTAAGAAATCCAAGGTATAATGGTGAATCTTGACAAAACCTACAAAGAAAACACAAAGAAACTCTCTACTCTCTATGAAAACTGATGAAACAAAGTTGGGCGTCCCCCTGGACGTAAACAAAACAAATATATATAGCATAAACCTAATGCTAGGGTTCAAAACCCGTTTCTGTTGTATGCGCGAATAATCTGATAAAAGGAATCTTCGATCGATCGAACAACTCTCGATCGATTGAACTTCCAGAAACGTCGATCGCTTGAACTCAACTCGATCGATCGCTCGAACCTTGTATTTCAGCTTTGAGTTGTCTTCATCTGTACTAAGCACTTCCTTTTATCAACATTCTTCAATTTTGTACACAGCAGCAGTAGTCTGCACAAATAATCACTAAAACAATACCACTTATCATAATTTAATCAATTTGTGTAGAAACTGGTATTGTAATTCAAACTGCAGATAAACAGGGGAATTGTATACTTTTCTAGTGTATTTTCCTCTTTTAGCGCGGTTGTATTTTACAAATACCCCCACTTGTCAGTGGATCCAAGAGTCCAAGTTATATTTGGGATGAGTCAGGACAATGTCAGTGTTATATATTGAGTTGATGCATACATGAACATGAATGACTAGATGAGCTTTAATAATGATGTCATTTTATAGACTACATATCTGTAAATACTCTGCAAGCATTTACATTCACTCAGCTTTATATTCTACATCCAACTGCTCATGGTTATGAGAATGTAGGGGAAGAGTACCTGACAGGAGGCTATCAGGAGAAAGCCTACTACGGTGGGGGCTATGCAGTAGATGACTACTTCGCAAGCTAAAGACATTGAAGCTGTGCCGTAGTTAGTTTATGTTTATGATTTAGAGACTTTGTAATAATATCAGGTTTTAATCGGCAGGTGTTGCCATAATACTTTGTTATGTTGTCGCAGATATTTACAGTTTGTAATAGTTTAATATTAAGCTCTGACTTATGTATGTTGAACTTAGATATTCCCAATGTGTGGTTTGATTCATTACTCTAATGATTAGACTTTGGTTATGGACAATATGGTGACTTTCAACTGTCACGGCCTATAGGTCCAAAAAGGAATTTAAATTTTCTATTTCTGCTACTACAAGGTGTGACAAGATTTTTGGTATCTTGGCCTAGGATTGGTAGTCGCGCTCACCAATTGTCCAACATTTCTTAGTATGAACCTTAAGATTCCTTGAGATAAGGGTTGACTCTAAGTAATGTTTCAAAAATTATCCGTGTGGAGTTTTCTTGCTATTAATGTGATAATAGTTGTAACTACTATGTTTAGTTTATGAACTACCTTATGTGATTGTTTCTGGATTGACGACTAACCGATAGATGTCTATATAGGTACCCAACCCTACTACATTGATGGCAGGGAGACCTACTCGGAATCATCCCGTACACCTCAAGCTGCTGACCCGACTGGATTGTTTGAAACCTTCGTGCGAAGGATGGAACAGGTTAACAACCCCAACGTGAACTACGATAATAACCATGGACCACCTTCGAGACCAGTGGAAGATCAAATAATGGAGCATTTCCATCATTTTCATCTGGAGAAGTTTGATGGGAATACTGAATCATGGCAAGAAAAACAATAACTCTAGAAGATGGAAGCAATCTTCCACACCCTAGGATGCAATGAGATCGAGAAGCGTCGACTGGCTACATTCCAATTGACTCATGCGGCAACTGATTGGTGGGAATCAGAGAAGGCGACTATAGAAGATGATGCAGTAGGAAGAATGCCCTGGATTATATTCAAAGGGCTTTTTTTTTGGAGAACTACTTTCCTTAGGCGGAAAGGAACAAGAAGGAGAGAGAATTCATTGAGCTAAGGCAGGGGAACATGAAAGTAAGGGAGTATACAGTGCAGCTCGAACAGTTATCCCGATTCGCCCTTCATATGATTGACACTCCAGAGAAGAAGAATAAGCAATATCACTAAGGCCTCTCACTACCACTTCAACGGATGACTCTGAATCATTAGGGCAAGACTTTCAAGGTCGTGGTAGGAATGGCAATCGGTCATGAGGATATAACAATCAGGAACAAGGATGCTTTGGGAATTGACCACCCCTAGGAATAATCAAGGACTGAGACCCCCAATGCAGTTCCAAGGAAACAAGCGCAACTAGACTGGTGAAAGGAAGCCATCACCTGAATTTCCCCATAACCAAGCTGTAGCCCAAGCACCTCTCCCACAAGGACTACCTACTGCCACTTAAGGCAATATCGACAGATGCTATAATTGCAGAAAACCTGGTCATTTAGTTAAGGATTGCTGAGCTCAATAGAACTATAACCGTCCAAAAGTCACCTGTTATAACTGTGGTAAGCGCGACCATATGACTAAGAACTTTAGAGTACCCCGCAGAGGATACAATGGACCAGCTGCTCTGGGCTAAGTTAGATAGAGTCGTTTGAATGCTATCATCCCAGAGGACGTGGGATATGGTGAAGCTGAGCAGCAAAACATAGAAGGTACTCTTACATTGTTCTGTACTCGAGTTAAAGTTCTATTTGATGCTGGTGCTTCGAATTCATTTATTACAATCGGAATTGTCAAACTGTTGGGTTTCATACCCCAGGCGCTTGATGTAGCCTTGAATGCGGTATCACCTTTGGGAGTGACCATGAGATTAGAGAAAGTGTGTAAAGGACTGTACATTAACCCTTTATGATAGAAATCTTCTTGCAGATCTAGTCATCTTGTCAATGAAGGAATTCGACATCATCTTAGGAATCGACTAACTCACGAATTATCATGCTAAGTTGGACTGTGCCAATAGGATGATTACCTTTTTGATACCAGGAAGTCTTTCTTTTAATTTCTAGTATAACCCCTCTAGTGATGCTTTTTTCACCATCCGTCTAGCAGCTATCGAGAGCTCGAGTTCAGACCTCACTGTAACACAGATTTGGTAGTTCGAGACTTTGAGGATATGTTCCATAATGTTTTAGGATTGCCACCTAAGCATGAGATTGACTTCTGCATCAAGTTAGTACCTGGCACTTTACCGTTATTGAAAGCTCCTTATCTGATGGCACTGATGAAGATGTAATAATTGAAGAAGGAAGTCTAGGAGTTGGAGGACCTCAAGTTTGTTTGATCAAGCACATTTGTTAAAAAGAAGGATGGAACTCAGGGACTATGTATTAACTATAGGGAGCTTAACAAGGTTACGATTAAGAATAAGTACCCACTCCCTAGAATCGCCGATTTGTTTGATCAGCTGCAAGGAGCAATGATTTTCTCAAAGATTGATCTATGTTTAGGATACCCACCAACTGTTGGTTTGACCTGAGGATATTTCGAAGATTGCTTTTAGGATAATATATGGGCATTATGAATTCTTGGTCATATCTTTTGGATTGACTAGTGCCCCCACAATATTTATGGACCAAATGAACAGAGTCTTTAGACCCTACTTGGACTAGTTCATTATTGTGTTATAGATGATATTCTGATCTACTTGAAAACCAAGGTGGAACATGTGAGGATCGAATTACAGACCCTCCAAGATAACCAATTGTATACGAAGTTCAGCAAGTGTGAATTTTGGCTAATTCTAGGACATGTTGTCTCACAAGATGAAATAGCCATAGACTCGTCGAAGATAGACGTAGTTCTAGATTGGAATGTACCTACCACTGCGATGAAAGTCAGAAGTTTTCTTGGTCCACTGGGATATTATCGGAGATTCGTGGAAGGATTCTCGAAGATTGCAGCTCCTCTTACTAGACTAACAAAGAAGAATTTGAAGTTTGAATGGGGTAACAAGCATGAACGTGCATTCTAGGAATTGAAGGAAAGATTGACCATAATGCCAATGCTTGTGATACCCAAGAATGGTGAACAGTTCACCATTTTTAGCAACACATCACACCAAGGGATCAGATGTGTTCTCACACAAGATGGGAAGGTAATAGCATATGGATCGTGATAATTGAAACTTCATGAGTTGAATTACCCTACACATGACCTCAAGATAGCCGTGTTTGTCTTTGCACTCAAGATTTGGAGGCATTACCTCTATAGTGAGAAGTTTGATATATTTTCAGATTATAAGAGTCTAAGATACTTGTTCTCTCAAAGGGAGCTGAACATAAGACAACGACGTTGGATGGAATTGTTAAAGGATTATGATTTTACGTCACAGTATTACCTTGGAAAATCAAACGTAGTTGTCGATGCTTTAAGTCAAAAACCTTGGAGGATAGTAGTAGCTTCTCTTATGGTCAAAGAGTTGCAAGCATTGGAAACTTTGTCCGAATTCGGTATTCAGGTCTCAGACTCGAATGAAGGGTGACACTTTGGATGTCTTATGGTACAATCAACACTCATTAGGTATATTTTGGAAGCATAGAAGAAGAATGAAGGACTTTAGCAATGCTTCGCAAGCATCGCAGTGAAGGAACCAGAGAATTTGAGTATCAAATCAGATAGAGCACTCAGATGTAGAGGCAGACTTTGTGTGCCAGATGAGGATAATCTTAGAAAGGATGTATTGGATGAAGCACACAAGTCGCGAATGACTATCCACCCAGGAGGTACCAAGATGTACAAGGATTTGAAGAGGAGCTTATGGTGGGAATTAGGTATGAAATGAGAAGTTTCATGTCTTAATGTCTTACGTGTAAGCAAGTGAAAACGGAACATCAGAAACCACCCAAACTTCTATAACCGTTACCAGTTCCTGGATGGAAGTGGGAACACATAACTATGTATTTCGTGGTAGGTTTACCAAGTTCTCAGCATAACCACGATGCTATTTGGGTAGTTGTAGACCGACTCACCAAATCAGCGCATTTTACAGCTTATAGTATGTTGTATCCAGTCGAACGCTTGAGCCGGATGTACTTACAACAAGTCACACAAGTGCACGGTGTGCCAGTCTCTATTGAATCCAACCGCGGCTCGAGATTTACAGCAAAATTCTGGAGGAGTTTGTAGACAGCTATAGGAACTTTGCTAAGCTTGAGCACTGCCTTTCACCTACAGACTGATGGATAGACTGAACGGGTTAAAAAAGTAATGGAGGACATGCCTCGAGCATGTGTTATTGATTTTGAGAGCTCATGGGAGACTCATTTATCATTGGTCGAGTTTTCATATAATAACAATCACCACTCGAGCATAAAGATGGCACCCTTTGAGGCATTATATGGAAGACCATACCGATCACCTTTATGCTAGGTAGAAGTTGGAGATAATCAACTACTTGAACCTAGATTAGTTTGAGAAACTAATGAGAAGATCCAAATCATGAAAGAAAGGATGCGAATAGCACAGAATAGGCACAAGAATTATGCGGATAAACGCCGCCGAAGTTTTGAATTCAGTGTTGGAGATCACGTGCTTCTCAAAGTATTACTGGTGTGAGGAAAGTTAGCACCGCATTTCATTGGGCCGTTTGAAATTCTTGAACGTGTAGGAAAGGTTGCCTACAAACTTTGCATTGCCACCTAAGATGTCAGGAGTGCACAATGTCTTTCACGTTAGTTTGTTGAGGAAGTATGCTCATAATCTGAGTCATGAGATCAACTTTAAAGACATCGAGGTACATAACAATGTATCGTTCCATGAAGGACCAGTGCGAATTTTGGATCGAGGAGTTAAGAAGTTGAGGAATAAGGAAATTCCATTAGTGAAGATTCAGTGGAAGTTTCACGACACATGAGAAGCTTCATGGGAGCTAGAGTCAGAGATGCATGAAAAGTACCCAGATTTAAGCGACACTTAGTTTGGATTTCAGAGATGAAATCTTTATTTAGAGGGGGATGATGTAATACCCTGTAATTTTGAATGTATATTAATAAATAAGACTTGTCACTATTCTCTGTATTACTGAATGATCCTTACCCTTCTGTAGGATAAAGTGGTACCCCAATCGATTGGAAATTTTCCCAATCAATTACCACTTTGTGAATACCAATTGATTGCCGTCCATTCCAATCGATTGCCACCCTATTGTCTGAATCCCTGACGCGTCTGTAGGAAATTGATTATAAAACTCAGATTTGTGCAACAGAAAAATAAGTGTCAAAACTTTGATAATCAGAATCTACTACTCATGTGAATCTAGTATCATGTAGAGAAGAAAGATACCTATTGGTGTTGAACCCAATTCAAAAATCAGCAAAACTTGGATTAGTTCTTCCTTTTTGTGAAAATAGCAGCTTCTTCTACATAATCTTCACTCATATGTCTCCGTTGGATGCACGCGCAAAGTCTAGAACTTGAGGGAGTTCAACTAGAGAGAGAAAAGGTAAAGGGAATACTATAAAATGGATTCTGGAGACCTAGGGCTTAAAAAATGACCGGTAAAATAATTCTTCATGTAGGTCTATGATTTATAAGTATTTCCACCGACCTTAGGTCCAATCGATTGGTCAAAGTGGCAATCGATTGCCATCCTAATCGATTATCAAAATAGCAATCGATTGCTATGCCAATTGATTGGATTGCTTCCAATCGATTGGTCTCCTTCTTTCTTGTCTTCTTACATTCTTTGGAGCTAAGAGTGGGACCTCCTAGGTTGTTTATTGTTGGCTCAGATTAGTTATCTTTGATCAACAAATTAACTAAATAATCAGTTAACATTTACTCTACTATAAAGTGATAACTGAACTCCAACGCAAAAGAACAAATCTGAAGCGATAACTAGACTTGTATGGTGTACTAATTTTCCTCTACCATCAACATTCATAATCATATTCAGGCAACTGCATAAATTGTTACTGTCAACCTGAATGATGATTACTTCTTATATTCCTTGAGTCTCATTCACCCCTCATGATTACCAAACATGTTGATAACTACTTATCAACAAGATTGCAGTTCGCAGTAATCAACTTGATGACATTCTCAAGGGAATGCTTACTCTTTATTAGAGGGTAGATTCTATCTTGACAATATATGTTCACAACCCTATAAACATGATATACCCAAGATACCCAAATGGTGATCTTTTATAGACCTCACTGATTGGTAAGTCAAAGTAGTCATATCCACAGTCTGTGTTCATAATCGTCTCAAGATTGAGAACACGTACCTTATACAAGTTATTAATTCCTATTGACTGTTGACAGTCTTAAGTGTAAATAGGAAAACTCAGGTCTATCAATGCACTATAAGCACTAGCATATTAACCAAGAGATATACTCTAGTGATTAAGATTCATTGCTCCATCAAATGGTAGTTAATCATGCTACAGTGTAAACCTGATGAGATATCCAGTCTCATCATCCACTATGACCAATTCTAATTATTAAGGAATAGTAATTTGTATCTCAATTGTCTGTATCTCATACACACACAAATTACTTACTATGATACTTAAAAGGATTAACAATCATCTCATGAGAAAAACATACACAATGAAATGTAAAGCTGATATCCATATATTAAAATGCCAATGTCTCATACATAAAGTAAGGGTTTAAGGGCACAATCCCAACAAACTTCCTCTTGCACTCATAACCATTCAGGACTACATCTGAGACCTAGACTATCTAGATGAAGATCAAAGACCTTCTGGGGCAAGGCCTTTGTAAACGTATCCTTATATGACATAAAGTTCGAGTCAGTGTATCCTACTGGAATCAACTCATCCCCGCCATACATAAATATTTAATCTTTAGTCCTTCTCAATTACTTAAGAATGAGCTTAATGGCTTTCCAGTGCTCTGGACCAAGATTCAATTGATATCTACTAACCATGACAACGGCATAGCAGATATCTAGTCTAGTGCATAACATCACATACATGAGACTTCCTACTACTGAAGCATAGGAAACTCCTACTATGCGATTCTTCTCCTCCTATGTCTTAGGACACTGGTCCTTGGAGAATGCTAAACTATGCCTGAAAGGTAATAAACCTTTCTTTGAGTTATCCATAGAAAACCTAGTTAGTACTTTCTCGATATAACCAGCTTGAGATAATCCCACTATCTTTCGCTTACGATCCCGAAAGAGCTTTATCCTAAGGACATAGCTCGCCTCTCCTAGATCTTTCATATCGAAAGTACTAGCTAGCCAAACCTTAATTGATGACAATGCCCCTACATCATTCCCAATGAGTAGAATGTCATCAACATAAAGCACAAAAGCACCACCTTACCTTCACATTTCTTGTATACACAATGCCCATCTAGATTCTATATGAAACCAAACGACTTGACCGCTTGGTCAAAATGAATGTTCCAACTCCTGGATGCCTGCTTAAGCCCATAAATGAAATTTTATAACTTGCATACCAAGTTACCTTTCCCACCATCTATGAACCCTTCTGGTTGCTATATATAGATGTCCTCCTCAACATTGCCATTCATGAATGTAGTCTTAACATCCATTTACCAGATCTCATAATCTAGGCATGCAGCAATGGATAAGAGTATTCTGATGGACTTGAGCATGGCTACTGGTGAGAATTCCTCACAGCCTATGCCCTCCCTCTGAGTATAACCTTTCGCTACAAGCCTTGCCTTAAAGGTCTCAACCTTTCCATTAGATCCTCTTTTCCTCTTTTAGACCCACTTACAGCCAATGGGTTTACTATTGGCAGGAAGTTCTACAAGATCCCATAGCTGACTAGAATCTATAGATTCTAATTCAGCCTTCATATCTTTAACCCAATGAGCTGAATCAACATCAGTCATTGCCTCTTCATACTTGGTAGGATCAGATTCAGATTCTATAGAGACCGCTTGAAAAACTTCTCCCAAGAACATGTATTTGTCAGGCTGGCTGACCATTCTCCCACTACGATGAGGTACCGGTGTGGAAAAAGGTAAAGAAGTGGTATTCTCTTGTCTTACATTGTTATCAACTATTGGAAGAATATAGGAATATCCATCTATTTCTCTCATATCTATCCTTCCTTTAGGTTTACAGTTCATGATATAATCATCCTCCAAGAAAACATCATTTGTACTAACAAACACATTTTGTTCTTTTAGATCATAAAATTACCATCCATAAGTACCCTTTGGATACCCTATAAAGTAACATACTTCCAATCTAGTTTCCAATATCCTCATCTTTCATTTCAGCATATGTGTTGGACACCCCCATATTCGGAGATGTTGTAAAGATGGCTTATGTTCAATCCACATCTCCCATGGTGTCTTAGGAGCGAATTTGCTTAGAACAAGATTTAGTATGTACGCAGTGGTTTCTTCTGAATAACTCATTATCGACCTAGTCATGTCTAAAAGAGTCCGGTTCCTTCTTTCCGCTACACCGTTCTACTGAGGCGTACCGGGTGTAGTACTGTGACAGAATCCTATTCTATACGAGGTGATCAATAAACTCATTAGAGAGGTACTCGCCTCCTCAATTGAATGGCTTTAATATGTGTTCCTAATTGCTTCTCCACTTCAGCCCTAAACTCTTTAAACTTTTCAAAGGCTTCAGACTTGTGCTGCATTAGGTACACATATCCATACCTGGAGTGATCATTAGTAAATGTAATAATATACTCATGTCCACCCAGTGGTCTAATATTTATTGGTCCACACACATTAGTATGAACTAATTCCAACAATGCATTGGCCCTATTGCCCTTTGCAGGAAAGGGCATTTTGGTCATCTTACCCTCTAAACAAGACTTACAGACTTCCATTAGTTCGAGAACCAATTCGCACTAGTAATGACCCCGTGCAATGCACGGGAGAGTTAGCAAGATAAAGTATCACAGGACAAAAAAAAAGATTTAAATTAAAAAAATAGAAGAAAGATATTGCAACTGATTTAAAACAAAAAAAAATTGTATATTTATTTATGACGTGTGTAAATGTCTCATAAAAGAGAGATATTTGTCCAACTAAAAAGTTTAAAAATATTTAAATAATATGATTTTTTGTGAAGTCACCCAATTACATCTATTTTTCTTTTCTTTTTTCCTTCAGAAGTATGAAAAAAAAAAAAAAAAAAGAAGCCAATATGATTACATGCTCCAAATTATTGTTTTTGGAAAAAGCAATAAAGCATTTCTTTATTCTTTTCATTTTACTTTCTTTTCGTTTTACTTTTTTTTCAAAAGCCAATATTGATGACATGTGTATATTTATTAATGACATCTTATCAAATATATATATTGATGACGTGTGTAAATGTCTCATAAAATTAGATTAAATTTTACAAATCCATGCAATAAAAAAAATAAAAAGCAAAAATAATAATAACTGACCCTTCTTCATAAACAATCTTCACATGCTCTTGTAATCTTCTTCAAATTGATCTTCATAGCTCCTCCTTCAAAGAAAACTGAAAACTAATTAAAGTCAAATTTAAAAGATAAAAGGAAAGATAGTTATACTTGTGTACAAAATAATTTATTTTTGTATGATTTATATAGAGAGATAAGCTAAGCTTGAATCAATGCAAAATCTATTTGAAGTTTGAAAAGAGTAAATATATTATTTATTTCAAATTTCAAAAGTATCATCCATCTTTTAACGGGTTTTATTAACAACCACATAAATTGCACCCCCAATATTCATAAGTCACAAACAAAAATTTGTTATGACATTCTTATAAAGAATGTTGTGACCGGTCTTATATACTCATCTAATATATATATATATATATGCATATATAAATCAAAGCATTAGACCTTTTAAAAATTGAATTGTATACATTGTAATGCAAATACACGATTATTCCATAAACAGAATATAAAAGTAAATAAACTTGCCTTTTATGTTTACACCTCTTATCTCATTAAGCAGTTTGCTCTTGGTACCAAAAAGAAGAAGAAAAGAAAATAGTTCATCTTCCTGCCCCTGTAATAGAAACACAAACACTATCAAACATGAATATATCAAGCCAAGTTTGGAAGTAAAAAAAAAAAAAAAAAAACTATAAATATATGAGATGGTAGAAGATAAAGAAAAAATAAAAACCTATCAAACATGAACATATCAAGCCAAGTGTGGAAATGAAATAGAACACAAAACTGTAAATATATAAGATGGTTAGAGATAATGGTTGGACATGGAGGAGGTTAAAGATGAGGATTGGAGATGAAGAATATATAAATCAATGACAAATATTGGTTCACATTAAAATCTTTAAGGATAAAAATATCTATGCTATTAAATATAAAAATTTTTGTTATGCGTATATCTAGTTTTACAAAGTATAACAATATTAGAAAGACTATATGTTATCATTAATTGTAAATTTCAAATATGAAACGGTGTCAAACCTTACCAAGATTAATAGGTACATTCAAGTAATTTTTTAATAAAATTCAAAAACACCATTTGATTAGTATTAAAATAAAAATTAAAAAAAACACCACTTGATTTTTGAATAAACTTAAGCATATGTTTTTTTTTAAATAAGAAACTTAAACATATACTATATGTTATCCATTAAGTGAGTGAGTTATGGAGGGGGGTTATCATCCAATAAAATTTGAATTGGATAAATTTGACATATTCATTGAATATTAATAAGAAAATTCTAAAATAGGAAAAGTTTATAGAATGTGCCACTTGGCAAAAGTAAAATCCTTTGTTTTCATATATATATATATATTAGATAAGATCCCTTCTATGACTAGTCTGCCAATCCTATTTAGATTGATATGGCCAAGCCTCATATTCCAAAGCCTTATCGGATTAGTGGAAGGTTCCTTTCTTTTAGATGGTATATTTACCACTTAGTTATTAAGTTTTGTATTAGAATCTTTAGAATAATTGGAGTTATCACATACGAGCCATTTGATTTAATACTAGAACACACAAAAGAACCATTTTTTTTATCACAACTTCAGTTCCAAAAGAGAAAGAATAATTTTTATTAGAAAGTTTTGAAACTGAAATTAAATTACGTCTCATTAATGGGACGTAAAGTACATCGGATAAAACCAAAACTTTATTGTCTAGAAATTCTAAAACTACCACCTCTATAGAAACCATAGATACGGTTGCACTAGAACCTAGAGTCAGTAGGATCTCCCCATCACTGTACCTTCTGGTTAATCTGAACCCCTGTAATGAATTGCAGATATGGTTAGTCACACCAGAATCAATACAGCAAGTGTTTGAAGTATCCGTTATAAAACTTACTTCAATTATATGTGATTCAATTATACTTTGAACTCTTGTAGCTAAGAATTCTAGACAGTTCCTCTTCCATTGGCCCTTCTCACCGCATTGGAAACACTTTCCTTTACCTTGCCACCCACCTTCCCCTTGCCCTTAACTTTTCCCTTGGATTTTGCAATCTTCAGGACCGGTCTAACACTTAGACCACTAGTGCCAGCCTTCGGGAAGAAGAAGAGTTTTTCTCAACGTTTAGAACGTTACCCCCAGGCTTGATCACCCCTTCCGCTGTCAAAAGTAAACTCATCAATTCGCTAATTAAAAAATTCATTTAATTCATGTTCTAATTAAGTTTAAATTGAGCGAATGATGGTGACAGCGAATTGAGGATCATATCAACTTGGGTCTATGAGTCAATGTTGGCACCCAGAGTCTCCAGTTCATTTAAATAACAGATCAATTTCAAAACATGTTCTTTGACTAGAGTCCCTTCTGACATTTTTGCACTCATTATCTTTTGTATGGCTACCTGTCTGGCAGGCCTGCCATACTCCCCAAACATTTCTTTGAGGCTCTTGATAATGGCATTGGCAAAGTCATTCGATTGGAATTGGTGTTGCAACACACCAGCCATGGAGGCTAGAATATAGCAACGGGCTATTCCATTCGATTTCTTCTATTTATCAAACTCGCCTCTAGCAGTAGCCGAAGCATTTACAGTGGGTTCTTCAGGGCATGGGATGGTGAGGACATATATGTGATCCTCCGTAGTTAAAATGATGTCAAGGTTGTATTTCCATTATGTGTAGCTATTTCTAGTTAATTTGTTCTGAGTGAGTATAGTGGTAAGTGGACTAAATGCAGATCCAGACATTATGATTTACTGAAAAAATCAAACAGACAAAATAAACATGGATATCAGAATTTGATAGTTTGGTAGTAAAAGAATCCTGAAAACTCTTTTTGTAAAAACAAAGTTGCCGGAATATCAACGAAAGAGCAAAGCCTCTGTGTGGCAGTCAATACTCGATCTTTCGAATAATCGTGACTTGTCCGCTATGCAACTCTTGCAAAACAAGTTATGACTCCCGAACCTATTTGATCTCTAAGTTTTTGAATAGTGCCCTGTGTGAGATCCCTTATTCATAGCTTAGCTAGTGTGTACCATTAACTGGGATCCAATCACAACCACCTCAAGTAGTGCCTCCGTGTGGTGGTCACCCTCAAACATGTCTGATTGATCCTATTCGTATGAAGTTCACATCTAGTAACCAATGAGCAGTGTACCCTCCGTATGGAATGATCACCCCTCGCAAGGTGACACAGAATGCACTACTCATCTTACAGTGAACCGTTAATGGAAGGTTGTGGCAGTTATAATAATAAGTCCTTCTCCCACTAGATTTATTAATTAAGGATTTTGTTTTTAGAAAAATTGTCTCTTCACATTACCCATAAACATCCAATGTTTACTAATGTATCGAAGACGGTTTTTAAATTTTATTTTAGAAAACTTATTTTTATCATGCATGTAGTAACAATATTTAAAATTCCAATCACAAACAAGCATATAAAAAAACAAAAATTGAAATAAAAGCATTCATATGCCCTTATCTCATGGATTTTCTAATTCTAGAAATAGAAAACAACAATAAAATAAATAGGCTAGGGAAACCTATGCAACTTTCCTTTTCGTAGGAATGAAGTCGCAGTGCCCTTCACATATGCCTTAAAACCAAACCAAAAATTTAAAATAATCACCAATCACAAACAATAAATACAAAATTTAAAATTTGATCTTGGACCATGGGAGACAGAGGAATAATCTTTGCTGCAAAAGGTTAGTTGCACAAATAACCATGCATATATAACAATATATCAACCGGAAGTCCTAGATGACATGCATATATCCTAAATTGGATTCATGAATGTTTCGGTCTCATAAAACAGTAATCCATGTTCTCTGTTTGACCCAATCGATTGGCATTAATCCCAATCGATTGCCAATCCCAATCGATTGGTTCTAATTCCTAATTGATTGGATAAAAATAGTAAAAAACTTTTAAGATTTTAGAAACTATGTATAAAACCTTATTGAACTTATAAAATTTTCAGAGAACATATTCTGGATAATAAACAGTGGCAATCGATTGGATCAAAACACCAATCAATTGCATCCCCCAGATCAATGCCAATCGATTGCATCAAATAGAAATTGATTGTCATATCTAGATCTATGGCAATCGATTGGATTGAGAACCAATCTATTGCCTTGGATCCCAATCGATTGGCGAGAAAAACCAATCGATTAGCACCATTTTAATCCAGAATCTCACAGATTTATTTTTATAACCAAAATGATTATAAAAACACATTTCTGTGATTGTAATTTTATAAAACACCTATAACTATGTATGTAATCACATCTAGACTTCCTAAACATTTTACTAGATTCGTTTAAGCGAGGCTCTGATACCAATTATAGGAAATTGATTACGAAAATCAGATTTGCGCAGCGGAAAAATTGTTTTCAAATCTTTGATAATCAGAATCTACTACTCATGTGAATCTAGTATCATGTAGAGAAGAAGGATACCTATCAGTGTTGAACCCAATTTAGAAATTAGCAAAACTTGGATTAGTTCTTCCTTTCTATGAAAATGACAGCTTCCTCTAGATGATCTTCACTCCTATGTCTCTGTTGGATACACGTGCAAAGACTAGAACTTGTAGGAGTTCAACTAGAGAGAGAAAATGCAAAGGGAATACTATAAAACTAATTCTGGAGACCTAGGGTTTCAAAAACAACCAGTAAAATAATTCTGTACGTAAGGTCTCCAGTTCATAAGTGTTTCCACCGACCTTAAGTCCAACCGATTGCATAAAGTGGCAATCTATTGCCATCTCAATCGATTGACATGCTAATTGATTGGATTGCTTCTAATCGATTGGTCTCCTTCTCTCTTGTCTTCTTACATCCTTTGTAGCTAAGAGTGGGACCTCCTAGGTTCCTTATTGTTGACTCAGATTAGTAATCAATTCCCATGACCAAACTCTTTGATCAACAAATTAACTAACTAATCAGTTGATGTTTACTCCACTATAAAACGACAACTGAACTCCCACGCAAAAGAACAAATCTAAAGCGATAACTAGATTTGTTTGGTGTACTAATGTTCCTCTACCGTCAACATTCATAATAATATTCTGGCAGTCAGATAAACTCTTGTTGTCAACCTAAATGATGATTACTTCTTATATTCCTTGAGTCTCATTCACCCCTTATGATTACCAAACATGTTGATAATTACTTATCAACAAGGCTGTAGTTCTCAATAATCAACTTGGTGACATTCCCAAGGGATTGCTTACTATTTATCAGAGGGTAGATTCTATCTTGATAATATATGTTCACAACCCTATGAACATGAAATAGCCTAAATACCCAAGTATTGATCTTTTATAGACCGCACTGATTGGTAAGTTAAAGTAGTCATATACACTGTTTATGTTCATGATTGTCTCAAGATTGAGAATATGTATCTTATACAAGTTATAAGTTCCTATCGACTGTTGACAGTCTTAAGTGTCAATAGGAAAACTCAAGTCCGTCAATGCACTATAAGTACTAGCATATCAACCAAGAGTTATACACTAGTGATTGGGATTCATTACTCCAGCCAATGGTAGTTAATCATGCTACAGTGTAAAGCTGATGAGATATCCAATCTCATCATCCACTGTGGCAAATTCTAAGTATCAAAGAATAGTAATTCGTATCTCAATTGTATGTATCTCATACACACACGAATTACTTACTATGATACTCAAGGATTAATAATCATTTCATGAAAGAAACATACACAATGAAATATAAAGCTGATATCCATATATTAAAATTCCAATGTCTTATACATAAAGTAATAGTTTGAGGGCACAATCCCAATAGTGTCCCTATTTCAATCGATTGCCCATCAATCCAATCGATTGCCATAAAATATCTGATGCCAATTGATTACCATCTGGCAAAACTTAGTTTCCAAGTTTGCTTCGTGTGTTGATGCGTGGCACCTCATTTCTTTATATATATGAGTTCATTTTTGTGGAGATAGGTTATTGAACTGTTTTCTTGAGTAAGGGAGGGTTATATATCTATATACATATATACACACATTTATATATATATACACCACATAAACACACACACACACACACTGCCTTGGGTAGGAAGAGAAGGAGATGGAAAAAGAAAGAAGAAGGAAGGAGAGAAAGAGAAAGAGAGACAAAGACTGAGACAGAGGAGAGAAGAAGAAAGAGGAGAGAGAAAATCTTGGCCTCCATATCCAAACACACACACACACACACACACACACACACACACACACACACACACACATACACACATACTTGAGGCGAGTTCTAACTTACTTGGTTCACACATAATTTAATGAAGGTAAACAATGATCTCATGCATAAAGCATGAATTGGTGTCAGAATGTGGATGAGTTTAAGAGCAGCCACTTTGTGCAAATAAAACCTTAAGTTAGTTACCGCACTCATCGCTCCTGTATTGGTGGATCATTTCTTGATAATTCCCTTTATTCTTAAATCACAATAAAAAATACTAATTGACATGATAATCCTAACAGCATCTTCCCTAAATCTGTAAGTAGAACTAAAAAGCCAATCTGGTATCTAATGGTTGAGCTTGGAAAAGTCCACCTTCATTTGGTTACATATAGAAAGGAGATAAGTTTATTAGATATGAGCACAAATCATCTCTACCGAACCATGAAAAGAATTTCTAAAGCTAGCAAGTAGCAAAGGATGAGAAGTCCATTCAACTAAAAATTTGGAGCCGGAAAAACCAAAATGCTACACAACATTTAAATTCCTCTTCCTCTCCCTTCTGATTTGTTTTATTTTGGTATTATCCGTTTTTCTTTTCCTTTTTGTGGGAAGGATTAAAATCTGGATCTTAATTCAACCCCATCACTATCCTTTAGACTTGACCAAAACACAAGAAGTACATAAAAACTAAATATGACAAGTTGAAGTGGAAGAACTTACTCAAGCCTGGAATATCCTCCAATTTGATGACTTTTTTTAGGTATACCAACTTCTTTCTAAATAAAATAAGTCCTTGATTAGACACAGATTTTAAGCATGCATAAAACATAGCATATAACTTGATCACATCAGCTGGTAAAACAAGAAGAGAAATAGTCAACTCTAGAAAATACAAAAAGAAACCGTCAACAATAACAAGTCCTTAAGCCATCTCCCAACAGTACACACACACACATACACACACACACACACAAATTGTAAATGATATATTTGCAAGGAAGGGTCTAATTTGGGAAGTAAAAAGGTTAAAACAGAAGCTAAGATTCGGTCCACTCTAAGATTAAAAGGCGCAAGTATGATGGCAGCCATTTTGTGTTCTATAAGCCATCTCCCAACAGTACACACACACACACACACACACACACACACACACACAAATTGTAAATGATATATTTGCAAGGAAGGGTCTGATTTGGGAAGTAAAAAGGTTAAAACAGAAGCTAAGATTCGGTCCACTCTAAGATTAAAAGGCGCAAGTATGATGGCAGCCATTTTGTGTTCCTTTAGCATACCCATAACGACAAGACAATTGCTAGTTAACAAACTGTACCCAATGGTATCTTTTCCTACCTTCTCTACTGATTTTTTAAATCAAATCAACCATAACGTAATTCATCTAATTTTGGGTTCAGCATCCTACACTAATTGGAACTTCTAATTTCCGAAACGGGTTTTACTTTGGTCGAGGCACCCATAATATTGAAATACAATTTGATGCTTTATGACAGTGGTTGGACAATTCTTACTATAAGTAATTTTTTATGTTTATTTTTTGGCTCCCACTTGTATACACGCAATATCACACTAAATAGAAAGCCCAAGTCCAGGAGCATAATTTTCTGAAACACAGATCCATATTGGATTCAATCTACCAACATGCAAAAACATTCCCCTGCAAGTAACTACGCATAACTTGATCGACAGAAGATAAATTTGAGAAACATGCGAAATGATTATGGCACGTACCTTCTGAAAATCGATACCAGGATAGACAATGTGACAATTTGAGAGCTCTCTTATCTTTTCATCAATCGCCTACCAGTACAAAAAAATTTCAGAAGTCTATGGCTACTTATAGTGATTAATAGAAAATATGAGATCTTAAACCAAATGTAGAATTCAAGACAGTGAAGGAAAGTATTTATCCTGTTATATAAATTCTTTGATGCCTCTAGTAAAACTTCATTCGGTGCATATGAATTTTAGCCCCATTGGGATAGCTTTTTAGGGGCCAACTTATAAGTGATTGTTATAAAATATGTGACCGTTTGGATTATCTTTTTCACAGGTTTTAAAAAAACTGATTCCTTTTCAAAGCCTAAAAAAGTTTTTGAAAAAAAAAAAAAACGCAAAGTAACTCTAGGTCCCAAACATGCTCTTATCCATTTGATTGGTATTTCGGTTACAAGTTCTGCAGAATTCATACACACACAGTCAACTTGGTAAGACTTGAATAACTGTACTGAATGCAATGTTGGACTGAGCAAACTTATCATCTTACGTACCTGCCTCTGACGTCTAACCATAATTGATAAATCAGTGTACGGAAGCTTGGGATCAATTTTGCATTCCATGAGAATCCCTCCATCATAATCTTTAATATACCTAAAAATGTATGTAACGTCTTTCATAAAACAGCCTAGAAGTATGAAACCTGACATACAAAGTGAACAGATCTGAAATCGCCTAAAGTTTGCACAACATACCCATGCCACCTTTCTTTCTCCAAGTAAATCTCTTTTGTAAAGCCCTACAATGTTACTTAAAAAGTTAGATACACTATCCGAAATGAAAACCACCATTCAAAAGAAAAGTTACTTAGAAAGAAAGCAGCAAAGAATTCCAAACTCTCAAAATATCACAAACCTAGGAAGCACCACAAAGGTGCCGGGGATTCGTCAATTTTTCGAAAAATCTAGGATTCAGATGTGGGGGGACTTGTATGCATATCAAAAGAATAAATATACTCCTATACAGTTATATAAACTATTCTACAACTACAATATATATATATATATATTAATGTAACTAAGACATAATTTAAAGGCTCCATAAGCAACACCAGCCTTTTGACATGTCATCCAACTCCCAACATGATTAAATAGACTCCAAAACTTATAATCTTATGTTAGAAACCCTGCTTTTGAGAAAGATAATTAAAAAAAAAACACAATGCTGCAACCCACTGAGAATCGACGCGGTTGCGGAAGCAGTTGTGCATATGGTGCAGATTCTTCGGCCTTTAGAATCATCTTCAGTGTGATAATATTTCCTGCAGTCAGCTCCGCTCTAGACAGGGGTAGAACTGTGTGTATGGTGGGGGGTGCCATGGCACCTCTCACATGTGGTAAATTGTTTTTACTACTACCTCCGTCCCATATTATGTGTCCATTCTGGGAAATCTAACTATTTAAGGGGACAAAAAGAATCTACACCTACTTTCCACAATTGCCCATAACCATTGCACTTCTTTTTTTTGTTTTGTTTTGGTGTTGATTGTAAGGAAGGGTAGTTTGGGAAACTAAGCAAATTTTACATACTAATTTAAGAAAGTGGACAACAATTTTGGGACATCCCAAAAAGGAAAGATGAACACATAAAATGGGACAGAGCGAGTAATATATATGTATGTGTGTTATGCCTCATATTTTGTTGTCTGTTGGCACCCCCAAACAAAAATATCTACTACTCCTCATATTTTGTTGTTTCTAGCACTCCAAAACCAAAAAAAAATATGCTACTCCCTTAGTCACCTTAAATCATTTTATTGCTTTCTTTCACTCTAAACTTCAACCACATGTGTCTGAGAATCATTTGGAATACAAGATTTGGGTAGAATAGCATTACTCTATACAATTAGACCACTCATTATGATAATTCAAACAAACCCCCCCTCTCCAACAACTCTCAAATAGTACAAAATAACCTCACATAGTAAATTTGTAGTCTTGTTGATAAGAAAAAAAAAGTATACTCATGTATAAATAGAACCAAAAAAAATTGTCTCGGGGCAAACCCCCGTGTGTCATTGTTAGATAGCCTACGTAGTAACTCGGCACCCCAAAGACAAAAGCCTGGTTCTGCCCCTGGCTCTAGACACGAGTGCATGACAATAACATCATCTTATTAAGCATATTATCATAGAACCATATAAGAAAATCTTTCCACTCACCCAAGTACAAAAACTTTAATTGGTCTTCTTTGTCAATTATATGCCTTAAATGAAAAGGAAGACATGCTCGGTGAATAGATTTAATAGGAAATTTGATTCATCAATCTCTCTAAATAAGAAGTCAGCTAAATTTCTATACTTTGACTGGGCCAGGCAAAATTTAGACATCTCAAAAGTGGACTGAAAATTTTTGGCTTAAAAGAGAGACTGTTTTTAGCCCAGTTCAAAAGATTTACATATTATATTGTCAGATTTGTTGAAAGACGTATAAAACTAGCACTTTAACCAGCTTTGAACTTGGTAAAAGACGTAGTAGGGAAAGGTAATATTTTATTAAATCATACAATGTAGCAAGAAAAATACTGTTTACCAATTTCATTCTCTCTTGGCCATAAGCATTTCTATTCAACCTTCAACTCAGTCTAAGAACACTACTTGCATCATTGCATGGTACTAATAACTTCACAATGCTTTCCTAAACCATACCTGTCAAAAACCAATCGAACAATGTACTCCTTAGGCATGTTAGGTAGTTGCCTGGCAAATATATTCTTCAAACCCACCAACCTGATGAAACCAAAGCCAAAATGCTTCAATTGAACTCATGCTAATGTTCTATAAATCTTATGAATGGCCAAAACTCAATAACCTAGTTGTTGATTGCTAGCCTAAAGGGCCCTAACGGCTAGAAATAACATTAGTAGCAAATGCACAAACATTTAAAAGAAACGTAGATCTAGCGTGGATATTCATGAATACAGAAATAGTTACCAAACCATATGCTCATCACTACCATCATTTGAAATGCACAAAAACTTTAGTCTTCCTGCTTCCTCCTGTCAATATCAAACATAAGGCTTTCATCAACGGATAACTCCACTATAAAAAATTACAGAGAATTTCACTCCAGGGGAAAAACCAGTTGTCACACTTCACCACGTTCAATCTATCAACAATGTTTTATCATACTCGGACACTGGAACACCATGGGTACTAATCCAAGATACGAACCCATTTTAGTTAAATAGCACTAAACTAAGAAAGCACCTAGTGAACATCCACGGACATGGACGAAGACAGTAGTGTAACAGTAGCAAAAAGAAAAAGCTTGAGTTGTTTTCATTATTATGTGCTCACAAAAACAATCTTCAAATTCCAACTGGCAGAGGGATAAGGGAATAGTCCATCAGAGAGTTTCACACCCATGCATTGACAAGTTAAAACAATACATCGATATTTTATTACTCCAAAGAGAGACATTTGAAAGCACTGAACCTTCTGGTGTTCGATCGATCGAATGTAGTTAAATCGATCGAGACAGACTCTTTGTCAGGTTCTCTGTTTTACAGTTTTAAAGAGTTTTGAAATTAAAAACTTTAATTTTAAAATATTCTGCAAATTTTTCAAATCATTATGTGAAACAGAATGTTCAAACGATTGAATAGTGTTCAATCGATCGAAGGTTCGAGCGATCGAACGGTCTTCGATCGATTTGAAAGCATTGAACCTTCTGGTGTTCGATCGATCGAATGTAGTTAAATCGATCGAGACAGACTCTTTGTCAGGTTCTCTGTTTTACAGTTTTAAAGAGTTTTGAAATTAAAAACTTTAATTTTAAAATATTCTGCAAATTTTTCAAATCATTATGTGAAACAGAATGTTCAAACGATTGAATAGTGTTCAATGATCGAAGGTTCGAGCGATCGAACGGTCTTCGATCGATCGAACTGTGGCAGAGAAGTAAGATGCTGTTTTAAGTTCTAATTAAGTATGTAAAGAGTTTATATACTGTGTGAATCAATTAAGTGCTCCAATAGTTACATATATTTGTTATGTATGCGTGGTTGTACGTTCGACTAACCCTTTTGCAGCAAGATTAATCATACCCTGTATTTTGGAATGTATATTAATAAATAAGACTTGGTATTATTCCCTGTGTCCATACATGACCTTTACCTTTCATTTGGTAAATTTTGAGTACCAATTGATTGTCATTGCATCCCAATCGATTGCCACTTTTTAAGTACCAATCGATTACCATCTTGTCGACCAGAATTCATTACGTGTCCCTATCCTAATCGATTGCCTTCAAATATCTGACATCAATCGATTACCACCTGGTCCCAATAGATTGCCTTCTGTAGATCTTTGTTTTCAACTTTGCTTCGTGTTTTGACACGTGGCTCTCATTTATCTATATATCTAGTCTCATTTCGTCCCCTTAGACTATTTGGAAATTTTAGAGAGAAAGAGAGATTGAATCTATAGCATATATATACTCACATGAACATATATCTATATATACACATATATACATACCATACACACACACTCTGCTAGACTGAAGAGAGCAAAAGAATAGAGAGAAGAGAAGGAAGAAAGAAGAAGAGAAAAAGATAGAGAGAAGAGATAGAGATCAAGGGAAAGAGAAGAGGAGAGAGAAACCCTAAGGTTTCCAAGCTTTCGTAGCTAAACACACACCAAACCCACCCTAGGTGGGTTCAAACACACTTGGTCTCTTTTATATGATGTTTTACAAAGTTTAAAGAAGGAAAGACGTAGTAAACATCTTCCCAAATGTTGATATTGCAAAACATAGATTCTCTTATTTATTTATTATATAAGGGGTTGATTATTCAGATATCGATTTGTATTTCCGTTATGTGACTATAGGGTGATAAGGGATAATGTGATACCAATGAATAGTATGGTTATGAATAAACGGTATAATGTTACAACATTAGATGAGATGTGGATTTGTAAATGAGTTTGTTATCCATTTCGTTTTAATCATAGTAGTCAGGCCACAATGGGAAGTTATGTATCAGTGTAGTACAGAACTTAGGTAGTTTTGATAAGTTCTGGGAATTGTACATGGACGGATGCTTGGTAATGATATGCTCTTAAAAGTCGGTGAGCTATGCATATACTCAAAAAAGGCGGTGAGCTGGACCAAGTAGTCCTAAGATAGCCAGGTGATCGATGATATGATCTTAAAATCGGTGAGCTGTGCATATACTCTTAAAATATAGTGAGCTGGAATCACTGTAGAGTTGCTAAGTTATGGCAATAGATTGATGTGCTGTTGTTCGAAACACTATATCCCTGTAATGCGGTAAGCTGTGCATATGTTCTTAAAAGATGGGGACGGACTGACGTGGAGTCCATGACATGCAGTGAGCTATGAATATGCTCTTAGAAGCAGTGGACAGAATGATGGTATATCCATAGAGTAGAACGATGGAGTCTGTCCATTCAGTCAGAGTATGATGGCTATCGGTCTGAGGATAATAAGACGATAATGTTTGGGTTACGACGAGTTGAATAAAGAGAAGATTCTATTTAGTAGAACTTAACTCATATCTTCATAACTTCTAAATGCTTCAAATAACTGTTACCTAGTTCTTTTTTATTCACTCAGCTCTCAGTAAGCTGACGGCCTTATTGCCTAGACATTCCCCATCCAGACTATCATATTCCTTATAGTACAGGTGACGAGTTCTACGATGCTGGCTACTACACGGAGGGTGAGTACCTAGAAGGTGGCCCTGCGGAGGAAGGCTATAATGGAGAGGAATAATACGCTAAGGCTTACCCCTACGCCAGCTGAAGATGAAGATAACATTAGTTTTGTATATCTATCAACTTTATTATACTAATTGGGGTCAGAGGTGTATAGCCCCCATCAAAAATCTCCACCCGTTCTGCTCAGGAGCAATCCTGAGCTAGATTAACACATCCCGGGCAAGTGGATGGAGAGGAAGGCGAAGGCCCGCCATGAAGGCGTTCTCATAGAGGGTGACAAAACCCGACTGGCGCAGATGAGCCCCGCCGATGGGAATCGCCAAAGAACAATGACCAAAAATTTTATATCTATCCCTAATCCGTCCAAGGTCAGTGACAAGCAGACTGTTGGGAGTCCACTCGTAAGAGAAGGTTACACCAGGACTACCAGAGACCGAGGCCTCATCACCCGACCCAGTGACACAGAGGCTGCGGGGAGCCCCTGGCTTAGCTCATTGTCAAACACCCGAATGGGAATCCTACCTTCACTGTGGTGGTCTGACGGAGTCAATGAAGAAGGGTCCAAGCTCATATCCGGAGTACCTGATCTGGATTGCTCATCTTCTGATCGGGAAGACGAGTTGAAATCTGAATGACACATCTCTAAGGTTCATACGACGGGACAAGAGAGTAGTTGGCGGCCTATGTAGGGGTCGGGAACTGACAAGCGGGTGTATTTGTAGAATATAACCGCACTAAAAGAGAAAAATGCACTAGAAAAGTTTACAATTCCTCTGTTTATCTGCAGTTTGATTTACAATACCAGTTTCTACACAAATTGATTAAACTATGATAAGTGGTATTGTTTTTAGTGATTATTTGTGCAGATCACTGCTGTTGTGTACAAGATTGCAGAATGTTGATAAAAGGAAGTGCTTGAGCCTGATGAAGAAGACTCAAAGCTGAAATAGAAGTTTCGAGCGATCGGGGATGTTTCGAGCGATCGACATTTCGATCGATCGAATTTAGTTCAAGCGATCGAAATTACTGGAAGTTCAATCGATCGAGGGTTTTCGATCGATCGAACATGCTTTTTATCAGATTTTGCGCGCACGCAGCAGAAACGGGTTTTAACCCTAGCATTAGGTCAAAACTATATATATTCATTTCGTTTACGTCCCAAAGGGACGCCCCACTTGTTTTCATCAGTTTTCATAGGGAAGAAAGAGTTTGTCTTGTGGTTTCTTTTGTAGGTTTTTCAAGATTAAACGTTGTTAGCTTGGATTGGTTGTAGTAATCACAGTTTAGTTATTCAAGCTTTGAATATTGCATGTTAGATAGGTAAAAACCATTATTTTCATAGTTTTAATGAAAAGTTCAAAACCAAACGTTACCTTAATGACTTTTTACGTAAAAAATAAATCTGATACTTCCCAGACCATGTCTGAGTAGTTCAGGGTTGGGAAATCGCGATGAAATCGTGATTTCAGACCTCTGCCATGCACTATTTTTATTCCTGTGTTCGATCGATCGAAATGTAGTTCGATCGATCGGAACAGAGACATAGTCGATCGATCGAATGTAGTTCGATCGATCGAGAGATGAAGTGTATCGATCGATCGAATACGCGTCGATCGATCGAGATCCCTGATTCTTGAGGACATCTAATACAGTATTCCAAGAGTTTCTGCTTTACTGATTCGTTATCAAACTGTCCCCATATGCTCAGTTTGTCAAAACAGTCTTTAAACGTTAAGCCTTAAGGCATTTTCTTTCAATATATTTTGCAAACCACCCTCAATGCTAATACCATTGTAGGTGAGAGTCTTAACTATTGAATTAAACCACCTTTGTGTATTTCAAACTTAATTGTGATGATATAGTCCCGGTCATGAAAGGACTATTGATTCTATATCCTTAGAGAAGTACGGGATACTGTAGAAGTTGCCCTCCGTTGAACTTAATTGCATTTGCATGGTAGATGGTTGAGTCATGGTGGATTCGCGTGATCCCAACACTTTCTTTTATTAAGTAAAACCGTTTTCAAATCTTGTTTAGTTAAATAGTTAATCATTAGTTTATTTACCTTAGTTGCTTTTAAGTTAGTAGTTGTTAATTGTAGAACTTTGTGTTCTACACTTCTCTTTGAATAATGAATTTTCTTTTCTTTTAGAGTCTAATCTAAGTTAGTTGATTTCTATCCTTCCCTGTGGGATCGACCTGGTCTTACCAGTTACTACTTGCACGTCCACCTACACTTGGGTGTTGCACAAGAGCGCACAAGATTTTTTCACGTGTCAGGAACCCCAAATCTAAGGTACATATATGGAAGGACTAAGAGTATGTACGATAAGGCATACAGGGTCTTCATAGTCAAGTAACACTCGGTCAGTACGATTCTAGGACACCCCGATCGGTTCGACTACTCTACCAAGGAAAGGGAGCCACCTGACCAAAGGAAGAAGTTAAACCTAAGAAAAAAGAAATCTCACACCCTCACGAGTCCTAACGGGTTCCTATTCTCCAGCCTCGTTTGGGAATGCTAACAAATGAGGGAAAAAATAATGAATTGTAAGGCTAGAGGGACGAATACTTACAAGAATAAAGTGCAGGAAAGTGCTCGGAAGTCTTGATCGGACACTTTTTCTTCGACACCGCTTGGTAGACTCCTCCTATGGGTAGCAGAAGTAGCAAAAATGCTTAAGTGCTGCTTTAATAGACAACATGGACGGTCCAAATGAGCTCAGATCCAATGGTCCAGTAGAACTCCTCCCTTAACGCATGACAGCTGGCGCCTCGGGCAGCCCAAGTGGTACCTCAAAAGGCGTGTGCATTAAATGTATGACATGACAGTTCGGTTAGGTTATGGCTGTCCGACAGCGCTCACACCGATCTCATTAGATCCTACCCAGACCAACCACTACTTGACACGTGGCAGGTACCAACCCCAAGCTCCCGAGATAACCGATCGGTCCAGACACCGATTGACCAAGGCGACCAGTCTAGCGCCGAACAATTCTCCGAGCTACTTCCCAGACGATTTGTCGAGCTATACAAATTTCCAACCCTTATATGATGAAGCAACACACTAGCCTTGGAAATGGGGGGCAGCTGATATGTGCAAAAATATCCAGTGAAAGTAAAGATTCTGCTCCTACCTAACCCGAGCGGTACGCCTTATATTATCAGGTCCCGACCAATAGGCCGGGAAATGACGTACGGGTTGGCTCGTCACGGGCACAGCCCAGCCATGTCCCATTACGTGATCCAGAATGTTCTAGACAGTTTTCTACATAAGCTAGAAGATTAATAGGAATAGTAGATTGTTTTCTAATATGATTAGGAAACCCCCACGAATTGTGCTAATCAATCCCAACCAGATTGTATTACCTTATCAGTTAACTTACATTGCACGAAAAGGTTTTTTATACTAGAAAAGAGATCCCTCACTCTCATAGAGGGGGATCGTACACTTTTCTTATGCATATACACTCACTCGGCCGGTCTCTGGTAGCTCCATCCTCATTGTTGGTTTACCAAAGACCCCCGGTGATTTGATATTATAGTGCAAGTGCCTTGACACACCACGTGGACGTAGATCTCGTCATTAACATAGCTGAACCACATACAAATTCCTCTCGTCTTCTTCTTCTTCTTCTTTCTAATCCAAATTTAGGTATCATCAACGATGAAGATAGAAGATGGGTTTAGAGAATTAAGAAAATTATCACATGAAGAATGTAAATTATAAAATCAAAAAAGAAAAAAATTATGATAATGCAGCAATCATGTAAATGACTTATTTTTGCCACACAATGTAATCTTTCCTTGAGCTCAAGAAACATGGGTGGCAAGAAATTCACGGAATAATCAACACAACTTTCAATAAGTATTCAATTCATTGATAAAAATCAACTGAAATTGTTCAAAAATTCAAAGAAAAATAAAATTAAATGGCTACAAGCGCAATATAGTGACATGGCAATCAGTAGATGGTAAAATTCAATAACTTTGTGATACAGACAGATTTATATATACATATGTATATATAATTATGTAGATATGAGTAGACAAAAAGGGGAATGAACTCACATGTATGCGAGCAAGGACACGAGACTAACATATAGTATTAAAGACTTGGACAGAACTATATATATATATTGTTTATGTTTGTGCTTGATAGATCTCACAATGTTGAGAGAAGCACATAGACATCAGGTACAAAGACGGACTTTGGTAGTAGCGAAAGACCTTGATCGGTCACAACTCACAATATGCATTAATCGGTTATTATTAATAAAAGTCTATAAATAGAGTGAGAAAGAAATGAAAAAAAAAACATAGGATTTTTATAAAAGGTGATGTGGATGATTATGGAGGCTTCATTTGCTTTAGCCTATATACATCTATACAATAAGGAAGAGCGGTGTGAAAACCCCTCCCAATTTAACAACTTTTAATCTTGAACATTGAGACAAGTTTAGATATTTCAGACCGTCGGATTATTTGTCCACCAAAAATGGTTAACCCCATTAAATATTGCATTGTATCCTATTAAAACTCTAAATTAAAACTCAATCTTCCCTTAAATATTGCACAGTTTGATTGTGAACTTTTCAAAGTTTATTTTCCTTTAAATACTGCACGGTTTGATTCATCACACATGAATAAAAAATAGATCTCAGCAAAACAAAAAAGGAATGAAAAATAGTAAAAGTATATTGGCAAATTTTTCTATGCTCCACAGACAGTACTCCCCAAATTTCACTAACCCATGCGAATTATTTTGATTACGAACTTTTCGTGGGAGAGAGAATTTCATGTGTGTGTGTGTGTGTGTGTGTGTGTGTGTGTGTGAGAGAGAGAGAGAGAGAGAGAGAGAGAGAGAGAGAGAGAGAGAGAGAGAGATCACTGACCCTATCCTTCCAAATCTATTTTGAATTGATTTTTTTGGAAAGATATTAAAAGAATAGAGAGAAGTTAGGGGCGTGGTGTTTTTATTTTTTATTTTTTTTTTTCAGTGAGTGGTTAAATGAATTTTTACTTTTGTTTTTAGAGCTTACATGAGGTGCTATGGGTGAACTAAATTTTGGTAGAAAGAGAGAGAGAGAAATCAGTGACCCCACCTTTCTTAATAGATTTTATAGTTTCCTTTTATACGTAATATGATGCATTCTTAATAGATTTTATAGTTTCCTTTTATGAGTAATATGATGTATTCTTATTTCCTTATATCATTACTAGGCATTATATTCTCTCTCTCATGTTTCACTCCCTCTCTCTTTCTCTTCTGTGCCACAAGTCTACTGCGCCATCAACCGTTGTCCTTTGCTTTCGTCTCTCTCTCCCTCTCTCTCTCTCTCTCTCTCTCTCTCTCTGAGTATGTGTGTGTGTGCATGTCTATGCATTTGTGTCTTTGTGTGTGTTTCTGTGTGTGTGACTGTGCATATGGGTGCATGTTTCTGGATGTGTGTGATGAAAGAAAACCATGTGGAACCCTTTAAAGGTTCGCGCAGCGGAAAACAAAATTTTAATGGTTTACTAATCCCATGATCAAGTCTATGATATATACAAAATACATACAACATCCATAGGGGGTTAATCGAATAGTTACCCTTGAAGCGTGCTTTACAAAATATTGAATCTGATTTGTCCCACGAACAGTTCACCAAATCGTCCAAGCATCCGATCTCTAAAAGTATCCACACAAGCAACTCGCTAATTGGAAGAAGGTTTTAATTTTCTTCAACAAAATTGAAGAACAATAAATAATGTCACAATATATATCTATATATATATATATGGTTGTACGTTTAAGTTGAGGGGATGAGTTTTGGTTGGGAAAAACTTATGTGTGCTAGCCATATTGTATCCCATACCTCATATATATAATAATGCTATAAGCCCCTTTCCTAATCTAATTAGAAACTATATTTGATTAGGAAAACTTTCTTAAATCAAATATAAACTAATAGTATTATTATCCTACTTCCATATTAACAACTTAATATCAAGTAGACCCTCACAACTTCTTCCAATTACACATTGCCCTTTTTGTGTGTGACCCTTTAGGTTCATACTAATCTGGTAGTAGGTACTAATACTTTAAAGTATTACAATTAGAACCCTTTCTAATTAATTTAAATTAGAACATCTTCTAAATCTCCCTTGTAGAAATAATTAATATTAATATTTATTATTTCTGAGCTTCCACTAGTCATGAGTGACACCTAGCAGTATATCATGACACACCCCAGACAGTCTGAAAAATAGTGAACCTTTCTGTTAACAGTTACCATACAATTCAATCCTTCTATCAAACAATGTCCCAATTAAATCTCTTGGGTAATGGACATATTATCAAACCCAGATTTAATTATATGTTCTCGAACTAATTGATATTTCTCTATTTGGTGAAATTAGAAAACTCTTTCTAATTCTCACCCTGCCCTGGCCAGGGAGCTTTACTTGAGATATATCATGGAAGATCACATAGGACATTCACTCTCGCACTTGAGAGTGATAGATTCCTTGTTGTACATTCACATGTCTCCATGTATAACTTACTATACCCAACAGTACATGAATATGCCTTTGATTAAAACATAAACACCGTGTACGTTAAAGCATAATAACTCATACATAAGACAACAGTAATGTCTCAAGTCTAAGGATTACTTGTACCACTGTAACTAAGAACAATCCATTGATAGATAAATAAAACTCCATTTGGATTTTCCTAATAGTTGATCATGTTCAGTGAACTTGTTCTATAACAAGCACCCATATGTCTGCTCTAGTGTCCCCACACTGATGACTTAAGACTAGTCATATTTTATCATATAAAATAAACATAGCACATGTTAGTCTAACCGGATTATCAAATGCCCAATTTAATAATCCTACGACTAAGAACAATTTTAGAATAAAGCAACTGAGAAGTATATGGTCTTGTTCCTTAACTCTTTAAGTACATACCTTCTCAACTTTAATTCTATGGACATATCATATAAATGTTAAACAACAATAATGATAAATAATAATCTTGCCCTTTATTAATATGAAACTGTTATTACAAGGTAATATTCCTAAAACACTACTCCAATCTAATTGGCTTTTAGGGCATACTACTAACAATCTCCCACTTGCACTAAAGCCAATCGACCATGTATCTCATACCCATCTTCTCAAGATGGCGATCCAATTGCTGCTGGGTCAAGGCCTTAGTGAATGGATCTGCTACATTATCTGCTGATGCTATCTTCTGTATCTCTACATCACCTCTACCAATGATATCTCTAATCATATGGAATCGACGCTGAATGTGTTTGGATTTCTGATGAGACCTTGGTTCCTTGGCTTGAGCTATCGCCCCATTGTTATCATAGTACAGAGGCACAGGTGATTCAATAGTTGGAACTACACCTAGTTCACTGATGAACTTCTTATCCACACACTCTCCTTTGCTGCTTCTGAAGCAGCAATGTATTCTGCTTTGGTCGTGGAATCTGCCGTTGTATCTTGCTTACAACTCTTCCAGCTAACAGCACCCCCATTAAGGGTAAACACATACCCAGATGTGGATTTTCTATCATCCACATCAGACTGGAAATCCGAATCCGTGTAACCGTCAACTCTCAGTTCTCCTCCTCCATAAATAAGGAACATATCCTTAGTTCTTCTCAAGTACTTAAGGATGTTCTTCACTGCAATCCAGTGGTCCATACCTGGATTAGACTGATATCTACTTGTAACACTTACAGCGTGACTGATATCAGGTCTAGTACATAGCATAGCATACATGAGACTTCCCACTGCTGAAGCATATGGTACTTTGATCATGCTCTCTCTATCCTCTGGTGTCTTAGGACTCATGTCCTTCGAGAGATGAATTCCATGTCTGAAGGGCAGCATCCCTCTCTTGGAATCTGCCATGTTGAATCTATTCAACACTTTATCTATGTATAAGGACTGGGATAAACCAAGCAATCTTTTAGATCTATCTCTATAAACCTTTATACCCAGTATATAAGATGCTTCTCCCAAATCCTTCATGGAGAAGTTTTGTGAAAGCCATAGTTTGACTGATGATAACATTCCTACATCATTCCCAATGAGGAGGATGTCATCAACGTACAAAATTAGGAACGTAACCGCTCTCCCACTGAGCTTCTTATACACACATGGTTCATCCATATTTTGATGAAAGTCAAATGCTTTAATCGCTTCATCAAAATGGATGTTCCAACTTCGAGATGCTTGCTTGAGTCCATAAATGGACCTCTGCAGCTTACACACTTTGTGGTTTTCACCACGGGATATAAAGCCTTCTGGCTGCTCCATGTAAATCTCTTCCTCAATCTGACCATTGAGAAAAGCGGTCTTTACATCCATCTGCCATATCTCATAGTCATAGTGTGCAGCTATAGCAAGCATAATCCTAATGGATTTTAGCATGGCTACTGGTGAAAAGGTTTCCTCATAGTCAACTCCTTGTCTTTGTTTATAACCTTTTGCCACTAGCCTAGCTTTGTAGGTCTCTACCTTTCCGTCCGAGCCTATCTTCCTTTTGTAAACCCATTTGCAGCCAATAGGTACAATACCTTGAGGCGGGTCTACCAAAGTCCAGACTTGGTTGGAGTACATAGAATCCATTTCTGATTTCATGGCAACTTGCCATTTACTCGAATCGATGTCTGACATCGCCTCTTTGTAATTAGTAGGATCACTCTTGTCGCCATTGTCTCCACAATGAAAGAGTTCCTCATCACCTTGATGGAGATCCAAGTATCTCTTATTAGGTATGGGAGTCCTACTAGTCTTACGTGGAGGTTGTGTGATAGAAGGTGCTACTGTAATAGGGTTTGAGGACTCTTCCTCATGTTGGTTAATGTTGGTTTGTGATTCAGAGGACATTTCCTCTAATTCTATCACTTTCCCATTGCCTCCATCTTGAATAAACTCTTTTTCAAGAAATACGGCAAACTTGCTAACAAACACCTTTTGTTCGCCTGGGTGATAGAAATAGTATCCCAAAGACTCTTTTGGATAACCCACAAATCTACATTTTACTGACCTAGATTCCAATTTGTCCACTTCTAGTTTCTTGACATAGGCTGGACAACCCCATATCTTAATATAATTAAGACTAGGCCTCTTCCTATGCCACATCTCATGCGGTGTCTTAGGAACAGATTTGGTTGGCACCTTATTCAGTATATGTGCTGCTGTCTGAAGCGCATATCCCCAAAATGATATAGGTAAATCTGTGTAGCTCATCATGGATCGTACCATATCCAATAAGGTACGATTTCTCCTTTCGGACACACCATTTAATTGTGGTGTTCCAGGTGGAGTCCATTGTGATAAAATACCATTTTCCTTGAGATGGTCCAAAAATTCATTGCTTAAGTATTCACCTCCTCGATCTGATCGAAGAACTTTAATACTTTTCCCAGTTTGTTTTTCTACTTCATTTCTAAATTCTTTGAACTTTTCAAAAGATTCAGATTTGTATTTCATTAGATACACATACCCTAACCGTGAGTGATCATCGGTGAAGGTTATGAAGTATGAAAAACCTCCTCTTGCAATTGAATTCATAGGACCACACACATCAGTGTGAATTAATCCAAGTATATCGGCAGCTCTTTCCCCATGTCCCACAAAGGGTGATTTGGTCATTTTGCCCATAAGACAAGATTCACAAGTTGGATAAGCTTCATAAGCTAATGAGCCAAAGTGTCCATCCTTAACCAACTTGTTGATCCTATCATCACTAATATGACCTAATCTAAGATGCCACATATAAGTAGGATTAACTTCATCTCTAGGTCTTTTTGGTGTTTTATCTTTTGCTTGCTCAATATAGTTAATACCATTATCTAAGTTTAAGAAATAAAGACCATTCAAATATATGCCAGAACCAACTAGATCATCATTTAAATAAAATGTGCATTTATTTTTCTCAAAAACAAATTTATAACCATCTCTAGATAAAGCAGAAATAGAAATAATATTCCTAATAATATCTGGCATAAATAAACAATCTTTTAATTCTAAAACTACGCTAGATGGTAATGCTAAATAGTAGCTCCCTATAGCTAATGCAGCAACACTTGCTCCATTTCCCACTCGAAGAGCAGCTTGTCCTCTACTCAGCCTTCTGCTTCCCCTTAATCCCTGCAACGAATTGCAAATGTGAGAACTAGCTCCGGTATCTAATACCCAAGAAGAAACAGAATTAACCGAAAGGTTAGTTTCTATAAAAAGCAATTTAGACATACCTTCAGAAGGTTTGTCTTTTATGGAAGCAAGGTACTCTCTGCAGTTCCTCTTCCAATGTCCTTCTTTGCCACAGAAGAAACACTTTCCTTTACCCTTATCATTTGCGGGCTTGCCTTTCTTGGTCCCTCCCTTTGCCTTCACCTTGGACTTCTGCCCCTTCCATTTTCCTTTACCCTTGGCCTTGGACTTGGAAGTAGAAGCCTCATGAATGACAAGAGCAGATCCCTTTGTCTTTTTGATAGAGCCTTCCGCAGTATTCAACATATTTAGCAACTCATGCAGTGGAACTGTCATCCTGCTCATGTTGAAGTTCATAACGAACTGCGAAAATGAATCTGGCAAGGATTGTAAGATCAAATCTATTTGCAAATTTGCATCCATGCCTACATCAAACTTTCGAGTTGCTCAATGTAACCGATCATCTTAAGCACATGCTCATTTACAGATGACCCCTCTGCCATTTTGGCCTGGAAGAGTTCTTTTGAAACATTGAACCTTGCGGTTCTGCTTTGTCCCCCATACAACTCTTGTAGGTGAAGAAGAATAGAGGTTGAGCTTTTATACGAATCATGTTGCTTCTGAAGCTCATTGCTCATGGATGCTAACATGTAGCATCTCACCTTTATTTCATCTTCCTGCCACTTTCTCAAAGTGTCATGCTCTTCCTCAGTGGATCCTTCCGGAAGAGATTCCGGCATTGGCCCATCCAAGACATAGGCAATTTTGTCAGAAGTAAGAATGATTTTTAAGTTCCTAAACCAATCATCAAAGTTTGGACCAGTCAAACGGTTGGTATCCAGAATTTTAGCAAGGGGGTTGAAGTTTGACATTTTTAGCGGTGATCTACAGAAGATAAATAGCAATTTATGAGCATAAAATAAAAATTCAATTTTATTATCCATTAGATTTTGGGTCTTTAAATCATAATGGTACCTCCCACTATTCTTTTCAAATTCCTCATCCCTTTAAAGAAATTTGGGAATCTTTATTTATAAAAATTCCTAGTGGGGATTGGGGTCCCACCAAAACTAGTACAACCTCACATAATAGTTTCTTGGTTGTACTAACTTTGATAAGAAGGTAACTTCTTACCTATTGCTTCTTAAGTAAGTTCCAATCATCATTTAGCCTCTAAAATTATGAACCTCACATAATAGTTTCTTGATCCATATATTTTAGTTAAGTTAGACCCACCATTCATACAAGTATGAGTCACTAATGAGACCCTCACATAATAGTTTCTTGGATCCCACTAACCCCTCACCTCATAATATCATATATTTAAATAGTATGAGTGGCTTTTCTTAGAATGAGCAGTCCCCACATATCTGTAGCCGACAAACCCAAATAAGAAAATACAGTCACCTATAATGGTGGAAGGCTACGATAAGACATTCATAATGTCTCTTCGCTTACAACTTAATATCGCAACATGAAGGGAATTTTATGGTCTCATCAATTATACATGCATCAAATACATAAAATAAATATTTCATCATTTATATTTTAATATGTCCATATGATGCTCCCACTAATTAAATTTAGAAAACAATTTTAAAATTTTAATTTTAAAGGAGTATCCTCATGACACAATAATTAGATTAAATTTTAAAACAATTTTAAAATATGGACATATAAAATATTTGGTGAAACCGCCCCAACAATTATCATATAAAAAGGGGTCATGGATGATTATGGACTTTTAAGGTGATTCAACTTGAGCCTTTAAGTTGAATCTAGGTCTATGGGGTTGTATTCATTATTAAACAACATATGCTTCCAAGCTCTAAGCTTGAAACAATAATAATAATTAATCTTCATTCTTTTCTTGGACACCATGTCTACTCCAAGTAGGCTCCACCTTGTCTTCCTTGTAATCTTTTGATCTTCATCTCTAAGTCTAATTTTACATGGCTTTAATAAGAAAACCCTTGATCCATAATCAAGGGGGAGGTACATAGGAGGGAGATAGAAATTACATCGAGAAGGAGGGAGGAAGGCATGCAAGCCCCATTTAAAAATTACAAACCCAAAATGATAAAACATTCAATCACATTGAAATAATAAACCAATCACATAGCTCAATTATTTTGGTCTAGTCCATAATCATCCTTTTTCCATTAACCATTCACATCTCATGTAAATAAAACAATAAGCTATTGAATAAAATAGCAAGCCATTATTATAGTAATTCATTTTGGAATTAAATACTAATCACATTAGGATTTTAATTTGATTAAAAATAAATTCTATTTTAATCAAAAGTTGATTACTTGTTGTCACAATAATGTGACCACAAAAGTGACCCACCGTCCGTACGGTCCGATTGACATTCTGTCAAATTTTTTTTTTTTTTTTTTTTTTTTTTTTTTTAAAAACGTGTAGAAGTTTCATTGACTGATATATCAAGTCACATCTTGACTAACACATATATATATATCGTATATTTATGTATCCATCAATAAAACTAATTTAATTTTGTATCTAATACAAAAGTTAGAATCCCAAAATTACAGATTTATTCATAATAAATCCATACTATAAAAATAATTAGATATTTTGTATTAATCACAGACTAAGGCTCTGATACCACTGAAAGAAAACCATGTGGAACCCTTTAAAGGTTCGCGCAGCGGAAAACAAAATTTTAATGGTTTACTAATTCCATGATCAAGTCTATGATATATACAAAATACATACAACATCCATAGGGGGTTAATCGAATAGTTACCCTTGAAGCGTGCTTTACAAAATATTGAATCTGATTCACCCCACGAACAGTTCACCAAATCGTCCAAGCGTCCGATCTCTAAAAGTATCCACACAAGCAACTCGCTAATTGGAAGAAGGTTTTAATTTTCTTCAACAAAATTGAAGAACAATAAATAATGTCACAATATATATCTATATATATATATGACTGTACGTTTAAGTTGAGGGGATGAGTTTTGGTTGGGAAAAACTTATGTGTGCTAGCCATATTGTATCACATACCTCATATATATAATAATGCTATAAGCCCCTTTCCTAATCTAATTAGGAAATTATATTTGATTAGGAAAACTTTCTTAAATCAAATATAAACTAATAGTATTATTATCCGACTTCCATATTAACAACTTAATATCAAGTAGACCCTCACAACTTCTTTCAATTACACATTGCCCTTTTTGTGTGTGACCCTTTAGGTTCATACTAATCTAGTAGTAGGTACTAATACTTTAAAGTATTACAATTAGAACTCTTTCTAATTAATTTAAATTAGAACATCTTCTAAATCTCCCTTGTAGAAATAATTAATATTAATATTTATTATTTCTGAGCTTCCACTAGTCATGAGTGACACCTAGCAGTATATCATGACACACCCCAGACAGTCTGAAAAATAGTGAACCTTTCTGTTAACAGTTACCATACAATTCAATCCTTCTATCAAACAATGTCCCAATTAAATCTCTTGGGTAATGGACATATTATCAAACCCAGATTTAATTATATGTTCTCGAACTAATTGATATTTCTCTATTTGGTGAAATTAGAAAACTCTTTCTAATTCTCACCCTGCCCTGGCCAGGGAGCTTTACTTGAGATATATCATGGAAGATCACATTGGACATTCACTCTCGCACTTGAGAGTGATAGATTCCTTGTTGTACATTCACATGTCTCCATGTATAACTTACTATACCCAACAGTACATGAATATGCCTTTGATTAAAACATAAACACCGTGTACGTTAAAGCATAATAACTCATACATAAGACAACAGTAATGTCTCAGGTCTAAGGATTACTTGTACCACTGTAACTAAGAACAATCCATTGATAGATAAATAAAACTCCATTTGGATTTTCCTAATAGTTGATCATGTTCAGTGAACTTGTTCTATAACAAGCACCCATATGTCTGCTCTAGTGTCCCCACACTGATGACTTAAGACTAGTCATATTTTATCATATAAAATAAACATAGCACATGTTAGTCTAACCGGATTATCAAATGCCCAATTTAATAATCCTACGACTAAGAACAATTTTAGAATAAAGCAACTGAGAAGTATATGGTCTTGTTCCTTAACTCTTTAAGTACATACCTTCTCAACTTTAATTCTATGGACATATCATATAAATGTTAAACAACAATAATGATAAATAACAATCTTGCCCTTTATTAATATGAAACTGTTATTACAAGGTAATATTCCTAAAACACTACTCCAATCTAATTGGCTTTTAGGGCATACTACTAACATGTGAGTGTGTGCATGTGATGACTGATTTGTTTTATCTTTCTTTTTGTGTATTTTTTTTTTTATTTCGGATATATTGAGTATGTGTGTTTGTATATGTATGTGTGTTTTTGGCTATTTGCCAAGAGAGAGAGGGAAAGAGAGACGTGCATGTGTGTTTGGTTGTGTTAAATAAAATGTTTCCAAACCCATTTGTGTGCATGTGTGCATGTGAACTCTCAATATTGGATTTCATTATTGCATGTGTGTTTGTGTATGTATGTGTGTTTTTGGCTATTTGCCAAGAGAGAGAGAGAGGGAAAGAGAGACGTGCATGTGTGTTTGGTTGTGTTAAATAAAATGTTTCCAAACCCATTTGTGTGCATGTGAACTCTCAATATTGGATTTTCATTTTTAATATATCTCATTTGTGTTGTGTTAGTTCATTGTTGAATGATATATAGAATACCATTCATAGCAACATTACTAAATTGTGTGTTCATTCTTTAATAAGTCATTTGTTGTTTCTACAGATACCCATTTGCAAAGATTCGTGGCTTTTTTTTTTTTTTTTTTTTGCATATGTTCTTTATGTGTTCAAGAAGTTTTTTGCTTTCACTTTTTTTTTCCCTGGGTTTTCCCAGATCAAGATTAGCACCAAATGATTATGTTATTTTTATTAGCTTGACAACATTTTATTATTCAGAAATTGCTAGCACCCACATTTTCTAACCCTTTTTTCTTTAATTTTCTCAAATCAGTGTTTCTCTGATTTGGTACTTTGAAGACCATCAGTCAAAGAATTTAATTAGTAGCAAACCTGTGGATTTTTTTAGTTCCATTTAACAGATAACGTAAATTTCATTTATCAAATTCTGTCGCAAACTTATGGATTTTTTTAGTTCTTTTTGTTTAGTAAATTAACATTTACGATTCACTCGCAAAAAATGTGAATCACTTGCAAAAATTTGCGATTTAGAAGCTACCTTGGGTAGCTTTTGACCAATTGCAAAAAAAAAATTATATATATATATATATATACACACACATGAGATTGAATGGCAGAAACAAAATTTGTTGCCAAACGGGCCCTAATTCTGAAGAAAAATTCTCTAATTTTGCTGACTTTTGTGTTTTTCTTGATGATTTTAGTGTGTCGGTGCACAAAGCATAGCTATAGATAACCCTATATATAATTTGGATAATATTTGTTCCATCACAACTAGAGTTGTTTAACACATTAATTATAATGTTTTGATTGGATATTCCAATAACCCCCTCATTCATTTTTTTTTTTTTTTGTGGTAATTTGATTTGTGGAATTGTGCATTTCTAATGTTGTAGTGTGCATTTTCTAAAGTCTACTTTTATATTGATTTTTCTTGATATAAGCATGATCAATGGGCACGGGTCCAAAAAAAAGGAAGGAAAAAAAAAAAGAAAAAAAATCTAATTATTATTTTTTCCATAGTTTAAACTAAAGGAATTTATAGAGCACCAGTATTTTGATTAGTAGAAAATCACAACAAAGAGATAAGTGATATCTATCTTATATGAGGCAATGCACAAAAAATTCCGTACGATCATTCTCTTCTCTACATACATATTTCACCAACCCAGTGTAATTCTCTCTCTCTCTCCAAATCTCTCTTTTTCAAAAGATACACATATATGTATGGTATCCTATATATATCACTTTAAGCATCGCATATTTTTTCTTTTTTTCTTTCTTTCTTTTTTTCCTCCTCTTTTTTTTTCCGCTTCATGCTCGGGCACGATTTTACAACCAAACAACCCAGGGTCGGCCCTGAGATTTTGAGGGCCCTACTCGAACTTCTAAATGGGGGCCCTCTGTATATTAGCATAAATATTACAAATATTATTTATTGATTACTTAAATAATAATTAAATAATAAATTTGGGTTAGTATTTTTAAGAGTGGGCCCTGCCTAAAGGGGGATCCTAAGCGACCGCGTGTGTCGCTTCCCCTCAGGGCCGGCCCTGAAACAACCACAGGATTTTGTCGTTATAATCTTCTATCATTTTTGTTTATTTTTTTTTGTGGTTGTTTGTGAAGATCAAGAGAGTTTTGAATGAATTAAATCTTTGCATTTTTTTGGAGTTGTAGAATTCTTACCACATTTGGTGTCTTTGTTTTGATATTTATGAACCTGTTGTAAAAATTCCAACCATCTCTCAGATTAATTTCAAAATCAAAATCAATAAACTGAAAATATATTGTTGTGCCCGTAGAACCAATGTCTTCACTTAAACATCACATGGGTTTAATCGTTTAAAGTATTGATTTTTTTCCCGCATCATGCCCACGGGCACAGATTATTACTAGTATATATACATATATTTAATAGATATTAAAACTAAAGATATTCCTTTTTGGTTTTCAATTTTTTGTATTTTATGATTGTCTTTTAATCGGCCAGTATCACCCGTGGATTCTTTTAGGCTTAAAAGTCAGTTCACTCGATCCAGTTCACTTAAGATCCTCTTCGGCCTTTTAATATGATAGAAATTTACTCCAAAAATCGAAAACCAATCGCTAAGGCTTTGTTTGGTTCTTGAATTTAGTGAGAGGAAATGAAAGAAAACATTTGTTTGGTTAATAAGAAAAGCAGTGAGGAAAATATGAAAAGAGAAGAGAATAGTTGAAATAAAATGAAAAGTTTTGAGTGTTGTAAGTCACTTTACTTCCTTTATTCGTATATTTCAATTATATTTCATAAATTGTTTGATGTTATTTAAGTATGAAGAAAAACACCAATAGAAAACTTTCCTTTTCTTTTTTTTCCCTGACTTTCACAAACCAGACAAAGCCTAAATGAACCCTTATGCGACCTGCTAAAAAATCGACAAAACAATACAATTGTTCCAAAAACAGTGTTGGAGTTGTTCGAAAATGCATAAGGAGTTTAGTGCCGTTTTCTATTTCTATCTAACTTAATAAAAAAAAATAATAATAAATAAATAAAATAAAATAATAAAAAAAACAACACAAAACAAAACAAAAAACAAAAAACAAAAACAAAAACAAAATCACGTTAATTTGAGAAGTAGAAAAAAAAAACATATCTTAATAGTAAACAAAACATTTTCATGAAATTCTTTCACCTTGAAATAAAGCAAGTTCCCAAATGAATGTATATCTTCAGAATAAGTTCAACAAAAATGTCGTTCAAAACACTCTCCTTGGGCAGGACCTCATATTGCAATCCTCTTGCTTGAGAGAGACCCTCATATCCTTCAGGACCTTCACTGATCACCATCTAAATACATTATTTTTATTTATTGTTTTTTTTTTCTCTAAGATCCAACAAAACACATGTGACTCCTTTGTAAAAACTACTGAAGATGCTTAACTGGTAACATGTAACATGTTACAGTTAAGCATCTTCAGTAGTAACATGCTTAACTGGTAACATGTTACTGAAAAATCACAAGTTTGGATCCAGCATTCGTAGAAGCTCAAACACCATGTTTATGACTCCCTTCACCATGGTAGACGGAAACACACACACACACACACACACACACACACACACACAAGAATAATAACAATTGTCTTGCAATATATATAACCAATCAGTTACACATCTCTGTGTCTTACACACAAACAAAAGGAAAGGGAAAGAATAAGATATTGACGAGTGAAGGCGCTTGCAACAGAATATACAGGACGAATTCTGAGATAAATTTCAGCAACCGAGATAACAATATTCACGATGGTGGAATACGGTAAGCAGAATGCACTTTTGATTCTAACAGTGAGACATATTTATCAAGCATCGAAAATACAGCTTCAAACTCGGTGACTTGCTGCTCTATTGCATCAATCTGCTGAACATACTCATCAAAACTACGACTTTTGGACCTGAGCTGCTCCACAAAAACCCTTAGCCCAGAAGCCAAATCACCAAAGCCTTTATATTCTTCTGCCACCCTGATATTCATCTTCTCCAAAAGTTCAAGTAAATTGTTTGTCCCCTGACGAATGAACAGTTTGAAGAAGTCATTTCCACAGAAACAGTTTCTAATGCTCTCTCTTCAACCAATAGGCAGTGTAATCGTATAGATATCAGAAAATTTACTTCATATTAACAAGGAAAATCTGGGTGTAACATATGGTTGAAGGTTAAAGTGTAAAATTATACCCAAAAGGCAGATTAACAATCATAATAGAAATTTGCTATCCTTTCTTTGGGGGGAAGGCGAACTTTGCTTTCCTTATCTCTAGTTTATTTAGAAACCTATCAGAAGCTCATGTTCCAAGGAGAGAACCCCATGAAGCGATATTTCCAAAATGATAGTGTGCATCAACACTACAAAGTTTAAACACTCGACGTAGATATCAAGCACCTGAAAATTGGTTACATAATTACAACAAATTTTAACAGATTGTAGAATACCCAAGCAAGGGTTTCCCGAAATTTCACGAGTTTGTTCCATACCAAATTGTTGTGCGTGCACAACAGTGTCAAGGTTTTGAGAATTTATACACAAAAGCCTCAAATGAAACAATAAATGAATCAATGTAATATCCAAATACGATAGCCAACAATATAATGTGTTATATAAGAGTTATGGTCAAAGAAATTAGAGAGATCAAGTGTTCAGTGAGTACCTGAAGTTCACCTTTCACCATGGTGGAGACACTTGTAAAGAGTTCGTTCAATGACTCAGCAAGTTTGTCTTGCTCCAATTCCACCTCCTTCTCAGACATGGCCTGGCAGTTAGGACACAAAGTCATCAATCCCAATGGTTCTATTTTAAACCTTTAATTAAAGGAACCAAAGTAGACATCAAATAGGATGTCTCAAACTTCTCTAATGAGAGAGAATTGGGTGCACAAAAAAAGTAGGGAAGAAGATTGAAACCAAACTAAAAAATTAAAAAGTAGGTGTAGAAATACTAGAAAAGTATGTGACTTGTCAAAACTCCAATGTTTTGATTCACTCGACATAGAATGACAATCACCATAATATACACCACAGACACAGCCATTTACTTTCTTTACTTAACTTGGGAGATGACCCCCAAAACATAAAAGCATGTTATACCCCCCAAGTTATACAGCTTAGGTGGCATGGTGCCCACCCCCACAAGGACCTATATAGAAATGTAAATATTCCCAATGATACAATAATTGTTGTGAGAAGATGCCTGTCAAACATTGGATTTAAATCATTAAAAAGAAAGACCTTTAATGTTTAAATTAGATGGTAAGTGAAGCAACAGTTGACAATGCGACAAGTAAAGTATTTAAACTTCCTAAATGTAGGTTCAAAATCTTCAACTTGTGAGACATCCACACCATAATCTAAAAAATTTCATAGAGTAAGTGGGCGCCCCTCTCTTCGAAAGTTCGACCGGTCTTACTGCACTCTAGTAAAATTCATACGAAATCCGATCTAGATTGTTGCAAGTTTTATAATAAATAAAAAAAAGGAAAATTTCTTTGAAACTGTATACGGTCTTCTTTGAGCATTTTTTTTTTTTTTTTTTATTTTACAAAAAAATAATAATAATAAAATTTTTTTAAAAAAAATTAGAAAATAACAGATTGCAGATTTTTTGGGTAAATATTATCTAACTCCCTTGAGGTTTGACCCGATCACACCCGTCACCCCTCACGTTTGGAATAATACACTTACCTCCCTTGTCAAATATTGTAAGTATCAGACACATCCCCTCCGTTAAAGTTCCGTTAGTTTGACTAGCAGATTTTCATTGACCTCATTTAAAAAAATTATTAATGCCAAAACTACCCTTCCCATTACCCAATTTCTTAAGATTCTTACAGTTCTTCTTCTTCTTCTTCTTCCTTGTCTTAGTCATCTCAAGTGTATGTATATATATAGAGTGTGTGTGTATATATATATATCTTTGTTTATATCACTTCTCCCTCAAATCTCAGCAGCTATTTGCTATACCAAGGCTATTTGCAACTCTATAAACCCTAATTAATATATTGGTTTGAAGAACTACCAGAAAATTTATTTTGAGAAAAACATAAAAATTGACCTTCGAACCAAGCCCTAATAAGAAAGGCATCATCCCTGCCATCTAACCTCAAAATGAAAAAACAAAATTTATAGATCTAACTAACTTATTGAGGCTTTATTGGAGGGTGAAATTAGGGTTTCGAAATTCCATCAAGGATTGACTGACTTCTCTATGGGATTTGTTCAATTGCGTCAGTTTTAATTTTCACTTCATTCCTTTCTAATTAACACTTTCAACGAATTAGTGTGAAGTTAGCAATCATGTTTCTTTGTTCAACAACAATGGAGACTTGTGGCCTTGTGGGTGATGGCGAGGATGATGAGGGTGGGGGTTCTAGCCTCGCAGGAAAAATTTCGTCCCAACCATAACCCAGGAGATAACAACGAACGAACTATATGTGTATATATAAATACATATATGTTTGTGAGGGTGAATGCATGTGTATTTTATATATGAGCGTTTGCATATATATATATATGTGTGTGTGTGTGTGTGCACGCGGGGGAAGATATGTGCAGAGAGATAGCTATGGTGTAGTATTGGTAATTTACGGTGAGGTGCGGCAATGACCAGTGGCGGTGGGTGATATGCTCAATGTTCTAAAAATCGCTAGACGGTAGGCGGGCAGTGGAGGGGGGGCCTAGCGCGTAGGCGCCTAGGAGGGGACTAGGTAAAAATCTAATTTTTAAAACAAAATTAATAATATATAGACAATTGTCATCTATATAAACAAAACCACATTATCAATAAACTAAATTTCTAATTCATATCATCAAACCGACCGAAACTTTTCGGCGGCATGGTAGTTGACCGAAACGAAACCCCCCACCAGGAATCACGAAATTCCAGTGCTGCTTCGCTCGAAATGAAGTCGTTTCGGTGGGGGATGTGTTTGTGTGTGTGTTTCTGTCAAATTAGGGTGTAAACAGTTTCATCCAATGTTTCCAAAGGAAACGAGAGTAATCATGTGAAAACAACTGAAAAATAAGTGGGTTTCAAATTTCAATCAATTTGGAATCAATCAAAAAATGATGGGGAATGAAAATTGGGGAAAACCAGAGAGAGATTCTCTGAAAAAAAATGATGAAATTGATTTTGAGGGTTTTGGTTATAAATCACTTACCTGGCTTAGGAGTTTCTTCTGCAACAGTCTTCGTCCGATCTGGACTAGGGTTTCTCTTCTTCTTCTTCTTCTTATTGGCCTTCGCCTAGGTTCGTCCAAGTTTGGTCTCTCCAGTCTCCACTCTCTGTTCTGTATTGTATTAAGTGGTGCATTACACTAATTATAGCTTTACTAGTCATAATCCGTGTCCAAGGGAAAAAAAAAAAAAAAAAAAAACCTCTTTGTAAGGTTTTGGAAAGAAATAGAAAAGTGAAGCAAAACTTTTGTGATTATTTAGCCCATATTTGGGAAACAGTATTACTCATTTCATTAACTGCCCCTATGGACTGTATCAAACTGATAGAACTAATCAAATGATCTATAAAAAATGGTGGAACTAATCAAACTAATAGCAAAATTTACAACCATGGTGATGGAAAAACTCATTTTCTAGATAAACAATAGAATATAACAAATACGCTTCTTAGATCTTATGGTTACTGTTTTGATCAAATTGGGTAAGAGAATAAGAGAGATTATCATGCATGTTCACTTACATTGGCCAATATGTACTAATATAGCAATTAAAAATGTTGTTCACTTTGAGAGTAAAAAATAGCCGTGCATACACCCATAATGGAATCATATTGAATTGAGTATATATCCATTGCTGCACACCGACAGAAAAGCATTTACAATAGTAAACATACAAAAAATATATGAAATTACTTTACCTTTTTCTTCTTCTACATTCTTTCCAAAGCCATGTGTATATTTCTCTCTCTGTGGGTTTGGATCTCACTATGCTCGCAGTACTCTCTCTCTCTCTCTCTCTCTCTCTCTCTCTCCCAATTTTGGCTTTCTCAGTTTGTTTCAAACTTCTGTACTTTTGTGTGTGTGTTTTTCATGCAAATAAGCATTCAAAAAAAAAGATTCAACATCAAAAGAAATGAACACATGGTCTTTGCTTAAAAAATGCAAAAGAAACTATACTGTGTACTTGTACATATTGGGTTTCGAAGATTCAACATCAAAGAAGGAAAAAAAAACCACAGAAATTGAACAGAGAGACATAGCGATACATGAAAAGTTTCATTAAAAAAAAAAGATACATGAAAAGTGAAAATACCTTCAACAAAGATACATCTCCATTCGTCTCTTTCTCTGATTTCACTTTGGTTTTCTATTTTCTTTACATTACAGAAATGAATTTTTGACAGTGTTTTGCTTTTCTTAACCAACACATTTAGAGAGGGACAGCCTACATAGGGCATGGGAGTCTTTGACTATGGTAGTTCTCTTCAAATATGCAGTTATAGAGAGAGAGAGAGAGAGAGAGAGAGAGAGAGAGAGAGACATTGCACTAATTGAATGAAGTTAAAAAAAAATATCTACAGAACGTGTGAGTAGAGACAGTTTGTGGATGGTAGTTTGTGACACTGAGGTAATGTAGTGGGTTAAACATGTGTCCATAGCAATCACATGTTTTTTTTGTTATGGACAAATAATCTAACGGTTCAAAATATCCAATCCTCCCTCAAAGGCTGAGATTGAAAGTCTCTAAAATGGGAGGACCCCACACCGCCCTCCCTTATTATATAGATACTTCGTTTGGATGGAGAGAAATGAGGCGAAGAGAAAGAGAAAGACTTTACACTTTATTTGGATGGAGAGAAATGAAGTGAAGAGAAGAGAAAGATTATCAATTTCTCCCTAGTTATCTTGTTTGGTAAGTTAAATGGAAGAGAAGAGAAATGGAGAGAAAGTGGGGGAGAAAGTGAAAGAGAAAAGAGTTCATTTTTGTTTCTCTCCAAATTGGAGAGATTTCAGAGAGAAAAGAAGAGAAATTTAATTAAATAATTTATAAAAGACCAATACGCCCCAACATATTATTATTTCATCTAACATATATTCTTAATAAAAGGATAAAAAAAAAGTAAATTGGTTATAAGTACTTTCTTTTCTTTTCTCTTATGAAAATTAACCAAACGCAAAAAAGTTACATTTCTCTTCTTTTCTCTTCTCTCCTCTATTGCTTATCCAAACATGATGAAAAAACACAACTTTCTTTTCTCTTCTTTTCTCTTCTCTTGATAAGTTTCTATTCTCGTCTCTCCATCCAAACCAAGTGTTAGTATTTAATTAGAAGAAATGCTAACATGTGTCTTAAAGGCACATGTTAAGGAGCTTAGAGTAAAGGCACGTGTTAATGAGTTTAAAGTAGTACTAAAAAATACCTGGAGAATTTACACTGATATAAAGTTAGGTTTGAATCTCAATTATTTATTTATATTTCTAATAATTTTTAACTTCTTAACATGTACCCTTTGATTAATTATGTATTTATCACTTTTTTTTATTTATATTAAAATGTTTTGGCTGATGAGAGCAGCATGAATGGTGCTACTACAGCAGGAGATGAATTATGCTCACATACCATTCGACCGGTAGAACGTACCCCACTACCCCCACCACAATAGATATAATCTCATGTGGTAGGGCATATACATCCAAGTTGATAACAATTTCTTTTCTTTTCTTTTCTCTCACAAATCCAAGAACCTTCAAGAGCTCTTGCTCTGCGTATCCTCTTACTTCTTATTCTGGGGGTCATAGAAACATACGAACCGCCTACTCTTTAAAGCCCTACCACACTATTTAAGAAAATGAAAGCTGCTTGCCCTCACTAATAAAAAACAGCAATCCTTCCCCTTCTCTTACCTACTTTGACTCATATCTTCGGTATACCTCAATACAAGACAAGCACAGGAAAGGAGATTCAATCAAAACGGGCATTTCTTTTCTTTTCTTTTCTCTCACAAATCCAAGAACCAAACATAGGCTAAATTGAATATTTCTCCATTCTACTCCAGGGAAAGATTTGATTTTAGGTAGTAGCATTAAATCAAGTATTGCATTACTAGTTCATTTCAGTTTAATTTTAGAGTAATACTTGGGGCACAACCAAAGCCACAATTTTTTGCTCACAACCTCCATTTTGTGTCCATCTCTCTCCTAGTGGGCACTGTGGGGTCACTAGCACTGTGGGACTCATCAAGAGAGAGATAAACACAAAATGGAGATCGTGAGCAAAAGGTTGTGACTTTGGTTGTGCCACAAGTATTACCCTTAATTTCATTTTCCTCATTTCTAAAAGGGATAATTAGAGTTAAGTCCTTAATTCTGAACTTAAGAGTCTAAAGGACCTTAAAATTTTACAATTTTGTGGAAAGTCCCTACTTACATATACTTTTGTAAATTTGTGAATTTCACAAAACTATTTTTGTTGAATTCGTACCCGGGTCCCTGAGGAGTTGGAAACTTCATCGTTAAGCCGTAAGTGGAGACGACCGCCCTAGCCTTGTTGAGGGTCGGCCTCCCAAGAATGACATTGTAGGCCGACGGGGCTTCCACAATCACAAAATTTGTCAGCACGGAAGCTTGCTGAGGGTAGGTCCCCATGAGAACGGGGAGCTCGATGGTTCCGAGCGGTTGTGTGCTGGAGCCATTGAATCCTACCAGGGGGTAGCAACCGGTCGGAACCGATCCCTGGATATCCCGAGCTGATCAAATGCCGACTTGAACATGATGTCGGATGAGCTGCCCGTGTCCACTAGCACCCTCTTGACCATGTAGTTGGCTATAGAAAGCGTCACAACTAGCAGGTCATCTTGGGGGCAATGGATAACTTTCACGTCGTCGGAAGCAAACGTCAATATGTTGGTCAGCGGGGAGTCGGTGGATTGGACATGCCAGACATCCGCTCGGGACGCCCGAGCATGCCTCTTCCTTGCCGATTGCGTATCCCCACCACCCGAGATTACTCTGGAGATCACGTGGATTTGGCCGAGTGGTTACGGCTGATCAGGAGCTCGGGCGTCCTGCCGGGGTCGTCTGTCTGCTGTGACGAACTCCGCAAGGTGTCCCTGCTCGATCAGCTTCTCTATGGCTATCTTCAACCTGAAACAATCCTCTGTTTCATGGCCGTGGTCTCTGTGGAAGCGGGAAAACTTGTCCCGATTCCTCTTATCGGACGGGGCTCTGAGTTTTGCTGGTTGCTGAAGCAATCTTTGCGCTTCGGCGGCGGCCATGACTTCTTGTATGGGCCGGGAAAGGGGTGTGAAAGCAATCGGGGGCTGACCCCGGACATCCTTCTGATCCCGCTTCGGCTTCTTTCCCAGGCCCTTCTCAATTCCTTCACGCTTGCACTTAGCCTTCGGGGATTCGTCTCCCGCCTGGCCGGAGCGCTTCGCTTCCAGGATTTGCTCAGTGTCTATGTACTTACCGACCCTCTCCGAGAGTTCCACCAGGGTTGCCGGTCGGTCACGATGAAACGACGTGGCAACCTTGGTGTGTTGAACTCCCGAACAGAAGGCCATAATTACAGCCGTTTCATTAAGATTACGGATCTGCAGCCTTTATTGGTTGAAACGGTCCATGTACTCCCTTAGGGACTCCCCCTTGCGCTGCTTGACGGTCAGCAGCTGAGTGTCCGGTTGTGACCGGTTGAGCATTCCGACAAACTGGCTGATGAACAGCTTGCTGAGGGCTCTGAAGTCATCGACCGTCCGGGGCTTTAGAGCGTGGAACCACTGTGATGCTGGCCCTTTGAGGGTACTGGGAAAGGCCAGGCACAGTAGCTCGTCCATAGTGGTGACCAGTGCCATCTGAGCCTTGTAGGTACAGATGTGGTCCATCGGATTCCCTGTGCCGTCGTAGGAGCTGAGGTGAGGGGGTTTGAATTTTCGCGGGATAAGAAACTGCGTCACCCGAGCGGTATAGGGTGATTTTGTCTCTGTGTTGGTGAGGTCGTGGCCGGACTTGCGGCTCAACCTCTTGATTTGCTGTTGCAGTTCCTCGAACTGGGCCTTAACGTCATCCCGCCCGGTTCTCTTCTCTATATCCGAGCGGTAGGTCGGATCGGATGACGAGGCCTCTTCCTTAAAGTGCGTTGACCTTGGGGACAGAGCCCAGCTCCGGTTCTGAGTAATCGTGTGCCTAAGGTCCCCCTGGCTCCGGGTCGGAGGGTTCCCGGGCCCTCCGTCCTAGCTCCTCCCCTCTGGCCGCGCGCTGCCGGTTGATGATAATTATGGCATCCTCCACCCGGCGAGGATTGGGCCAAGTTCGCCTCTGCGAGCACCTGGTTGCCTGGCTACGCTCGCAGTCACCGAGGTGTTCCCGATCCGGTGGGGACACCGGGGCGGAACGGGCTTGCCTTCGTAACTGAGCGGGATTCTAAACAGGGGCGCTTTTTTTCGGGCTGATCTTCTGATGCAGGACGCTTTTCCTGCTGGGCCAAAAGCGCCTCCATTTGTTTATGCGTTCGCAGCTGGCCCTCCAAGAGTTGCGCCAGCGCTGCCTTTACCTGTTCTGTGGTCATGGAGGCAGCCGGTCGCCCGGGTTGTGAATCCTCCTGACCGGGCTGGGTAACGGCCTTCTTACTCCTTCTAGGCGGCATGTTGATCAGTTAAGAATTTGTTGGTGAAAAACTTTGTCGTTTCCCATAGACGGCGCCAAACTGATGATGCCTAAAATTGGTAAGAAGGAAAAGAGAGAAAAAGGCACAAGCAGATTGTATATGGTTCGGCCTCGTTAACAAGGTGAACTATGTCCACGGTGCGTCTTTGCGCGTTCACTAGCAGATCACCGGCGGCCCTGGTAAGCCAACAAAGAAGGACGGCACTACCAGTAATACCGGCCGGGTATATGCGTACAATGGTGAATTCTGTGTACTATGCTTGTTAGCTAGAGAATTCTCCGGATCCCTATAGACAGGTGTTGGAAAAACAGGTTTAAAAAGAAAAGTTTAAACGCGCAGCGGAAAAATCAAGTTATAAAACTTTATTGGCATGCCCGGATCTACTACCCGTCAACTCCATAGAAGCGTACAAGGGGGTGCAAGATTTATACCTTAGTGTCTTGAACCCAATTCTGAACTTCAATTTCCAGCAGCCTCCACTAGATGATCTTCACCCTTATGACTCCTGCGGATGCCTGCCGGAAAGACTAGGGTTGGTGGGAACCCTAATAGAGAGGATAGAGAGGGTTTTGGGGTTCCAAAAACAGTTTCTGCAGCTTCTGACGTTCAAAACGACGAACAACTTTTTCCAGAACGCAGCTGCCCTATTTATAGATTCCCAGAACCGACCTAACCTTCGATCGATCGAAGGACTTCGATCGATCGAACATTCGATCGATCGAACCTTTCTCGATCGATCGAACCTGATGCCTTCGATCGATCGAACTATCTTCAATCGATCTAACCTGTCAGGACAGTTTCCTCAAGCGTCTTTCCAAGCATCCTTGCGGAGCTAAGAGTGGGACCTCCTAGGCTCTTTATTGTTGGCTCAGACCAGTTTATTAATTACCATGACCAAACTCTTTGATCAGCAAACTAACCAACTGGTCAGTTAACGTTTACTCCACTATAAAACGATAACTGAACTCCAACGCAAAAGAACATATCCGAAGCGATAACTAGACTTGTATGTTGTACTAATGTCCCTCTACCGTCAGCATTCGTAATCATATTCAGGTAGTCGGATAACTGTTACTGTCAACCTGAATCATGATTACTTCTTGTATTCCTTGAGTCCCATTCACTACTCATGATTACCAAACATGTTGATAACTCTTATCAACAAGACTGCAATACTCAGTAATCAACTTGGTGACATTCTCAAGGGAATGCTTACTCTGAATCAGAGGGTAGATTCTATCTTGACAATATATGTTCACAACCCTATGGACATGACATACCCAAGATACCCAGGTGTTGATCTTCTATAGACCTCACTGATTGGTAAGTCAAAACAGTCATATCCACAGTCTGTGTTCATAATCGTCTCAAGATTGAGAACACATACCTTATACAAGTTATGAGTTCCTATTGACTGTTGACAGCATTGAGCGTCAATAGGAAACTTAGGTCCGTCAATGCACTATAAGCACTAGCATATTAACCAAGAGTCACACTCTAGTGATTGAGATTTATCACTCCATCCAATGGTAGTTAATGATGCTACAGTGTATACCTGATGAGATATCCAGTCTCATCATCCACTGTGACAAGCTTTAAGTATCAAAGAATAGTAATTCGTATCTCATTGTATGTATCTCATACACACACGAAATACTTACTATGATACTTATGGATTAAACAATCATCTCATGAAAGAAACATACATAATGAAATGTAAAGCTGATATCCATATATTAAAAAAAAATCAATGTCTAATACATAAAGTAATGGTTTGAGGGCACAAACCCAACAAACTCCCACTTGCACTCATAACCATTCAGAACTACATCTAAGACCTAGACTATCTAGATGACGATCAAAGACCTTCTGTGGTAAGGCCTTTGTAAACGGATCAGCAAGATTGTCAGCGGTGGCAATCTTGGTGACAGTCACATCTCCACGTTGAACTATATCTCGGATTAGGTGATATTTCCGCTCTACGTGCTTTCCCTTCCCGTGGTTCCTTGGCTCCTTGGACTGAGCCACTGCCCCACTATTATCGCAGTATAGCGTAATAGGTGACAGCGACGCTGGTACCACCTCGAGTTCCATGAGGAACTTCTTGAGCCAAACAGCTTCCTTTGCGGCTTCACAAGCAGCCACATACTGAGCTTCTGTAGTTGAGTCTGCAATGCATTTCTGCTTAATGCTCCTCCAACTGACAGCACCACCTCCCAAGGTAAAGAGATGACCGGACGTCGACTTTCTCGAATCTTTATCTGACATAAAGTCCGAGTCAGTGTATCCTACTGGAATTAACTCACTACCACCGTACATAAGCATGTAATCTTTAGTCCTTCTCAAGTACTTAAGAATGTGCTTAACGGCTGTCCAGTGCTCTGGACCTGGATTCGACTGATACCTGCTAACCATGCCAACAGCAAAACAGATATCTGGTCTAGTGCATAACATCGCATACATGAGACTTCCTACTGCCGAAGCATAGGGAATTCCTGTCATGCGATTCCTCTCCTCCTGTGTCTTTGGACACTGGTCCTTAGAGAACGCTAAACCATGCCTGAAAGGTAACAAACCTTTCTTCGAATTATCCATTGAAAACCTAGTTAGTACTTTATCGATATAACCAGCTTGAGATAATCCCATTATCTTTCGCTTGCGATCCCGAAAGAGCTTTATCCCAAGAATATAGCTCGCCTCTCCTAGATCCTTCATATCGAAAGTACTAGCTAGCCAAACCTCGACCGTTGACAGCGCCGCTACATCATTTCCAATGAGTAGAATGTCGTCAACGTAAAGCACAAGAAAAGCCACCACTTTTCCTTCACATTTCTTGTATACACAAGGTTCATCCAGATTCTGTATGAAACCAAACGACTTGACTGCTTGGTCAAATCGGATGTTCCAACTTTTGGATGCCTGCTTAAGCCCATAAATGGACTTTTGCAACTTGCATACCAAGTTACCTTTCCGACCAGCTATGAACCCTTCTGGTTGTTGCATATAGATGTCCTCCTCAAGATTGCCATTCAAGAATGCAGTCTTGACGTCCATCTGCCAGATCTCAAAATCTAGGCATGCAGCAATAGATAAGAGTATTCTGATGGACTTGAGCATGGCTACCGGCGAGAAGGTTTCCTCATAGTCAATGCCCTCCCTCTGAGTATAGCCTTTCGCCACAAGCCTTGCCTTAAAGGTCTCAACCTTTCCATCAGATCCTCTTTTCCTCTTATAGACCCACTTGCAGCCAATGGGTTTAATATTGGCTGGAAGTTCTACAAGATCCCAGACCTGATTTGAATCCATAGATTCCAATTCAGTCTTCATAGCTTTAATCCAATGAGCCGAGTCTACATCAGCCATTGCCTCTTCGTATGTGGCAGGATCAGATTCAGATTCTATGGAGACAGCTTCAAAAACTTCTCCTAAGAACATGTATCTATCAGGCTGGCTGATAATCCTCCCACTACGACGAGGTACCGGTACGGAAATGGGTGAAGAAGTGGTATTTTCTTGATTTTCATCGTTATCAACTGCGGGTTGGACTGAGGGCTCTCCTTCTATCTCTCTAAGATATATCCTTCCCTTAGGTTTATGGCTCATGATATAATCATCCTCTAAGAAAACAACATTTGTACTAACAAACACTTTCTGTTCCCTTGGATCATAAAAATACCATCCATAAGTACCCTTTGGATAACCCACAAAGTAACATACTTCCGATCTAGAATCCAATTTGCTCATCTTTCCTTTCAGCACATGTGCCGGACACCCCCATATCCGGAGATGTTGCAAAGAAGGCTTGCGCCCAATCCACATCTCTCGTGGTGTCCTTGGAACAGATTTACTTGGTACTAGATTTAGTATGTAAGCAGCGGTTTCCAAAGCATAACCCCAAAGGAATAATGGCAACTCAGAATAACTCATCATCGACCTAGTCATGTCTAAAAGAGTCCGATTCCTTCTCTCCGCTACACCATTTTGCTGAGGCGTACCAGGTGCAGTCAACTGTGACAGAATCCCATTCTGTACGAGGTGATCAATAAACTCATTAGAGAGGTACTCGCCACCTCGATCAGATCGAATGGTCTTGATATGTGTGCCCAATTGCTTCTCCACTTCAGCCCTAAACTCTTTGAACTTTTCAAAAGCTTCAGACTTGTGCTGCATTAGGTACACATATCCATACCTGGAGTGGTCATCAGTAAATGTTATGAAATACTCATAACCACCCCTTGCTCTAATATTTATTGGTCCACACACATCAGTATGAACTAATTCCAACAATGCATTGGTTCTATTGCCCTTTGCAGGAAAGGGCCTTTTGGTCATCTTACCCTCTAAACAAGACTCGCAGACTTCCATTGGTTCGAGAACCAAATCGCCTAAGACCCCTTCTTTGACTAGTCTGCCAATCCTATTGAGATTAATATGGCCAAGCCTCATATGCCAAAGCCTTGTTGGATTAGTGGAAGGTTCCTTTCTTTTAGATGGTACAGTAACCACTGAGTTATTAAGTTCCATGCAAGAGTCTTTAGAAATATTGGGAGTAATCACATACAAACCATTTGATTTAACACCAGAACATATAAAAGAACTATTTCTTTTAATCACAACTTCAGTTCCAAAATGAAAAGAATAACCATTATTCGATAAATTAGAAACTGAAATTAAATTACGTCTCATTGAAGGGACGTAAAGTACATCTGATAAAATCAAAATTTTATTGTCTAGAAATTCTAAAACTATGACTCCTATAGCAACCGCAGAAACAGTTGCGCTAGAACCTAGAGTAAGTACGATTTCCCCATCACTGCACCTCCTGGTTGATCTGAACCCCTGCAATGAATTACAGATATGGTTAGTCGCACCAGAATCAATGCACCAAGTGTTTGAAGTATCCGTTATAAAACTTACTTCAATCACATGTGATTCAATCATACCTTGAACTCTTGTAGCTAAGAATTCTGGACAGTTCCTCTTCCAGTGGCCTTTCTCACCGCATTGGAAACACTTTCCTTTGCCTTGGCCACCCACCTTCCCTTTGCCCTTACCTTTTCCCTTAGATTTTGCAATCTTAGGGACCGGTCCAACACTTGAACCACCAGTGTCAGCCTTCTTCTTCCCTTTCTTTCCTTTCGGTACAGATCGGGAAGAGGAAGCGCTTTTCTCAACGTTCAAAACGTTGACCCCAGGTTTGATCACCCCTTCCGCTGCCAAAAGAGAACTCATCAATTCGCTCATTGAAAAATTCATTTGATTCATATTATAGTTAAGTTTAAATTGAGCGAATGAAGGCGACAGCGAATTAAGGATCATATCAACTTGGGTCTGTGCATCGATGTTGGCACCTAGGGTCTCCAGCTCGTTTAAATAACCAATCATTTTTAAAACATGTTCTTTGACTGGAGTCCCTTCCGACATCTTCGCACTCATTATCTTTTGCATGGCTACCTGTCTGGCAGGCCTGCCATGCTCCCCAAACATCTTTTTCAGGGATGTGATAATGTCACTGGCGGAATCGTTCGATTGGAATTGATGTTGCAACACACCAGCCATTGAGGCCAGAATGTAGCAACGAGCCATTCCATTCGACTTCTTCCATTTGTCAAACTCGCGTCTGGCAGCTGCCGAAGCATTTGCCGCGGGTTCTTCAGGGCTTGGGGTGGTGAGGACATATATGTGATCCTCCGCAGTTAACACGATGTCAAGGTTACGTTTCCATTCAGTGTAGTTATTTCCAGTTAACTTGTTTTGAGTGAGTATGGTGGCAAGTGGACTAAATGCAGATCCAGACATTGTGATTTACTGTAAAAATCAAAAGGCAAAATAAATATGGATATCAGATTTTGACAGTTTGAAATAAAAGAATCCTTTAAAAAACTCTTATTTTAAAACAAAGTCGCCGGAATATCGAAACGAAAGAATAAAGCCTCCGTGTGGTGGTCAATGTTCGATCTTTCGATTAATCATGACTTGTCCGCTATGCAACTCTTGCAAAACAAGTTATGACTCCCGAACCTATTTGATCTCTAAGTTTCTGAATAATGCCCCGTGTGGGATCCCTTATCCATAGCTTAGCTAGTGTATACCATTAACTAAGATCCAATCACAACCGTCTCAAGTAGTGCCTCCGTGTGGTGGTCACCCTCTAACACGTCTGATTGATCCTATCCATAGGAAGTTCACATCTAGTAACCAATGAGCAGTGTACCCTCCGTATGGAATGATCACCCCTGGCGAGGTGACACAGAATACACTACTCATCTTACAATGAACCGTTAATGGAAGATCGTGGGTGTTATTTGATAAGACCCTCTCCCACTAGATTTAGTAAATTAAGGATTTTGCTTTTGAAAAATGTTTCCACACACTACCCATAAACATCCAATGTTTACTAATGTGTTGAAAACGGTTTTTGAATTTTATTTTAGAAAACTTGTTTTAAGTGCATGCAACAATGTATTATACGGCAATCACAAAACAAGCACATAAAACAAAAAACTAAAATAAAATATAGGCATTCAAACAATGCCTCTATCTCCCATGGCTCTATTTCCATAGAACCACCTTCTTGGTTTGGTCGCCTCCGGCTCCATCTTTATGGACAACGGCTCCTTGCTCCATCTTCATGGAATTTCTAATTCTATTACATTGGACCTATGCTTCTTTTGAAGCTTACAATTTATCTAGAAAAAGGAAATAGCAAAAGAGAAATAAAAGGCTAGGGAAACCGGTGCGACTTTCCTTTTCGTAGGATTGAAGCCGCAGCGCCCTTTACATACGCCTTAAAACCAAACCATTAATAAATTATGACATGCACCAATCTCAAATAATTTAAATATAAATATTTAAACGACTAGGTGCCATGGGAGATAGCGACTAATTTTGCTGCAAAAGGGTTAGTCGTACACGCATCCACACATACATAACAAATATATGTAACTATTGGAACACTTAATTGATTCACACAGTATATAAACACTTTACATACTGAATTAGAACTTAAAACAGCATCTTACTTCTCTGTCACAGTTCGATCGATCGAAGACCGTTCGATCGCTCGAACCTTCGATCGATTGAACACTGTTCAATCGCTTGAACATTCTGTTTCACAGAATGATTTAAAAACTTTTACAGAAATAATTTAAAATTAAAGTATAATTTAAAAAAAACTTTACAACTGTGAACAGAACACCTGGACAGAGAATCTGTCTCGATCGATCGAACACTATTCGATCGATCGAACACCAGAAGGCTTCGATCGATCGAAACTAGTTCGATCGATTGAGAACAGAATGTTCGATCGATCGAAACAAGTTCGATCGATCGAACCCACCTTGCATCCTATGCAATCACAGTTTTGTATTCTGCTGCGATAACACTGCAAAAACAGATCTGTGACGATGCAGTTTCAAAAACAGTTCTAAAATCAACATACAAATCAAAACTAGGGTTCCAAAAACGCATCTATAGATCCAAACGAGCGTGGCTCTGATACCAATTGTTGGAAAAACAGGTTTAAAAAGAAAAGTTTAAACGCGCAGCGGAAAAATCAAGTTATAAAACTTTATTGGCATGCCCGGATCTACTATCCGTCAACTCCATAGAAGCGTACAAGGGGGTGCAAGATTTATACCTTAGTGTCTTGAACCCAATTCTGAACTTCAATTTCCAGCAGCCTCCACTAGATGATCTTCACCCTTATGACTCCTGCGGATGCCTGCCGGAAAGACTAGGGTTGGTGGGAACCCTAATAGAGAGGATAGAGAGGGTTTTGGGGTTCCAAAAACAGTTTCTGCAGCTTCTGACGTTCAAAACGACGAACAACTTTTTCCAGAACGCAGCTGCCCTATTTATAGATTCCCAGAACCGACCTAACCTTCGATCGATCGAAGGACTTTGATCGATCGAACATTCGATCGATCGAACCTTTCTCGATCGATCGAACCTGATGCCTTCGATCGATCGAACTATCTTCAATCGATCGAACCTGTCAGGACAGTTTCCTCAAGCGTCTTTCCAAGCATCCTTGCGGAGCTAAGAGTGGGACCTCCTAGGCTCTTTATTGTTGGCTCAGACCAGTTTATTAATTACCATGACCAAACTCTTTGATCAGCAAACTAACCAACTGGTCAGTTAACGTTTACTCCACTATAAAACGATAACTGAACTCCAACGCAAAAGAACATATCCGAAGCGATAACTAGACTTGTATGTTGTACTAATGTCCCTCTACCGTCAACATTCGTAATCATATTCAGGTAGTCGGATAACTGTTACTGTCAACCTGAATCATGATTACTTCTTGTATTCCTTGAGTCCCATTCACTACTCATGATTACCAAACATGTTGATAACTCTTATCAACAAGACTGCAGTTGTAGACACCCCATTTTGTCGGCTATCAGATTTAGGAGACCCATAGCTTGGTGGTTCACAATGATCGTAAAAGACTCAGAAGGAATCCTGAAAGTCAGCTCTATCTCTCAGAATGCTCAGAATGACCAAAATGCCCCTGAAAGCCCGAAAACTCCCAGATTTGGTCCCAAAGTTCTGAAAACATGCTATGTCATAAGAAAAGCGATAAAAAGAGTTTTAAAGAGAAATCAGGTAAAATCGTCAGCCCCCAGAGACCCTCGGAAGTCCCGGAAGCTCCCGAAAAGTCCTCGTTGACCGGTTTGACCAAGGTTTGACTAGATTTGACCAAGGTTTGACCAGGTTTGACCAAGTTTGACCAAGTTTGACCGAGATCGTCCGAATTCACCAAAATCATTTTAAATCATGGGAAAAGTGTTAAAACAAGTTCCAAAAGAAAATCGAGCGAAAACATCGGTTCCCGGGAACTCCCGGAGGTTTCCAGAACTTCCCAGGAATTCCAGGTTTGACCAGTTTGACCAGAATTTGACTTTGGAATCGGGGCACCAAAATAATTTTCAAATATTTTTCATGGATACTAGAGGTCAATAGCTTTCCAACGGTATGTCGTACACAATTTTCGGATTTAAAACGAGTTTATTATCAATTTTCGAAGACGAAAAAGGCGATCAAATCGGCTTTTATCGCAAATACCGCAAAACTTTTCAAAGTGACCCATCCCCGAACTATTTTTTATGTAAAGTAGACTCCATTACCTTTCCAACGGTATATCACAATCTCAGTTTGAAGTTCATACGCATTTTCTGTGAATTTCGGACAAAATAGGGCCTTTTCGCGAATACCGGAACCTCTGGGGGCCTAAACGTAAATTTCTGGGTGTCTGAGGAGCAGTGCTGCCGCGGCACTGGCCCACTGCCGCCGCGGCACTGTCCCAGTGCCGCCGCGGCACTCAACCCTCGCAGAGTCCATTTTTGTAATTTTTTTGGGGGTCCAATTTGATTAATTGAAAGTCAAAACGACATAGTTTTATGTTCACAGTTGTTTGGGACCAATGGGAGTACTTCTAAAACCCCAAAACCACCCCAAATTGGCCTATTTAAACCCTCCATTGCTCTTCATTTTGGGGGGGCCAAGTGCAAAGCTTGAAAAGTTGTAGAGAAGAAGAGAGATAGAGATAGGCTTAGAAGAGAGAAAGGGAGCTTCTCCCATTGATTTTCCATAAGAAAGTGAGTTTTATTTTTGATTTCTTCCATTATCCTTCTATATACTTCACATTCAAAGTCCATTCCAACCCTCATTCTTGAGCATTCTTGAGTTAGGAAGCCACTTCCATGTCCAAATGTCAAAATCTATGAGTGAAACACCAAGCTACAAGTCCAAAATCACATTGATTATCATCTATTGATTGCTATTTACTTGCTTTGATTATATATATGTTCATCTCTCCTTATCTCATTTCTTTTTCTTTTCTTTATTTACTTACTAGTTCATCATCATCTAAGTGATGACATGAAGTTTGGGGTGAGTGAATCCTTATGGATAGTAGCTCTTGACCTCAAAAACATGTTTGATAGATGATGATCATAACCTCAATACTTCCAAGATGTTCTTGAAATGTATTGAAGTTATGTCCAAAATAAAATAAATCTCTCCAACAATCTTGGAGGTTCTTAATGATGAGTTTGATGTTGGTATTCTAAGTGGCTATAATCCTTATTGAGTGTTGAAAATATGTTTTCAAAACATCTATTTCAAAACCCCTCTCAATCCCTCTCATTTGGTTTCAAGAAACAAAACTTTGTTTTCCCCAAAATCTCCAAAACAATGATCCAAAACAGTGAGCTGTTCAGATTCAAAGATTTGTTTTGAATTAAATACTCGAGTTATGATGATGAAACCACTTGGAAAATCTTCCTAATACATCATAGTTTGTCCCCAATTTTTCCCATCAATTATAGAGATGTGAAAGTATTTGTTTTGGATGTGAGAAGTTCATATTCATGATCTGCCTCTGTTCTCACAGAATGTTCACCCAAATTCTTGCACTTATTCTGGATATTTTCATCACTGTACATATATCTTTTATATTTTTTTTATAAAACTTGGGTGTCTTAGAAAACTTTTGGTATATAATGGGTCATCATAAACCTTTTCTTTGATTTATGAAAAATCATACAAAATCAGTCAACGGTGCAGCTTTTGTTTCTGAGTCATGTGTACATTCTGATTTATTTCTCTTAATCTGTGATAGCTATTGATGTTTGGCTTTTTGGGTTATTTTCTAGACACAATAAGGATGATCTCAGATTTTCTTCACATTTTTCTAGGCACGTTTGACCTCCCATTATAATGTTGCAAAGTAATACACGCAGTCTGTCCACTATTCACAGCAAGCACATTTCAACTTTTATTCTTTGATTTGATGCTCATATGCATTCCAAATTAGCTCATATCTTAGGAAGTAGTTCACACTACATTTGTATATATCCCATGTTGATTTAATCCATTCATTCATGCACATTTTAGACTTCTAAGTCATTTTAGAAATCCATGTACACAAAACACACTACAACCTTTGCACATTTTTAGGTTCATACAATACATTCATGCAAGATTTGGGGGTTTTTGTAACTCTCAATCTAAGAAGATTATAAGGAATGAACTTGATCACACGTTCATGCTTCCCCTCGATCTAATCATCCTTTCTCATCCGTCCCGGGGATTGAGGGATCTTCTTTTTCTCAAAGAATAACATGCATCATACTAGCTTGCTAAGCATACTTTGATTCTTTGATTATTTGTTTCAATAACCATTCATGTCCCCTTTAGATTAAGGAAACTTAATTACTTGATACATGATTAGACGATTTTTCCTAGGTTTATTTGTGTGATCTTTCACTTTACATTGCATGATATTTGACTTAGATCTTATGAATGATATCTTACCTTTAGATCTTCCATTTTCAAGTTTCTTATGTGATGTAATATACTATCATAGTATTATTTGTCGAACCAAACATAGTATAAGATGATTATTTGGATGCTAATTGAGGCCCGTCGAAAGGCGGGGCGAGTTGAGGGTGTTTTAGTCGTGACAAAGGCTCCTTCCTCTCTCGTACCAAAACCCCGAACCAAGTTCTTTGGTTATGAAGGGCCGGTGCCCTTATCCGCTTGGGTGAGTCAAAATTAGGTTTCTTGGTTCCTTAAAGACCAAGTGGCGACTCTGTATCTGTTTTCAACAGACCTTTTCTTTTCCTTTTCAAAACAAATCTCAAACAAGAGAGAGAAGTGGTCCGATTCCGGTATCCACAATCTGGCGACTCCACTGGGGATTTTTATTTTTAAAACAAAATAATACAGAGGTTTGACTCATAAGAAGCATCCTTAAAATCATCTTTTTACTGTGTTTGGTTCACCGCATTGCACTCTTGCATTTCCCCCTCCGACTGTGTCTGAAACGCGGCGCTGACATTGTTCAGGTCTTGCTGTGCCAGGGCACAAGTCACCGTTGATACTGTACCTTCCAAGGTATATCAAAAAGAGTAAAAACCTCCGTACTGTCTCTCTGACGGTATATTGGAACTCTCGTCAACGGACCCTCTTTGACTAAACCCAGCCTTTGCATATAGATTCCTGTAGAACCTTTCATAGGGCTGTTGATTTATCTTTTCAGATAGGACAATGTGATATAACTGCTGTATGCCCTGGTGGGATTACCTATGCGGTGTAGATGCTTATGTGGCATGAGATAGAAACCTCTTTCTTATGATTCCCAAGGCAATCACTCACATGTGATCACATTGAGTTGACCTGCCTAGGCACCATGACAAAGATGTCTGCTCCATGCTCACAAAGATATACACCGCAAACCTTGTTTGTTGGTCCTAAGTCATAGGAGTATGAAAACCTGCTAGACAGTATGATCACTATCACCATATTAACCAGTGTCTTCCAGAAACTCTGTCCAGATATCCCAGATATAACCATATTAACCAGTTTCTCCCAGAAACTGTCCAGATATCCTAGATATAACCATATTAACCAGTTCTTCCCAGAAACTCTGGCTAAATCTCCCAGATATGCCAATTCCTCCAAAAACTTTGTCCTATCTTCCCAGATATACTAGTTTCTCCCAGAAACTCTATCCAAATTTCCTAGAAATACCCAAAGTACCTGTTTTCCCAGAAGCTCTACCCAAATCTCCCGGATTCTCCAAAAATCCCAGCATCTCTGCCCACATCACCTAGAAATGCCCAGATATACTTGTTTCTCCTAGAAACTCTGTCCACATTTCTCAAAAATGCCCAAAATACCAGTTTCTCCTAGAAGCTCAGTCCAAATAAACCAGAAATCCCTATTTCTCCTAGAAACTCAGATGACTTCTAGAAATTTCTCTGAATCTTCCGAATCCTTGTTTCTCCCAAAAACTCTGTCCAAAATTCCCGAAGTATCCCGGAAATCCATGTTATCCCTTGGTGATCATACTGGAAAGTAAGGTTAGCACACTCTGTATGGCTAGGACCTTATTTGTTTAACTACTATCTGTTAGAAATAGGAGCATCATATAGATTAGGGCTTGCATCCGCATGCTTGTCTCATGTGCATGCACCATTCTCATCAGTCTACGCACACTATCTCAGTCAGTCTGTACATAAGCCGGTCCATCTTCCTTAACATCACTGTCATTGTCTATCTAAAGTCATCACTATCAGAATCTGATACACCTCTCCTCTCGAATCTATAGGTCATTACAGATTCCCAAAGTCAGCCTCTGAGATCCCCATCCTGGGTCAGAAGTCCGAACAGTCATTTGGTTAGAATCAGTCCGTCGAGAAAATTCAACATGAATCAGGAAACTTTGGAAGCCAAGTCAGATCGGCTGGCTCAAGTTCTGAAATTTATGGAAGAGTTCCGACAACAGCAGCCACAGTACCCACCGGGGTTCCCACCACCACCGCCTAGATTTGGACCGCCTCCCGAAAATAATGGAGAAGAAGAATGGTTTCAAGGGGTCCCGCCGCCTGCATATGAGAAAAAGCTCCAAGAGAAAATGGACAAGGTCGACAAGCTTGAGAACATACTAAGGAAGAGTAAGGGGGTCGACGATTACATGTTAGATCTGGAAGGATTGTTTGAGCCCAACAAGGTGAGGCTACCCGAGAACTTCAAGATGCCTGAAATTGATCGTTTTGACGGAACTGGAAATCCGAAGAGCCACGTGAAGTTTTGTATGAGCATCTTCCAGTCAATGGGCTGCACCCATGAGCACATAGCTATGCTGTTCCCTCAAACCCTCCAGAAAGCCGCACTATCCTGGTTCCTAACCCTTGAAACTTCCAAGACCCGAGTTTGGGAAGATGTTGCTAGAACTTTCATTGATCACTACTCCTACAACCAAGAGCTTGATGTCACCATCCGAGATCTGGAAACTACCAGGCAGAATTTTAATGAGTCCTTCGCTGCATTCTTGAGCAGATGGAGGAATAAAGTAGCCCAAATGATCCACAGGCCTATTGAGAAAGAGCAAGTACGTATGCTGGTCAAGAACCTGCAACCAGTATACCATGAAAAACTATTCTACCAGTCTATCTCAACATTTGAAGAGTTGTTTGAGGTTGGGACTAGAATCGAGGATGCTATCTGTGAAGGCAAGATCAATGCAGCTGGGTCACTGCAAAAGGAGAAGAGACCCCATACCTTTGGTGAAGATCAAGAGAGCCTAGATGTCAATGCCTTAAGCCCATCATCAAGCCAAAATGATTGCAGTAAGAGGCACAAGAAAGGAAACCAAAGAGTCTTCACACCACTTGACATGAGCTTATCCTCCGCTCTCAACCACCTTGTTCAAAAGGGCCACCTTGTACCTTTGGAGCCTAGTAAGCCTCCTAATCACCCACCTCCTGGGTACAATGAATCCAAGTATTGTGATTACCACCAAGACCAAGGCCATGAGACCGACAACTGTAAGAGGCTCCGTCACTCAATTCAGGATCTCTTAGATGATGCGCCGCACCCCAATCCAATTCACTACCTCGGTCTGGACCAACCCATGACCTATCCATTTCAATGATCCCCTTCGTTGAGGACCATGAATGTTGAACCTATGCCGGTGAAGCGATGGTGTTTGGGACTTTTGCTATCAAAACAAATGAGGATGCTCTTTTAAAAAAAAAAAAGAGAATAAGCGAGTCACTGTGACATTCCATTTGAGACTGGGTCAAGTCCAGTCGAGTCTGTTGTGTGTTTGTCTATTTCAAGTTTAGTCTTGTTGTCGAGTCCGTCTGTCATCAAGTTGTTAATGAGTCTGTAACCTTTCTCTTTGGATGGAATGAAGTCTCCTTTTGCCTAATCTGATGTGCCTAGTCATAGATGCATGAATCGCTGAACCAAAGTGTCACTTTTCAAATTACCATGGATATTACTGTGCTAAAAAAAAAAAAAAAATTTTTTTTTACTCAAACAAAAAAATCCTGAAAGGTCAAAGTCAATTTTGTGCTGACACCGATGAAGAGCCGAGAATTGAATAGCCTTACTTTAAGAATTTAAAAGATGCTTTTGCTCAAATCTTGAAAAGACATACTTGAGACTGACTTAGGGCTTGCCTAACACCCTTTCCACCATTTTTACCATTTCAAAGCCTCGGACCCAATCCAATTGATAGCCATGCGAACCTGTGCGAACTTGGTCCTTGTTGGTAGCTAAACATTTCGATGAGTTTCTTCCCCCTTAAAAAAAAAAAAAAAAAAAAAAAAAAACTCACTAGGTTGAAAACCCGAAAAGGGCCCCTAGGCAAAAATGAGAGCTAAAAAGGTATTGATTTCCAAAATCTGACCCTAGCCAGTCAAAAGGTTGAAGAAAATTTTGATGAAACAAATGAGAAAATTGTATGCTTCAAGGTACATCATAAGAACGTGCCTGGATCACATTTCCAAAGGCACGGAACAACCACAAAATTCCGAGAGCTGACATGCACGTTTCGGAATTCTAAGATTGCGATTGAAAGATCTTGCAAGAATCAATTACATGAAAAGCAAAATTGACTGGCTAGGCGAAAGTGAAAAGGATCAATCCTCAAAATAAAAAGAACAAGAAAGAGAAAAAAAGGGGGGTTGAAACTGAATCCTTTTATTCAAAACTACCACAAGTGGCTCAAGTTTGAACTGATTTGATGATTGGTTTGAAAAACCCTCATACCCAATTCTTTTCAAGACCTTGCCTTGAACTACGCTTGACCTGATTCCCGCTCGGGGATACGTAGGCAACCACAATGGTTCGGTCACCCCACCTACCTAAAAATCAACCCGCTTCTTTCCGACCATGACCCGAACTACGTTGGACCTGATCCCCACTTGGGGGTACGTAGGCAGACTTTCAAAAAGAAGAAGGATGGCTCGCTAGGTCAAAAATCCGAAAGGACGCCTAGGCAAAAAATTAGAGCTAAATCCAAAGTGAGCAATAACAAAAGAGAGAAAAGAGCTTGCTAGGTCACCTCACTGGTGCCTAGGCAAAAGTTATGAGCATTTGAGAGATTAAAGTCACGGTCCATGCCTCAAGCCAGAAAATCACCTTCTACACTAGGGCAAACTTCGGCTACCCACCTCGTTCGCCTGACCTTTACTATCTACCCTTCACACAAGAGGCAAACTTCGGTCACCTACCTCGTTTGCCCAAAACCTCTAATGAACCTTCCTCCAAACTAGGGGCAAACTTCGGTTATTTACCTCGTTTGCCTACCGATCCTACTTCATGCCCTTCAAACTAGGGGCAAACTTCGTTTGCCACCCGATCCCTATACACCAATGGTAAGCCTTCAAGTCACAAATATTGTCTTGAACAGATGGAAATGGAGCGTCTTTCATTCCATAAGCAAAGGCACTAATTCAAAGCACATCTTGAGAGAAGCAAAGAAATTGATTAGATCAGTAGGGAGGAATTTTCAAAAAAAATAAGATTCACCATCAAAGTGATGCCACGTTAAGGAGAGAAGTAAACACAAAAGAGAATTGGTACATCATTTATGACAAAAGCACATTAAGTTTTGGCAAGTCGACCTTGTTACATTTTGGTGTCAAATGTGTCATCCTCGTGCGTCAATGTCTGTCAAATTTTTGAGTCTGTTGTACTCTCAAATGTGTAAATCAACAGTGACTAATAAAATTTTCAAATCAAGTTATAAAGAGCATGCCAATACAAGCAGGAGTACCGAACACCATTACTGCACCGGTCAAGGCGTCAGCATAAGAAGCGTCAAAACTTGGGGAAGATTTCATCCCTTTCCAAACTGCCAAAAGCTATTCATCTTTCTTCATGCAACATAAGTCCATGAGTGGCTGTTGATGATCTTCCTTTCTCCTTGCAACATAAGTCCATGAGTGGCTGTTGATCTTTCATCTTTCTTCATGCAACATAAGTCCATGAGTGGCTGTTGATGATCTTCCTTTCTCCTTGCACATAAGTCCATGAGTGGCTGTTGATCTTTCATTTTTTCATGCAACATAAGTCCATGAGTGGCTGTTGACGATCTTCTTTTCTCCTTGCAACATAAGTCCATGAGTGGCTGTTGATCTTTCATTTTTTCATGCAACATAAGTCCATGAGTGGCTGTTGATGATCCTCCTTCGTCCATGCAACATAAGTCCATGAGTGGCTGTTGATGATCTGCTTTCGTCTTAGCAACATAAGTCCATGAGTGGCTGTTGATTTTTCATCTTTCTCCCAGCAACATAAGTCCATGAGTGGCTGTTGATCTTTCATCCTAGCAACATAAGTCCATGAGTGGCTGTTGATCTTCCGTCTTTCTTTATGCAACATAAGTCCATGAGTGGCTGTTGATCATCTTTCTTCATGCAGCATAAGTCCATGAGTGGCTGTTGATGATCTTCCTTTCTCCTTGCAACATAAGTCCATGAGTGGCTGTTGATCTTTCATCTTTCTTCATGCAACATAAGTCCATGAGTGGCTGTTGATGATCTTCCTTTCTTCAAGCAACATAAGTCCATGAGTGGCTGTTTGATCTTTCTTCATTGCAATATAAGTCCATGAGTGGCCGTTGATGACCTTCTTTCATCATAAGTCCATGAGTGATTGTTGATCACCCTCCTCTTTCAATAATCAAAACCTTAACTGCCGCAGACCATCTCTATATCCCTCATCACAATTAGAATGATATCTTTACTCTAGCAGAGTACATTATCCTTTAGCTCCCGGAGGCCCCGACCGGCCCTTTTGGATTGAGCGCCGAAAGATTTGATCAGCCGTGAGAGATTCAGAGATGGGTCCTGGTTCCCCGATCAAGGAAAAAGAGATTCTCCGAGAACCCTACATCATCCTCCGAGGACAGAAACAGAAAGATACCAGCTTCCGAAGGCCCTGACCGGCCCTCTTGGATTGAGCGCCGAAAGATCTGGTCAGCCGTGAGAGATTCAGAGATGGATCCTGGTTCCCCGATCAAGGAAAAAGAGATTCTCCGAGAACCCTACATCATCCTCCAAGGACAGAAACAGAAAGATACCAGCTCCCGAAGGCCCCGACCGACCCTCTTGGATTGAGCGCTGAAAGATTTGATCAGCCGTGAGAGATTCAGAGATGGGTCCTGGTTCCCGATCAAGAAGAGAGATTCTCAGAGGGTCCCCTACCATCCCCAGCAGAAGATAACAGAAGTCCGAACCGATTCTCTAGACTTGTCATCATAAGGATCGACCAAACATCACCCGCAGTCAAATCACCCCGATTCCCAGGGCAAGCACTGTCTATTCACAATTCAAGGATCCATGTCCACTGATCATCATGAGCCTTCTTACTTCTTATGAGCTTCCTCACACCTTCGTCTAAAATTGTGAGCTTTCTCACTTATCGTGAGCTTCCTCAAATTCGTGAGCTTCTTCACTTTTCATAAGCTTCCTCACTCCTTCGTCCAAAATTGTGAGCTTTCTCACTTTTCGTGAGCTTCCTTACTCCTTCATCCAAAATCATGAGCTTTCTCACTTATTGTGAGCCTCACTCCTTTGTCCAAACTCGTGAGCTTTCTCACTAATCGTGAGCTTTCTCACTTATCATGAGCTTTTTCACTTATCGTGAGCTTCCTTACTCCTCTGTCTAAAATTGTGAGCCCCCTCACCTACCCATCGGTTATCATGAGCTTCCTCAAATAAAGATTATGAGCTTTTTCAGCAAACAAAAATCGTGAGCTTTTCCCTTATCATGAGCTTCCTCACTCCCTTGTCAAAAATTATGAGCCCCCTCACCTACCCATCAGCTATTGTGAGCTTTCTCGCTTAACGGTTATCGCGAAACCCTTCTCCGATTGGCTATCTTAAACTTCCTCATCTATCGTTTGGTATCCAGGACTTCTGTGTCCGTCGATTGTTGTCCTCTGGGACCCCACGTTCGATTACATTTGTTTGCAAAGCACACTTCCCGTAATTCCAGAAGTTTTCCCCAAGACCCAGAATCTTCTAAACCTTGATGTCCTTATCCGAGTCATCCACCGCATCACAGTCGCAAACACTAGCACAACACCAGCCCACTCGGAGTGGCACACCCCACAGCACTTACTCATACTAGGGTCATAACACTAGACATGATAAGACTCATGACACAATTCATATCACCCCCATGCATTGCATCACTCTTGTTGCATAGCATCCGCCTGATTGTTGTGTATGTGCATGTGTGATTTATCCCTTTGAGCCCCGAACTACGTCCTGGTCTGATTCCCTTTGGGATACGTAGGCAGCTCACGCAGAGCACGACCAGCACTAACCTCATCATCCTTGCATCTTTTACAACGCTTTTTATCCTAAATCTATAGCCTCCAAAAGACCTGTCTCTTCAAAACTTTGGCACTCGCTTGCGACATGCGTTGCCTCGCAAGTTCATGCCAAAGAGGGGCAAACTGTAGACACCCCATTTTGTCGGCTATCAGATTTAGGAGACCCATAGCTTGGTGGTTCACAATGATCGTAAAAGACTCAGAAGGAATCCTGAAAGTCAGCTCTATCTCTCAGAATGCTCAGAATGACCAAAATGCCCCTGAAAGCCCGAAAACTCCCAGATTTGGTCCCAAAGTTCTGAAAACATGCTATGTCATAAGAAAAGCGATAAAAAGAGTTTTAAAGAGAAATCAGGTAAAATCGTCAGCCCCCAGAGACCCTCGGAAGTCCCGGAAGCTCCCGAAAAGTCCTCGTTGACCGGTTTGACCAAGGTTTGACTAGATTTGACCAAGGTTTGACCAGGTTTGACCAAGTTTGACCAAGTTTGACCGAGATCGTCCGAATTCACCAAAATCATTTTAAATCATGGGAAAAGTGTTAAAACAAGTTCCAAAAGAAAATCGAGCGAAAACATCGGTTCCCGGGAACTCCCGGAGGTTTCCAGAACTTCCCAGGAATTCCAGGTTTGACCAGTTTGACCAGAATTTGACTTTGGAATCGGGGCACCAAAATAATTTTCAAATATTTTTCATGGATACTAGAGGTCAATAGCTTTCCAACGGTATGTCGTACACAATTTTCGGATTTAAAACGAGTTTATTATCAATTTTCGAAGACGAAAAAGGCGATCAAATCGGCTTTTATCGCAAATACCGCAAAACTTTTCAAAGTGACCCATCCCCGAACTATTTTTTATGTAAAGTAGACTCCATTACCTTTCCAACGGTATATCACAATCTCAGTTTGAAGTTCATACGCATTTTCTGTGAATTTCGGACAAAATAGGGCCTTTTCGCGAATACCGGAACCTCTGGGGGCCTAAACGTAAATTTCTGGGTGTCTGAGGAGCAGTGCTGCCGCGGCACTGGCCCACTGCCGCCGCGGCACTGTCCCAGTGCCGCCGCGGCACTCAACCCTCGCAGAGTCCATTTTTGTAATTTTTTTGGGGGTCCAATTTGATTAATTGAAAGTCAAAACGACATAGTTTTATGTTCACAGTTGTTTGGGACCAATGGGAGTACTTCTAAAACCCCAAAACCACCCCAAATTGGCCTATTTAAACCCTCCATTGCTCTTCATTTTGGGGGGGCCAAGTGCAAAGCTTGAAAAGTTGTAGAGAAGAAGAGAGATAGAGATAGGCTTAGAAGAGAGAAAGGGAGCTTCTCCCATTGATTTTCCATAAGAAAGTGAGTTTTATTTTTGATTTCTTCCATTATCCTTCTATATACTTCACATTCAAAGTCCATTCCAACCCTCATTCTTGAGCATTCTTGAGTTAGGAAGCCACTTCCATGTCCAAATGTCAAAATCTATGAGTGAAACACCAAGCTACAAGTCCAAAATCACATTGATTATCATCTATTGATTGCTATTTACTTGCTTTGATTATATATATGTTCATCTCTCCTTATCTCATTTCTTTTTCTTTTCTTTATTTACTTACTAGTTCATCATCATCTAAGTGATGACATGAAGTTTGGGGTGAGTGAATCCTTATGGATAGTAGCTCTTGACCTCAAAAACATGTTTGATAGATGATGATCATAACCTCAATACTTCCAAGATGTTCTTGAAATGTATTGAAGTTATGTCCAAAATAAAATAAATCTCTCCAACAATCTTGGAGGTTCTTAATGATGAGTTTGATGTTGGTATTCTAAGTGGCTATAATCCTTATTGAGTGTTGAAAATATGTTTTCAAAACATCTATTTCAAAACCCCTCTCAATCCCTCTCATTTGGTTTCAAGAAACAAAACTTTGTTTTCCCCAAAATCTCCAAAACAATGATCCAAAACAGTGAGCTGTTCAGATTCAAAGATTTGTTTTGAATTAAATACTCGAGTTATGATGATGAAACCACTTGGAAAATCTTCCTAATACATCATAGTTTGTCCCCAATTTTTCCCATCAATTATAGAGATGTGAAAGTATTTGTTTTGGATGTGAGAAGTTCATATTCATGATCTGCCTCTGTTCTCACAGAATGTTCACCCAAATTCTTGCACTTATTCTGGATATTTTCATCACTGTACATATATCTTTTATATTTTTTTTATAAAACTTGGGTGTCTTAGAAAACTTTTGGTATATAATGGGTCATCATAAACCTTTTCTTTGATTTATGAAAAATCATACAAAATCAGTCAACGGTGCAGCTTTTGTTTCTGAGTCATGTGTACATTCTGATTTATTTCTCTTAATCTGTGATAGCTATTGATGTTTGGCTTTTTGGGTTATTTTCTAGACACAATAAGGATGATCTCAGATTTTCTTCACATTTTTCTAGGCACGTTTGACCTCCCATTATAATGTTGCAAAGTAATACACGCAGTCTGTCCACTATTCACAGCAAGCACATTTCAACTTTTATTCTTTGATTTGATGCTCATATGCATTCCAAATTAGCTCATATCTTAGGAAGTAGTTCACACTACATTTGTATATATCCCATGTTGATTTAATCCATTCATTCATGCACATTTTAGACTTCTAAGTCATTTTAGAAATCCATGTACACAAAACACACTACAACCTTTGCACATTTTTAGGTTCATACAATACATTCATGCAAGATTTGGGGGTTTTTGTAACTCTCAATCTAAGAAGATTATAAGGAATGAACTTGATCACACGTTCATGCTTCCCCTCGATCTAATCATCCTTTCTCATCCGTCCCGGGGATTGAGGGATCTTCTTTTTCTCAAAGAATAACATGCATCATACTAGCTTGCTAAGCATACTTTGATTCTTTGATTATTTGTTTCAATAACCATTCATGTCCCCTTTAGATTAAGGAAACTTAATTACTTGATACATGATTAGACGATTTTTCCTAGGTTTATTTGTGTGATCTTTCACTTTACATTGCATGATATTTGACTTAGATCTTATGAATGATATCTTACCTTTAGATCTTCCATTTTCAAGTTTCTTATGTGATGTAATATACTATCATAGTATTATTTGTCGAACCAAACATAGTATAAGATGATTATTTGGATGCTAATTGAGGCCCGTCGAAAGGCGGGGCGAGTTGAGGGTGTTTTAGTCGTGACAAAGGCTCCTTCCTCTCTCGTACCAAAACCCCGAACCAAGTTCTTTGGTTATGAAGGGCCGGTGCCCTTATCCGCTTGGGTGAGTCAAAATTAGGTTTCTTGGTTCCTTAAAGACCAAGTGGCGACTCTGTATCTGTTTTCAACAGACCTTTTCTTTTCCTTTTCAAAACAAATCTCAAACAAGAGAGAGAAGTGGTCCGATTCCGGTATCCACAGCAGTACTCAGTAATCAACTTGGTGACATTCTCAAGGGAATGCTTACTCTGAATCAGAGGGTAGATTCTATCTTGACAATATATGTTTACAACCCTATGGACATGACATACCCAAGATACCCAGGTGTTGATCTTCTATAGACCTCACTGATTGGTAAGTCAAAACAGTCATATCCACAGTCTGTGTTCATAATCGTCTCAAGATTGAGAACACATACCTTATACAAGTTATGAGTTCCTATTGACTGTTGACAGCATTGAGCGTCAATAGGAAACTTAGGTCCGTCAATGCACTATAAGCACTAGCATATTAACCAAGAGTCACACTCTAGTGATTGAGATTTATCACTCCATCCAATGGTAGTTAATGATGCTACAGTGTATACCTGATGAGATATCCAGTCTCATCATCCACTGTGACAAGCTTTAAGTATCAAAGAATAGTAATTCGTATCTCATTGTATGTATCTCATACACACACGAAATACTTACTATGATACTTATGGATTAAACAATCATCTCATGAAAGAAACATACATAATGAAATGTAAAGCTGATATCCATATATTAAAAAAAAATCAATGTCTAATACATAAAGTAATGGTTTGAGGGCACAAACCCAACAACAGGGTAGGTGGACTCTTTTATAGGTGCAAGAGTCCACCCCCACATGGTAAGCTAGTCAGATTAGGAAGCCTAATCTGATTACAATTGATTTGCATGATTTGGGGAGAGTTTCCTAAGCGGTTTAGGAAACTGCAACATTCCCTCTTGCAGTCTTGCAGCTGGTCTTGGAATCTACGGGCTCTTCCTTAATAGGGTTCTGGCCAGATAAGGAAACTGTTTGAAAAGTTCGGTCTGGGCTGCGCCTCATGCTCGGGCTAAGTGAGCATCCCGAGCGGTAACCATTGATGACCTCGGGAGCGTAGGCCCCAAGCGCCCATTCCGGATAGTCCGGGTTCTTCGCCGCTGACGTAGCGGTTTGGCTTTAGCAGGATATTTCCGGACGTATCAGTTGGTTCAAACATATTTTCAAAATTCGATTTAAAATCTGGATTTTGGCAAATTCAAATAACTGAAAAAGATAATACAAAACTGCTTTCACAGTCCCGTTTGCACACTATGAATGGAATTTCATGTCTCTTGGTCTAAAAAAATGCTCCTTTAGAATTTCAAAATATCATGAATGAAATTTTTACTGCTCATTCACAATTTTCAATTGTTTACATTGACGATGTTCTCATCTTTTCATCATCAATTGAAGCCCACAGGAAACACCTCCATGTTTTCTTCAATACTATAAAACATAATGGATTAGTTATTCCAGCCTCAAAAGTTGCCCTATTTCAAACTAAAATACGATTCTTAGGTCATAACATTCATCAAGGCACTATTATTCCTATTGAAAAATCTATCCAATTTGCTTACAAATTTCCTGATGAAATCAAGGATAAAACCTAACTACAAAGGTTCTTAGGAAGTCTGAATTACCTCTCGGAATTCCTCGAAGATCTTAGTACACTCAGTGCACCTCTTTGGGAACGTCTCGAGAAAAATCATATTCTCTGGTCTAATGAACATACTAGAATCGTCAGGCTTATCAAACTTAAAGCTAAAAGTCTACCCTGCCTTAGCATTACAGATTTTGAGGCTTTTAGGATAGTAGAAACGGATGCCTTTGACTTAGGTTATGGTGGTGTCCTCAAACAAAGAATAGATGGCAAAGACCAACTAGTTAGATATACCTCTGGCACATGGAACCAAACTCAAAACAAATATTCTAATATCAAAAAAGAAATTCTATCTATTGTTTTATGTATTTCAAAATTTCAAAGCGATTTATTAAATCAAGAGTTTTTACTTCGTGTTGACTATCAATCGGCCAAAAGTGTTTTACAAAAGGGAAATATTTGGTACACACTTTTTGACACATTATGCTTTAAACACATCACATGTACCTTGTGCTGTTTGAATTTTTCACACTTTTCTATGCACCACTTATACAACACAGGGTATATGCATTTACATCTGTGTGTCAAAAAGTGTGTGTATGTAACATTACTCTTTACAAAAAGATGTCCAAAACATTACTTCAAACCAGGTCTTTGCCAGATGGCAAGCTATTTTATCAGTATTTGATTTTCAAATTGAATATATCAAAGGAGAAAACAATTGACCCTGATTTTCTCACCCGTGAGTTCCTGCAGGACAAATACTAGTAGCAATTACAGATCGGGTCGGGCATCATGTCGCCCCGACAAGAAAGACCCAAAGCTCCAGTCCCACACAAGTCTACAGAAGCTTATGCCAATTGCCAAGAAGCCAGCCCAAAGACCTCAATTTTTCCCTATTTTCCCTCAATTTTCCCCAACACAGACCTAAAAGGTACCAAATGTGCCAAGAAGAAGAAGGCCAAATCGCCTGACGTCGGCGACGTTCTTCACTATGAAGCCCATCGAAAAATCAGCGCTGTCGCCGGAGAATCGCCATTAGCAAAGGAATTCCAAGATTTAGGTTTCAGGTATGAATTTTGCAGTTAATTTTGTTGAATGTATGTGTTTCCTTATAATGATGCCTGTGTTTTTGCTGTAGATTATTGGACGTGTGTGTGTGGATTTTGTTTTGTGTTTGACTGTGGTTTGTGAGAAATGGACTTGTTGTTGAGATGGAGGATTGTGACAATGTTCACTTTGAATTTATGTAGAATTTGCCATAAGAGGTGGGTTTTAAATCCTTGATTGCTAATATAAAATTTACATTTAACAAATATTTCTCCTCAAAGTTTTGTGTCAATGCTTGAATTTTTTGTTTTGTGGGGACAAAGATGTTTTTGAACTTGTAAAGGTTTTTAGTGTAAAATGGGAAAGAAAATGATTGATCTAGCATAAGCCTTTGTTGAGTTATAAGTTAAAACCGAGCAGTGGAAAATAAGAGAATTAATCATTTACTTTGAAAATTTTCACGTGGGAAATGTTTTTGAGTGGATATAACATATACTATTGTACAATGGGATCATATATAGAGCTCACGAGTTAGTCCAATAGTTTAAGCGATTAAAGAATGTGTGGAATAATGAATATGAATCTCTAAGAAACTCATGCAGATAGGATTTGAATGAGTTTGGTGCAGCTGCATAGAATGCAAGATGAAAAATAATATCAATAATTAACTTTGTAAGAAAAGAAAGAACACTTAACATGGTGCGAACAATTTTGTGGAAACACCTATGCAAAACATGAAACTTAACTCAAAGACAATACCTTTCTTATTTTGGTACTGAGTTAATTCCAAACATTCTGTAATTGGTTAAATTGGACTTGTTTTTCTGTGTTATTTTAGGACCTTTTTTGAGAATGAAAGGAAGAAGTAGGGGTGAACAAAAAAACCGAAAAACCGAAAACCGACCGAAACCGACCGACCAAAAAACCGATTAGTCGGTTTATAAAATACATGTACAAGCTAAAACCGACCGAAAAACCGACCGAAACCGCAAAACCGACCGAAACCGACCGCGTACACCCCTAGGAAGAAGTCTTTTGTAGAGGAAGAAGTTTGTTTTTACCATAGAACAACTAGAACAAGACAGTTTCTATACCTAGGCTTATATTTATTTTACGAGTTTCTACTATTACTATTGATTTGGTGATTTTAGTTTACATCGGAAGGTTTACTCAGGAGTTCTAGTTGAGCTAACACCATGATAGGGAGGAAAGACGTTTATGCGCTTAGAACGTGCATTTTGTGCCTATCGCATCTGTCTGGGAATCCCCTACTTCACGAGACTAAGCAAAGATAGCATATTGAAAGGATTGAACTTATTGAACGAGGCCTATTCAACTACAGGAATTTCTTCTGGTTCGCTACTTAGATTATTGGATTGGACCGAAACTGGCCTAGGGTGAGCTACTTACTTACTTGACTTTCTTCCTTGTGGGAATGGCCGATTCACTACTCCCTCGAACTGTCTTATCACTTTCCTTATCACCTGATCTTTTTTACTTCATTCTCGAGTACTTCAGTACTTGTATGACAAAGAAAGAACGTTGAGTCAGTTTACTCGTGATTTGTGGTGCATCGTCTTCTAGGTGTGGTTACTCCTTTCAATTTGATTTCCTTAGGCTCTGTTTGGTTCGCAGTTTTTGGGAAGGAAAAGAAAAGGAAAGAAAAGGAAAACTATTCCCTTATGCTTTCCCTAGTGTTTTCCTCCATGTTTAAGTAACATTAAAGGTTGAAAAATTTCAAAGTGTAATAGTAACTTAAGATAAGAGGATGGAAAGTGACTCACAGAATTCAAAATTTGTAATTTATCTCTCACTCTATTTTCTTCATTGTTTTTTCCTAATTTACCAATGGAGAAAAACGTTTTCCTGTTTGTTGTTCTTTCCTCTCTCTCTCACTAAATCCACGAACCATACAGAACCTTAGTCTCAGATTTAAGAGAATTATTCTTTTCGATAATGGTCGTGTGGCATCTATTTGGTAATTGAGTTCCCTTTATTAGTTTACACTAGAGCTAACTATTCTCCTTCTCAGTCAGAAAGAGCAAGGTTGCTTCTTTACTGTGTTCTTTCCGGGGAGCCATATGTGGTAGGAGACAACAATCCATACCACTTTGGTTTATGAAACTAAGCTGTCTTCTGTTTTTGGTCAGGGTGGGTCATAGGCTAGCCCCAAGGGAGACTCAGACATTAGTTTTAGTCAATAAAGTGTTGAAAAATGATCAAACGGTATTTGAGGTCATTCCTCTTTAGAAAATATTAATAGAGAACAATTTTATACGTGCGGAATTAGTCTTTTGCAGGAATGCACAGGCATGAACATGGGATGATCTGGTTTTGGGGGAATTCATTTGTTTCATTATGCGGCTTATTAAGTGGAGGTGTTTTTTTTATTTATTTTTTATTTATTTATTTTTTTTTTAGTGTATGGTCCGTTTGATAAAACTGAAAATTAAATACGGAAAATGAAGTGCTGAATTTTAAGTACTGAAAATTTTAAGCTATTGAATTTGCAATATCGAAAACATAGTTTCAAGTACTAAAATAGATTGCATTTAGTGATTATTTCAGTAAAAAAAATTTCACTTAAAGTTTTCAGTGATTTTTTGGCTGCCTTTTCAATTAAGTGGTACATTATCACACACACTGAAAACAAATAAGTGCTAATAGTTTTCATTTTTACCACTTAATTGGGTTATCAAACACACCCTATGTTAAGTTAATTTAAGGGTATTTTGGCATTTTCATATATATATATATATACTAGAAGAGCAAACGTGCAAGGCACGTTCTGTTTGCATTTCCCGTTGCATAAAGATAATGATGCTGTTTGTCAGTGCTTATGGTTATGCGATTATGTTTGTTAAATAATTTTCAAACTGGAACTACTCATTATAGGTATTTGTTAACAAACATTTTCAAACTTGAACTTGTTTAGCAAGAGAATAGAAGAGTATTTCACACAGCTTGTAAGGCAAGGCAATTTAAAGTGAATTCAGAACTTCAAGAAAGAGGCTTTTATAACATAGCATTGCCAATATGATGGATTATTCATCTTACATCGGCACCATCTTTATTGTACACTTATCATGAATAATCTTAAAAGCGTGGTGTAAAGTCTTTTCTTTCTATTGAGTTCTAGCTAGCTGTTGTGGTTGTTGATGTTCTTTTAATTATTGGTTGATCTTTTTCTCCAATATTGTATACAATTGAAAACTCATTGTATTGGTTTTTAAAATTTTCTAAAATATTAATCTTTTACATGATGTTTGTAGTCGAAACATAGTAGATTGATTTTCAAAAATGTATAAACAAATTATTGGTTCATGATTTTAATACAAAAGTTTAGAGCATTGTTTAGCTTTTATAACGAAACCATATTTTGGCTCCTTTTATTTTATTTTATTTTTCATTCTTCGTATTATTGGTTCCATTTTAAAGTGCTAATAGATCATTTTGTTCATGATTTTAATACAAAGTGTAGAGCATTCTCGAGTTCTTTTAACCTAAGTTAATTTTGGCCCCTTTTATTTCTCTGTCATTGTTGGTAGTATTTGTTCCATTTTGAAGTGGTAATAGATAATTTTGTTGATGATTTGGTATGAGATTTGAGTAAAAGTAAATTTGGTATGATTTTACAAATTTATTTTGTTGCTTTTTATGTCTTTTTTATATTCTTGGTAACAGATAATTTTGTTGATGATTTGGTATGAAATTTCCATAAAAGTCAATTTCATATGGTTTTGCAAATTTAATTTTGATGGGTTTTTTTTTTTTTTTCTTTTCTTTTTGTACTGTTGGTAGTATTTGTTGCATTTTGAAGTGGTAATAGATAATTTTGTAGCAAAAGTAGCTGCCTCTGCACCTATACTTTGTCACTTGTTTGGCATGCGACCATGACTTAGTAGTCCTTAGTGTATATGTCTTTGTTTTAGCCAAACATGGTATTTTGATTCACTGTCATTTCTATAACATCATTTGTGACTTGTTTGGCCTTTAACTGTGTGAGTAATATCAAAATCTAAAATTAAATTTATAGTTATGGGTGCGTGTAATTTTAAAAAATATATATATATATATATCGAGTAAGGCTCCAGTGCGCACTGGGCTTTTAAGCCTAAAAAGACCACAGGGTGCTCCATTGACCCGTGCCCCGTCCTGTCGCCCCGCAGTTTTTTTAGGCTTAAAAATCCAGTGCGTTCACCCAGTGCGCACTGGAGCCGAACTCTCTCTCTCTCTCTCTCTCTATATATATATATATATATATGGCTAGGCTCTACAGTGAACATACCCGGTGAACATTTTTTTTTGCCTGAAAAAGTGGGTCAGTGGGGCGTGCGCTGGTCAACGGGGCAGCCGCGGATTTTTTCAGGCAAAAAAAATGTTCATTAGGTATGTTCACTCTACCCTGTTCACTCTAGTGCCTGACTGCATAAATATATATATATATATATGTGTGTGTGTGTGTGTGGTTAGTATCAAAATCTAAAATTCAATTTATTGGCATGTGTGTGTACTATCAGAATATGTGTGTAAATTAAATTCATAGGCATGTGTGTGATATAAAATTTAATTTGAAAATATAGTTATTGGCGTGTGTGTACTATCAATATGTGTGTAAATTAAATTTATACACACACAACAAATCTTTATAATGAATATTCATATGAAATGGTACCCAATACCAAATAGCCGAAATATAGTAGATTGATTTTCTAAAATGTATACAGAAATTATTGGTTCATGATTTTAATACAAAAGTTTAGAGCATTTTCGAGTTTTTATAACCAAACCTAATTTTGGTGCCTTTTATTTCTTTTTTCAGTCTTGGTATTATTGGTTCCATTTTGAGGTGGTAATAGATCATTTTGCTCATGATTTTAATACAAAAGTTTAGGGCATTCTCGAGTTCTTTTAACCAAAGTTAATTTTGGCCCCTTTTATTTCTTTTTTCCATTGTTGATAGTATTTGTTCCATTTTGAAGTGGTAATAGATAATTTTGTTGATGATTTGGTATGAGATTTGAGTAAAAGTTAATTTGGTACGATATTGCAGATTTAATTTTGTCGCTTTTTATTTGTTATTTCATTCTTGGTAATAGATTATTTTGTTAATGATTTTGTACGAAATTTCAGTAAAAGTCAATTTCATATGATTTTGCAAATTTAATGCTGACGTTTTTTAATTTCTTTTTGCATTGTTGGTAGGAAAATACTTTTGCTCACCCAAAATTTGGTACACCAATGCTCACCCAAGCATCCCATTGGCCAATGCAGTGGGGCCCAAGATTAAACAATATTAAACAACATTTGTTTAATCCTGGGCCCCACTGCATTGGCCAATGGGATGCTTGGGTGAGCATTGGTGTACCAAATTTTGGGTGAGCAAAAATGCTCTCTTGTTGGTAGTATTTGTTGCATTTTGAAGTGGTAATACATAATTTTGCACCAAAAGTAGCTGCCTTCGCACCTATACTTGCTTAAACAGATAACTTTCGGAGGATTTTAAAATATTTAAAACAGTGGATAAAGTGCCTTAGAAAATATAACTAGCTTAAGTCTTTTCCACACACATTTTAGTTCTTTTTATGCACAGTGTATTTCCCTAAGTTTACCCAGCAACTGAATTGAATTTTGATCTACATGTTTAGTACTTTGTAGTGTTGAACAAGGCACATGGAGTTAGTTATTGGTCGAATACACATTTCGGTAGTGCCTTTAGACATACGTGTTCCTATGATTGTCCAATAGATAATGCTAATTCAATGCTTCATTATAATCAGTTCCATGTAACTGAAGCTTTTTGAATTTGGTACTTTAGATTGTCTTTTGGTTTCATTTCGACGTCGTAGGTAATGAAGTTGGAAATGAGCTGCTAATGAATCTCCATGTAATTGAACTACCCTTGAACTCTTTTGTTCAGTTTGGTTGTGAAAGAAGAGTAAACTAAACGCAGTTAATTTTTTTTTTTACACAGGTATATATTAGAATTGATTTTATTGCAATATGACATGAATGTGTGTTTTTTTTTTCCTAAGCATATTACATGATTGCTTAAATTTAGAGGTTCTTCATAATGAGAATGTTCTCTTTTTTTTTTTTTTGGCTAAACATAATAAGAATTTCTGTTAGTGCACAACTGGATACTAACGGTTGGTACGACTCCCATTTTGTAATTTTTTAGGTGAGTTGTTCGCCGAAAACAAGTATAGTTATAATTGTTGGCCGAAAACAAGTATAGTTATAATTGTTCAATTTGAAGTGTCACATGCATATGCAATTGATTAATGGCCGAACACATGTGCGGTTTGTATTGTTCGGTAGTGGCTTTAGCCACGGACAATACCTAATATATATATATATCTATCTATTATATATATTATAAAGCCAAAGCCAAAACTCTTCTCACATGCTTCCACATGGCTTCTATTATATATATATATATTATAAAGCCAAAGCCAAAACTCTTCTCACATGCTTCCACATGGCTTTCCCTCTATTTTTCTTTCTTCCACCTGGATCCTACGTGGAATTTTGGTTTTCCAAAGGAAACCAAACAGTCTCCCCCTTTACTTTGCCTTTTCAGTTTTCCCCTCTCTTCCACCCCCCCCTCTCTCTCTCTCTCTCTCTCTCTCTCTCTCTCTCTCTCTCTCTCTCTCTCTCTCTCTCTCTCTCTCGCAGCAATTTTTACTCTCTCTCATTCTCCCAAACAAATCAGGTCATCATAGAATTCACCTCTCTCTCTCTCTCTCTTCTCTCTCTCTCTCTCTCTCCACTTCTCACCATTTAATCCACCACCGGCGCCGACCCCTGAAGAAGCCACTGTCGCTCGATACTGCTGCCTGTATACCCTGGTTCGTCTCCCTCTCTCTCTAACTCTGTAAGATGTGTATTATTGTGAGTATGTGTTGTGTGTGTGAATGATTGTACTATCCCGTCTATCTCATGTTCGTCTTTCTCTGTCTATTGCTCTTTCTCTCTGCACACTATTTTCTTCCAAAACTCTCTTTTTTTTTTTTTCTTTTTTTTTTTTTATGATTTAACAACTTCAGAACATCAGTTCTAATTTGTCACGGGCTAAAACCCTAGGCTTCAATTACCTTAGACACTCAGATGCGAGAAAGAGCGACTGTGGACTCTGGTTGCAAGACCAATTGATTCACCCAAAGCAATTTGTAGTCTCTCTCTCTCTCTGGCTTTGCCCCCATCAAGCAAACATCGATCCTCTCTTTCTCAGTTTTGTTTGATTCATTAAGATGTATCTATTTGTATAAATCTGCACTCTTACATGTTTATAAAAGTTATAATTTATTATTTTAATGGTATATCCTTACCTGTTTGTCGCCTAAAGATGTGTTTTGACAGTGGGTTATTGGTTGTACGTATATTCTGATGTGGAAAAAGTGTTCCTAAACTTGGTACTGGATATTTGTATTCTGGGTTTATAGATTCTTGATCGAGTTTTGTCAATTTTGTGAAATTGGGGAAGAAATTTAGTGGGTGTTTGATTTTCTTCCCTGCAATTAGTAGTGTAATTTTTATTGATCTCATTAGCTTTTTCCATATTTGTAATCTCCAATTGTTAGCTTTCTTCAGCATAATTATTGGATTATGCACTGTTGATCAAGTTCTATGGGTGCAATTATAGTAGATTTTATGGCTATTGAGGACATTTGGATGCTCTCTATCAAGCTGGGGCAAAAGTGGTTTCAGACTTGGTGCAATGATGGTTGTGTATTGTCTCATCTTCAATGTTGGGTTTGATCTTGCAAGGAAGAATACCATAGGCTGTTGGGAGTTTTACGGTCTAGAAGGTTAGTTTTGAACTCTATCTTAGGGGCAGAGGTGGGGCCTTGAAGTCATAATGGAACTAAAGCGGATAGTGAATCTAACAATAATAAGCATGCAATAAACCATATTTTTTACTCATGCATCATCTTTGATGTTCATGCTCGGGTGTTGGATCATGAAGCCTCGAAGGAATAGACTTATAATGTTCATGTACATGTCATTTAAAGACCTGTTTGAGTTTATGCATTATCTACTAATCTGGTATAGGGGTTATATATGCCTTAGTTTTTTTAAGTCTTGTGCTGTCTTTCTAGGTTGGGTCTTTGGCTTTGATAAATGCTTTGCTTTGGTTTTGGTATCTAATATGTGAATTGACATAGGAGGGAGAGAACTGGAGAAGTGGTTTTAGGATTTGTATCCTAGGTGTTTTGTTTATGGTTCTCAATGTATTTCAAAAGGGTGGGAGGTATGGTGATTTGATTTGGTAGGCGAAAATTGGGGCTGTGGCTTTTGTTTGGGAATCTTTGTTTCAAATTCTCTGTAACAGTTAACTTATCAATGATTTGTTATACTTAGTCATTCAAAAAAAAAATTTTGGATTCTGTTTCTTTTTAACCCGAAGTTGGACTGATTCTTTTTCTTTTGAAGTTGTATTTTAGGCGACACTAAATACTCATTCTCTTTGAAATTTTATTTTGTTTTACTAATGGTTTTGTATATTGTCCAACCCGTGCATAGCACGGGTTATCAACTAGTATATATATATATATCAGAGACATGTTGGTAGATGAATTAATCATTCTCTGCCCTAATTGGTTTCTTATTCCTTCTCTTCCTTTTCTCATATTTTCCTAACCCTAATCTCACAGCACAAGATTTAACTGTGTAAAACTCTGATTTCCACTTTCATATAGCATCTGAGAATTTTTGGTGGATGTGCTTGTAAAGTGACAGTTCTATCTTTGAAATCATTTGAAAGGGGACGTCATTTATGAGCCCTTATCCATATCTTTGGAGGATTAAATTGGCTACCAGTTTAGGCATTATTGGTGGCAACTTTCTTCTTGTGACCCTCTCTCTACCTCTCTGTACCTGTACCTGTCCTAGATCCCCCCTTCTGTTCTCTTATTCTTTCTCCCATACCTTTCTCCTGACATTTCTCCGTTTTCAAGTGGTTATGGTATTTTACCTCTTTGCCTTTTTCATGTTACATATTATGAGTTAAATTTTTTAAATAATTCAAAGTAGCGCGTGGGTTTTATGAACATAATGGTTTGAATAAACTATCATATGGTTTCAAGTTTTTTGTTGTTTAATTATAAATTGTTTCAGTGTTTTTCAATGTTTCTTATTGGTATCCTTTGGTGATAATTCAGACTTTTGCTATCCTTCAATTATAAGTAAAAACTTTTATACCCTCTTTTTGCCTTTTGCTCAATACAAAGCAGAAAGTAAGAGCATCCTTTAGTTACTGTGTATTGGATGTTGATTTTATCTTTTAAAATCAGTTTTTATTCCAAATTAGGATTGTGTTTGTATATTTATATTTGAATAGGTGTATACATGAATATATTAGCACGAACATTTAGGTAAAACACAAGTGTTTGTGCGCATATAGAAGTGGGTGTCTATTGTATATGTGTTTAAGAGTATCAGAATACAGTAGGTACAACTTACGAGGCACATAATAGTTACTTGGGTGGATGTGCTAATGATATACCTATTCACACAAGTAGGTGAATTGCAGGCGTATTTAGGTGCATTTGTTTCGATACATATACGTAGTATATGTATACGCAACATTTACAGGCATACCTAAAAGTTTAGGGGGTTTTTTTTTTTTGGGCGTAAATCACTTCCCCGTCACTGTTCTGCGAGTTGTCTCGGGCGTATTGCGCATTATCTCTCGATATCATGGCTGTGATGACAATATCGGTGGGATCGGACGATACGTATCGCGATACACAGCATTTTGTAACTCTTCTCGTACCAGAGCCGTATCTCGTCTCGGAACCCTTCGAAACGAGTTGACTCAGTGTCGGCCGATACCTTGAACCATGCATAAAAAGCACACGTATATTGGGTTCCCTTGGAGTATACGTAGATACATGGGTTGTGTAAGTGTGTACAAAGATAATTAGGAATTTAGGAGTACACATATTTGCCGAAATATGCAAAGCTCAAATAAGTGCATATATGTACATGTTTGCATGTGATTATGATTTGTGACAAGCAAACCTGGATGAATAAAAAAAAAAAAAAGACGAAGTTTTTGCTTGGTAAGAAAGAGCATTATGCTGCTGCAGGAAAACCATTATTTTGTTCTTTCCCTTTGTTTTTGCTTTTTCTAAGATTGCTTTCTAGTTTTTAAGTATAAACTAAACTCCAGTCCTGAAATTTTACCTTTTGTGCCTAGATAAGCCAAAAACTACTTAGAAAAGAGAATTTCCACATGGTGCCTAAGTATTATGAAAAATGAAATAAAGGTTCGGTAGGTTTTAACCACAGAATTCATTATGAGTTTCTTTTTACTTCGAAATCACGGATGTGTACAGAGAGTGGATGGATACATATATATTAGTTGTACAGGGAGTATATAGTGCTTATACTTGAACGACTTTCTTCTAAAGCTGAGAGATTTTGGTATACAAAGTTTTTGGATGGATTTGGGGGCTTGAATTTGAAGTCTTAGGTACCTTTCCCTTCTAGGCCAATATGTTAATGTTAGAATGACGGAGTTTCACATATATTGATATATATAAGTTTGCATGGTTGCTCAGCTTTGTAAGACTGAACTTCTGAATCTCGACCGTCCTTCATCTCCACTTTCTGATCCAACACCGTATGCTCTGAGATTATTGGTTCTTTTCCTTCTTCCTTAATTCTTTAGGCTTCTTTGTATCTGGATTTTGTGAGGGAAAGGAAAAGAAACATTGAGGAAAATACTTTTCTTTGTTTGGTTGATTAGGAAAACACTGAGGAAAAGTGGAAGGTAAAGAGAATAGGGTGAGAAATAAATTTAAAATTTGACTTGTGTGAACCAATTCCCTTCCTCTTTTTGTAGAGTTCCTAAAAACTTAATTTTTAATGTTATTAAAGCATAGAGGAGGAAAGCACGGGGGAAAATATTTAGTTTTCCTTTCCTTATCTAAATTCACAAACCAGAGGGAGCCTTAGGCTTTGTTTTTTGTGCAGATTCATTGAAGGCAAAAAGAAAAGGGAAAGGAGAAGAAGAAAGAAAACAATTGATTTCCTCCATGCTTAAACAACATTAACAGTTAAAACTTTTTAAAACAGAATTGTAACATATGGAAAAAGGGAGGACAGTGCCTCACAAACTTCAAAGTTTATATTTTACTTTGCATTTTATTTGTCTCCACTGCTTTCCTTTATTAACCAAACAGATGAAAACGTTTTCCTTAGCGTTTTTCTTTATTTTTCCTCACTAAATCCATGAACCAAATAGAGCCTTAAGCTCTGTTCCGGATTTAGACAAGGAAAAGAAAAGGTAAAGGAAAACGAATCCATACTTAAATAACACTAAGAATTAAAAAATCAAAATTAAAATTGTAACCTAATAAGAAAAGGAGGGAAGTGAATCACAAAATTCAAATTTTTTAGTTAATTTTTTACTATAATATGTTTTCATTCCAATTTTCCCCACTATTTTTCTAATTAACCAAATAAAGAAAAATGTTCTTCTTGATGTTTTCCTTTTGGTTCATGGATTTTGTGAGGGAAAAGAAAAGATTAAGGAAAACAAGAAGGAAGCGAAGTTCTCTTGTGTTTTCCTGCATGCTTAAATAACCGTTTAATTTTTAAAAAAAATTAAATATAATTGTAATATATGAATAAGAAAGGGAAATGACTCTCAACATTCAAAATGCTTATTTATTTTTAAAATTTTTTTTCTTTTCTGAACTTATTCTCTTTTATTTCCTATTTTCCTTGTCGTTTTTCTTATTAACCAAACAAAGGAAAAGGTTTTTCTCCATTAACAAAGGAAAAGTTTTTCCTCTACGTTTTCTTTTCTTCTCCCTCACTAAATCCAAGAACCAAACAAAGCTTAAAGTTACTTGGAAGGTTAAAGACAATGAATTAAATTTTGGTTTTGCACTCGACCATTACATTGTGTCTGCCAAGCTTTATGATTATATCTTCGTTGAAGTTTTGTGTCTGTTTGCTCTCATAACTTATAGTTAAAAACTCCCAAACCTTAAATCTTTCTTTTCTGATATTCATATTTCATGTTAAGCAGGTTGGCAACTAATATCAAAACCAAAAAAAGCGATTTCCAGTGGTAATCCAAGCAAACGAGGACAATCATCGAAGTGGCTATGAGATGTGTGAGATGGATCCAACCGGGGAAGAGAGTTGGGTTGTAGTCAAGAAGCAGAGAGTCACCATTCTTATCCCCCCTTTACCTGTTACAAAAATTTCTTCAAACCCAAGTCCTGAACAAAGTCAACTACAAGCAGTACCTGAGAAAACAAACAATGCACAGAGGCAATCTTCACCTGAGATGTATGTCCATGTTCCTTTAGTGGATGAGAGAGAGAGAACCATTTCATTGGCTCCTAAAAAGGGAATTTCTTCACAACTCTTTTCAAAGTTTGCTAAGCCACCGAGTCTAGATCATATGAAGGTGTCAAAAAATCGAGGTCCAGTTCGTAGTTTCAGATTTCGTAATAGTACACTTGGGTTATGCAGCGAATCAAAAGTGGGTAAACGATCTATAAGCTTTCTTGATAGGGGTTTGTTGGTAAATCAAAAAATGAGGGCGTCGAATCTTGAGAGGAAGCTTAGAAGAGCTGGTGGGCTGAGCAGTTGGCTAGCTTCCCTCGGACTTGACCAGTTTGTGAAGATTTTTCGGGGTAAATGCGTCAGTAAATTTCAGTTGGTGAATATGACCATGAAGAAGCTGAAGGATATGGGTGCAGATGCTGTGGGGCCACGGAGAAAATTGATGCACGCTCTTGACTGCCTTTGTCAGCCTTATTGTTTCGAGGCTGTGTGAGAATGTCTAAGCAGCTGAAGCACCTTTGACTGCTTCAGCCAAATGTGCTTTTGGGTCTCTGAAGTGCTTCCTAAACGTAATCCGAATAGGCTAATATATGTGTTTTGGGGTTCGGAAGCATGTTTGGACCAAATGGTGCGTTTGGAAGTTATTCCAAACAGCCCCTAAGAGCATTGAGGAGCTGATAACAGGTGATGGAATATATGGAACAGCTTCCCTACTGTGTGTGTGTGTTTTGGGGTTCTACTTGTATGTATATGTTGAAATGTGTTGTTTTCGTTGGAGACTTGCAGTATCTATATAAATGTCTATCGTGATTGGTTTTTAAGTCAAGAAGTACACTGTAAAACTCTAGAATGTGGTTTAATTGGTATTGCTAGGATTTATTATTTTGGCATTCTGGCAGATTTCTACTGTGTTGTGTGTGTGATGTGTGCTGGGTTCTACTTGTATGTATATATGTTCAAATGTGATGTTATTGGTAGAGACTTGCAGAACATAGTCTCCTTCTCACGAGGAAGTCCTCACTTTCTGTTTACACCCGTTGAATCCAATTTTTAATCTGTGAAATTATTTCAGTGCCCTTAATGAAAACTGGATCAACCGGGTGTAAACAAAGTCCTCACTTTTTTAAAGTGAGGACCCCCTCATGATTGTATATTTTTTAAAGTCTAAGTAGACTGCAAGACTCTAGGATGTGGTACAATTAGTAGTACTTGTAGGGGCTATTTTTTGGTATTTTTTGGTATTCTGGTAGATTTCCTTCTAGTTCCAGAAGTGTGAATGCTCAGTAGCGACTATTACACTCCCTCTACCCTAACTGTGCAGGTTTGGGATAATGGCCTTTAAATATATATTTATCTATAAGAATGGAACAAGCACATCCTGTTGTATAATAATACAGTAGGATAACTTATACATGGTATATATGTACAACAATAACATGTTTGATGTTTAATACCTGCGGAGTTAATTTTTCTTTCCTGTCCACACTGCTAGGCAAAGAGAAGAACCAGACAAGGACTGGAACAACAGAGAAACTGGGATTATGTTGTCTTTTTTGGGTGGGGTGTTTCTTGGGCCTCTAGTGTCCCAAAATGTTGTGGTTGACCACCCACTGGGTCAAATTCTAGAAAGTTTGTAGTAGGAGTTGTAAACTTGTAATTCGGGCGGGTTGAACTTTACTTTTGGTTTGGGCCCGAGCCCAACCTCTAATGTGTTTATAGAACCCAAGCCCAACACGAGTTGAGTTTCCTTATAGATATAAAATCAAGAGTACAGTTTTGCTCTCCCCAAAATTGTTTACCCATTGCTCACTTAACTCTTCCATTGGCTAATGCAGTGGAACTCATAATTTTTTTTTTATCATTAATTAATCCTTATTTAATCATGGGTCCCACTGCATTAACCAATGAGAGAGTTGGATGAGCAATTTTGGGGAGATCAAAAATGTATTCTAAAATTAATTTATCATTTAACTAATCCTTATTTAATATTGGGTCCCACGACATTAACCAATGGGACAGTTCGGTAAGCAATAGGTGAGAAAAATGTATTCTAAAATCAAAGGTAAAATGCAGTTTAATTACATCCTTAAACTATACACCAATTTACGATTTAGTCCCTCGTCTTTCATTTCTGGTAATTTGTCCTCTAAACTTTAAAATCAATTGCAATATCAACCTTCCAAAAATTTAGTACTAAAAATGTGATGGAAATTTGTAAAGTGGAAGTTTGATATTGGACCACGTAACGTGTTTGATCCTGATGAAAGCTAATGAAAGGTCGGCAAGTATCGTCCTATAGTTAAAAGGATTAAAAGATAAGGGACTAAATGGCAAAACTAAGGTATAGTCTTAAGGGTTCAAAGTGTAATTTACTCGTAAATTTGTGTACCTTTTGAGATCGGGTTGTTGGCTTATTGCTCAATGTCTCTATCCTAGTCCAAATCAAACTTGAGAGTACTTTTGCTCATCTAAATTTGGTTTACTATTATTCATTCATGTCTCACTATCTAACATGTGTTCCCTTTTATTTTCATCTTGCCCTTGTATGAAACATATCGGACAATAAAAATATACATAAGCATTGATGAACCCAATTTAGATAAGCAAACGTGCTCTCATCCAAATTTGATCGAAGTTGTGGTATCTAATCCACATGTCTATCTTGAAATGATTGCTCTACTGTAAAGTTAAGGTGATGGTCGTGTCAGCTCGCTCAAGTTGCAAACTCTAGTTTGTAAAAGAGGAGTTTTTTTTTTGAGGAAGTAAAAGAGGAGTTCTAGTAAAGCTCTTCCAGGACAAACCTTAATCCTTTAGTTGGGTTGGTACTTGGTAGTTACTTTTCGAAACTATAGAGGATAAATGGATATGGGTTGATTCACAAACCACCTTCCCAACCAAAAACTTAGGACCACAACAATAAGCATTTGTCTTGTTGCCAGTCATATTCATCAGTTCCCACTATCAAAATGCCTTGTATGCAATACATATTCAATCATTTTTTAAGAAGATTTTTGAGCCACGTACCCACAGGAAATAGACTTTTTGGTACATGATGGTACCTTGTGGCAGTCTTACGGGATATTCTGCAGCCAATAAAAGTAAGTATTTTGTGGGGTCCATCTCCATGTTGATCTTGAGAAAACTTGTTCTTGGTGGATTTCTTGAGGTTCACAGATTGGATGTGCTAGCAAGATAGAATGGATTCTATCTAATCCATTGGTGTGCAAGCATATCATTATCTCATTAGTGTTGTGATTAACGTAAAAGTCTTTGCCAAGTTATACCAGCCGTGAATGTGTATGTATATTTATCTATGTGTGATATGGACATGTGAGGTGTGATACACTCAACCAGAGAGTGGTGATGAGAGAGGGTGCCCTTTTGGGGCACATGGACATTAATTACATTAATTCCTGAGATTTTTTGCAAGGGTTGTTCATAGTACTGTTAGGGATATGAGGTAGAGAGGGGTATTTCTTTATCTCTGTGATTTCTCTATGTTACAATAACGGTGTCAGGTTCTTGTGGGTATTGCGAGTGGGTGTACAAGGGTACTGGGATTGGGTAATGTGAGTTAATCCAAGAGTATCTTGTACCAATTTGTATTTGCAATAATGAAATAACGGTTCTCTCGGTGGACGTAGGCAATATTTTACCGAACCACATACAAATCTGTATGTATTTTTCTTTAGTGTGTCTCTTAAATACTGTGTCAGTGTCTTTGGCGTGTATGTTTGGAGTGTCTTTCCAAACGATGGTATCAGATGTTCCCGCTGTTTCAAGCTTTTGTTGCATGGGAATGGTATATTTTTTCCAACAAGTGGTATTAGAGCTATGGTTATTCATAGTGTTTTGAGATGAGCGATGATTTCTGCAGGAATGTCTATGGTGCTATAGAGGCAGAGCCATAGTGGTCAGATCCATGGTGGGCAAAAGACAAGATTGCATTGGAGATAACACTCGGATGAAAAAAAAATGGTGAAATTTTGTGCTACTGAAGATAGATTGTAGAGATAAAGCAGGTCATGGTCTATGGCAGAAGACGGTCTTGGTGCTGTTGTGGTGGTATGATTTCGTATGGTGGAGGCGTCCTCACACTCCACTTGTATAGGCACTTCTCTGGATTGATAGATTCCGGGTACTGTACATATGTGGTCCATGGGAAAATATTTTGGTAAGTTCCAAAAAGGCTGACGATTATCCTTGGGTGACTGACTGTTAATGTCACAGGAGGTGGAACTGTGTGTTTTAAAATTTTTATTTGGACCGGATTCGCTATTTGGGTGGTATGACGTGTGTCCTAAAAATGCGGAGGAATCTATAATCTGTATTACCGGATGATCTCTACGGGTGCAAGCTTGGAGTTGGAGCTGCGGTTGGAGTCATAAAAAATCACACATGGCAGGTGTTCTCGACAGAGAGAGGAGTGTGGATGGTGTGTGTTGTCTGGTTAGTTGAGTGGAGACTCCCATGTCCTCGATGGATAATTCTTATCAGCGAGTGAAATTGTTTATTTCACAGTTCAGATGATGGTGAGGGAAAAATCTTGCTTGGGGAGAAGGAGGAAATATCGAGGTTCTTCTTTGGCGGAGTTAATGCTCATAGTTAACTCGGGGCAATTGCACATGTATTGGCCGTATTGTTCAAATCTGGGTTGTCGAGACCGTGTGATTCGAGGTATGTGCAATCAGGTATTGGGATGACCAATGATAATGTGTTTGCGGTTTGACAAACGGTTACAAAGTAGTGGGCTTTAGAGGCACTCTGGTTATAGGGGTGCAAGCACTTCGGCGTTAATGGGAAAAATTAACGAAACACAGTTACATATGTTCATTGGTCATAGTGAATCATGTTGGGACTAGGTTGATTCGGTATGTGAAACTGGGATTTTTTTAAGCCAATGGTTTGGGCATCTTGACAGATTGTTCAAGGTGAGATGTTCTTTTATCTCTCATGGGTATGTTGGTGAAGATTTGTGGGGCCCATCCCCATGTTGATCCTGAAAAAACCCATTCTTGGTGGGTTTCTTAAGGTTCACGGATTGGATGTGCTAGCAAGATAGAATGGATTCTATGGTGTGCAAGCATATCATTAGCTCATTGGTGTTGTGATTAACATGAAAGTCTTTGCCAAGTTATACCAGCCGTGAATGTGTATGTATATTTATATATGTGAGATATGCATATATGAGGTGTGATACACTCAGCCAGAGAGTGGTGACGAGAGAGGGTGCCCTTTTGGGGTACGTGAACATTAATTATTGGAGTTTTTTGTAAGGGTTGTTCACAGTGTTAAATATGTGAGATAGGAAAGGGTATTTCTTTATCTCTGTAATTTCTTTATGTTACGGTGATGGTGTTAGGTTCTTGTGGGTATTAAGAGTGGGTATACAAGGGTCTTGGGGTTGGGTTATATGAGTTAATCCAAGAGTGTCTTGTACTAATTTGTATTCTCAATAATGAAAGAACGGATCTCTCGGGTGTGGACGTAGGCAATATTTTGCCGAATCACGTACAAATCTGTGTGTATTTTTTTTTGGGTGTGTTTCTTTTAAATACTGTGTGAGTGTCTTTTGCGGGTTGATTTGGAGCGTCTTTCCAAACGATAGTGTTAGACGTTCTCGAGGTTTCAAGCTTCTGTTGCATTAGAATTGTATTTTTCCCTACATGTTTTGGGTGGGACCCTACCTACATAGATGAGTCCCACTTTTGTTGGGCCCCAAAATGAGAGTTCCATACAAAAAAACCAATCTCATTAATAAGATACCACATAGAAATGTCATGTGGTAGGCTTTTTATAATGAAAAGTTTTTCTCCCAATGGAGCACTTTGATTGGACTTTGAGTAATACTTGGGACACAACCAAAAGACACAATCTTGGGACACAATCTCCATTTTGTGTCTATCTTTCTCTTAGTGGTCCTAGTGGGTACTGTGGGGTCCACTGACACTGTGGGGCCCGTTAGGAGAGAGACAGACACAAAATGAAGATTGTGTCCCAAAGTTGTGTCTTTTGATTGTGTCCCAAGTATTACTCTTGGACTTTCAATGACTTTATGGTGTATCACTAATACTCTCTCAACAGAAGAGCATCATCTTCCATGATTGCATTATTTGGAATTGGAAGTATCTTTTCCACTTTTCCAGGTGAAAGACATGTTTGGATACGTGCATCAGATTTAAGCTAATGCCTTCCCCACTCACCCCCTGCATCAACATCAACATCAACATCATGATGGAGAGAGAGAGAGTGTGTGTGTGTGTGTTTTTTGGCATGAATTGTGCAAAGTGGAAGTGAAAGTGAAAGGCAAAGAAAGACATTGATTCTCATTCCTTGAAATCAAATGGTTGTACTATATGCTTCATATGAATCGACATCAAGAAAAAGGTTGGAGTCTCTTTCCTAGACAATGTCTTGACAAAGCTCCTTTTGGGAGTATTTATAGCCACACATTGGCCATTTTAGTATCTAGTGTAAATATGACACTAATGAGAAAGATATTCATGTGGGTGGCCCCGTTTTAAAACTAGAATATGCTTTCTTTTCTTCTAATTTTATTTGAAATATAAGATTAATTGTCCTGCCTCTGAAGGGCATTTACTTGTGTGCAGTCCTGATCCAGAACTTTAATTAAGTGGGGATGAAGTTTTAATGGGATTCAGGGGCAGCGTACCCTACCGATTTTATTATTATTATTATTATTATTATTATTATTATTCATTTTTTTTGTAAAAATAGCATAATTTTAAGTGATTTTTTTCATAATTTTCGTGTATATATAGGGGTTGGAAATTCTCTCTCTCTCTCTCTCTCTCTCTCTCTCTCTCTCTCTCTTTTTAATAATAATAGTTATTATTATTATTATTATTATTACTCCGTATTATTTTGGTTCTCTCTCACGGAAAAAGAGCAAGATGAGTTTTTTTTTTTTTCGCTAAACAAGAGCAAGAAAAGGTTAATGGTGGATATGAGGTCTTTGAGTCTATCGAGAGTTTCTACGAAACTTCAAACTTCATTTCCATGAGAATATATATTTTTTTATTTTCATTGTTTAGAAAATGCCTTGTGGGACGCTAGGGGACTCTAGGTGGTCTTTGTTTTATTTTTTGGTCTTTAATTATATAACATATACATATATACACAAAATATATAATACTATAAATCGAAAATTGTTGGATAATCCCTACAAATAACCCTCATAAGTTTAAAATTCCAATTGATTTGACCATTTTCTAAAAGGACAAAAGGAATCTTAGTCAGTGCTCACACAATATAAGTACACGCACCATAGAATATCACATGTCACCATCGCCCCTCTGCAGGCGCATTCTTGGTTTCTACCACTCACACCGTGTGAGTGGTTGTACCATATGATATCCATTTCGAAAATGTTTTTTTAAAATTTAAATCTCCATAACTTTTGATCTACAACTCTGTTTCTTACAAATTTTATACCGTTGGAACCGTGTCGACGAGAGCTACAAAACTAGTACCATTGTTGATACCTTTTGAACAAAAGAAAAAACTCTTATTTTTACATACCATATTCTAGACGAACTTAATAGAATTTTCACATTATATTCGTGTATAGGTTATTGATTTTTCATGTAATATTCACATATTCCAAGTTGATATGTTGTGAGGAAAAAAAAAAACCGAATGTTCACTTTGTTCTTAAGGAGAGTTTTAGTGAAATTTCACAAGAATTTTGCATTTGTTTGGGTTGAAAAACTATGTTTTATAATTGATTTGTGAAATTTGATTTTTTTTTAAAAACGAAATATGCATTGTTTAATATGAAAGAGAAAAAAAGAAGAAGTGAAATTTCACTTGGCATATATGAATGTTAAGTGAAATTTCACTGAACTTGTACATGAATATTAAGTAAAATTTTACTTAAATTGACAGTTGAGCAACTTTTTAACAAAGTAAGTATCAAATTAGACATTAAACTCTAGAGAGTTACTTCTAGTGACTTTTGGGATAGTTAGTGAATTTTCATTTGACCTACTAAGTGAAATCTCATTGAACGAGTACACGAATGTTAAGTTTAACTTCAAATTTTTCAGGAAGAAGGCATGTACAGGTTCAGTGAATTTTCACTTAATATTTAGGTATGCCAAATTTATATGTTTTTACCAAGAGTCAGTTAGCCTAAGTGGAAGGGGCTTTGGCTGCTTAAGCAAGGTCTCAAGTTCGAGTCCTTGTGTATGCAAAAAACTATCTTAGGAGAGGTCCCCACTTCGGTGCCCGACAGAACCTCGGAGGATTAGTCCTGGGCGAAAGGCTTGGGGATACCTTGGGAAACCAAAAAAAAAAAAAATTATATGTTTTGAGATTTTTTTTTTTAAAAAAAAGACGAATAGGAATAAAGTCATTGCTACCTCATTAAGGCTTAGTTTGGCCCCCATTTTGGTGCTTCTCCTTTTTTAAAGCACAATTTCATGTTAATTCATTTGGTAACTAGTTTATGAGCTTTGCAAAAATCGAACTTAGGATTTTTTTGGAGAGAGCTTTTAATATTTTTCATGTATTTAGTGAAATTTCACTTAATATTTTATGTATATCAAGTGAAATTTCACTTATTATTCATGTATGTAAAAACATGAAATTTCATTTAATATTTTTCATGTAATCAGTGAAATTTCACTTAATATTTTATGTGTATCAAGTAAAATTTCACTTATTATCATATATGTAAAAATATGAAATTTTTTTTTCTCAAAACATATCAACAATGGTACTAGTTTTGTAGCTCTCGTCGCCACGATTCCAACGGTATAAAATTTGCGAAAAATGGAGTTGTAAGTCAAAAGTTATAGATGTTTAAAGTTTAAAAATATTTTTCGAAATTGAAAATAATACGCTACACTGCTCGCACGGTGCGAGCAGTCTAGAAGGAAGCAACGTGCGTGGCGCGCGTTGGTCGCACGCGTGGGGGCGCTTGGGATGATAATTTGACTAAATTTTGTATGGGACATATTATGGTGCGTGCACTTATACCGTGCGAGCACCAGCTGTCAACTTTCAGCATTGTTCGTCGGTAGATTTTGAACATATTAAAGATAAATTGCCCAAAAATCTAAATACAGTATTAGAACAGATTCATCTTCAATGAACCAATACCGATTCGAGAAGTTATTCTTTCTGTATCTTTATGCAATTACAATTCTAGTGAGTGATCTCATTCGTAATATTGATCACTAAAGATATAAATCTGTTTCATAAATCTGGTATTTTCGTTGGCCCTTATTTACATATATTTGGTGCATTATATATATATATATATATATACACACATATATGCATGTTGATTGGATCAAATTATATCTGACCCCAATTTGATCGTTGCACATGGAGTGTCATTCTGACATTATAGCATGTGTACATTGAACATGCATTAATATGAATCAATTTTAAATCGTAGTAAAAAGGATATATGTCAGTTATTTATTCGGTGCCCAAACACCCACTCGGCCACTCAGTGATATGATGTTAGTATGTAATTTTTCATTTTGACATGAATCTCTTGTTCACTTGTGCTCTGTTAATGTATATAGATATAACTGCATATTGAACTTAAACTGTTGAAAATTGAAATACAAACTGAATTTTTGGTTTCAAATAGTGGTTTGTTTCTATGTACCTTACACTTGGTACACACAAACATGGAAACCTCTTCTTGTTTTGAATCATATTTTCTTAGTCGGTTTTGTTACACCCATGGGCGGACCGAAGTGTATGTCAGAGGTGGCACAGACCTTCCTTGAACTTTTAGAAATTACATAATTACATAGAATCTTTTACAAATTTTACAAATAGGCCCTTCTAAAATTCACAAAGGCCCCTCCTAAGCTTTTAAAAATTATAGATTTACATACAATATTTTATAGGTTTTAGACACGGGTCACTCTGGACTTTTGAAAATTCTAGATTTATGTGTAATATATTACAGGTTTTAGAAATAGACCCCCTAAAATTACATGATTTACCCCAAACTAGGGTGTGAATCTAATTTTACAATTTTACACATAATGGTGTATAAGTAGACCTAAAAAAACATCGCCTCGGAGGTGTTGCCCCCGAACCCCGTATAATTTAGGTCCCCTGACCAAAAATCCTGAGTCCGCCCCTGGTTACACCCCTAACTGCTTGGCATCCCTTCAAATAAATCCGAACGGTGCCTTTAGACACCCATTCTTATTAACAGCAAAAGGATTTTGAAGATGTGATTTATAAATGGTATATATATACATGTATATTGCAATTCACAAGTATTTTATTTCTGTTCGTAAATTTGTGAGTCTAGGTATGATGCTCTCGTGACTGTTCATGTTTTTTTTTTTTCATAGTCTGATTCTAATCACGGATTTAGCATTGTATCTGAAATTGTATGATCAGATATCGTATCAAATCTAATATACGGTTTTATATATGAATGTTTGAATTTCAGTTCTAATGGTCAGAACAATTGTAGGAGTTTTTGAAACAGTGAATTTTTTAATCAAGTCAATTCGTAGATTCTAATAAGTCGTGGACCTATTTTGATCATAATTAAGAAGTGGTTCAAAATTTTGATCTCAATTAGAAAATAGTTCAAAGTTTGAAATATTATTATTATTTAAACGGTGCAATGCATGTAGACTTTTGGAAAATGTGAAATGTTTTGGGCCATGTTCCCGTGATAAATGTTAGTAAAACAAAAATTACAAGATATTCTTTATTAAATAATAAACAGTGCACTGATTTGGTTAATATGTTTGAAGTGTTGGTTGTCTTTTACAAAAGGGTCTTGCTAGGGGCACTAACAAATTCCACTAACACTTACTAACACACTCTATCTCTCTCCTAGTGGTACTGCAGGGTCCACTGCGGACCCCACAGTGCCACTAGGAGAGAGATAGAGTGTGTTAGTAAGTGTTAGTGGAATTTGTTAGTGCCCCAAATATTTCTCTTTACAAAAAGACACGACTTCTGTAAATGGAGGTGACGGTTTCTCGTCAGTGGCTATTTAATATAGTAATTTTGGTTTAGACCCCCAATTGCTGGTGAATTACAGCTTGACCCATTTAATTTCAAAATTTATATTTTTAACCTTTATATGTTTAATTTTTTTTTTGCTTGATCCTTAAAATTTGTATTCTTAACATCTTTGCACACATTGTTACATGATTTCATATTTTCTGAAAACCACTTTTTGGAAATTCTGCACTTTTGGAAAATTGCCTTGATCTTGAAATATGGTCTATGTTTTTTCAAATCGGTTTTTTGATTTTGTGAAAATAGGAACTTTGTTTACTATACGTAAAGTTGCCTTGTCAAATTGTTGTTGGACAACACTGGACGATTTTGAAAAGGTTATGTCGATATACACATATATATATATATATGTATATCTATGTGTATAAACAGGCACTTATATATTTAGATAATTTAGTGGTTTAAACCACTTAGGCCATGTTTGGAATCGTTTCTCAACTGGAATTTTGGGCTCAAACACACTCTAGGTACTCAAAACACATATATTGGCTTGTTGGAATAAATTTTAGGAGCACTTTAGGGCCCCAAAAGTACGTTCGATTGAAGGTGGTGTAGAGATACTTTAGTCTAAACGTGATGCAAGGTACAAATTGGGTTGTAATTGTACTTTTGTTAATTTTGTTGATCCCTTGTGATTAAGAATTTTGCTTTTACCCAAATGCAAAAGTTGGATTAATAAATTTTTGTTATTCGCTTTCGAAGCCACTAATTTTAACAGCGGTTAAGTACTAGAACTTGTCATTATGACATATACTCACAAGGTTACAATGCATGTATATGAGTGATTTTGTATACTAATTTTATTAGTAGTACTATACTAATTGTATAGTTATATTTAACCGGGTCTCTTAAGACTATTCTGATTAAATTGCATACTAATTGTATATGTAACTTTATTGGGTGTCAAGGTTTTTGGAATAAAATCAAGTTAATCCAAGTCTAATGTTTGTTCTGCTAATTAGTGAACAAGGATTACCGCGGCAATAGCAGTACGTTTAGACTTATGTGAAGCACTCTTTTAATCAGAATTAATATTGTTTAATTGGTGGAATATGCTTTATATATGTTATAATGTTATAATACTACGACATGTACTAGGCCTAATATATAATTGGTAAACTTAGTAGAGATACTAGTGATTCTAATTATTTGCATTGACATGTACTTATAGAATTTAGATGCCCGTTGGTACTACGCGGGAAGAATGATCACATATAAAGGAGTGGATGGTATTTCACTTTTGATGGAGGAGTTGTCTTATGGAAAAAGAGACATACTTGTACAGTTGAATCCACCAGCATTAGTTGAAGTAGAAAAGAGGCAGCGTAGTTATAGAATTTAGTTTTAGAAATTCCAGTTTGGCCTAAACATATGTCTCTTATATCTATCTACTAAGATAGTGAGTTTACACTTTCTAGGGTCAATAGTAAAGTGTATAACCGTAAGTCCAGAAACATTGGACTTAGACACATTTATTTGAGGCAGTTACTCACGGATAGTATGATAACTGCGGATTATGTGAGGTTCTGCTAAAATCTGACAGATATATTCACAATTGGACTTGCAAGGAATTTAGTGTCTAAGACACTGGTAGGGATGGAACTAAAGCCCAACAAACATGGTCACTCTTGGTGGAAACTCAAGTTGACACTTGATATTTCAAGTTCCCAAGTTCAACGAGTAAAGTACATCATATGTCATGATTGTAAGCACTTTAAATAATATATATATATATAAATCATCCCAATGATAAGTGCTTGGTACCTGTAATGTGTAAAGGAGGAGGATGAGCTATTAAACTCTTAATAGATTTATAACAATTGTGTTGGAGTGTTTTAGTTACGAGGACACTTCTAATAAATCTACCTATATGAGTGTGGAAGTGGTGCTGTTTCCTATGCGTTCAGGGCTTGACATCTAGAGCACTCACGAAATCAAGGTATAGACACAAGGCCTAATTCATGTGTCAGCTTATATGAATATCCACTAAGATTAAAGGTTTATGTGTGGGGATAAGTCCGTTAGTCAATAAGGATTGCCAGTTCAAAGACAATGTCTACTAAGCTCTCCTGATTAGCTTTGATGAGTCCTCACAGGGTAATTGGTTCAAGTCGCAAGACACCATTACTTATACATAAATCTTACGGCCATTGTTTTTCAAAACCTATTTCGAAAATGGTGGGGGATTGTTGAGGAATTTTCAAAATAGGGAACTAAGAGTGAGTGAGATTTGAATTAGAAGTAATGGGTCGCAACCATTGAGATTGAATCCAAACTGATGGGTCGCAACCATTTAGATTTGATTCAAAATGAAGTTCAAATCCATAGGTTGTGTCCCTTGGACCAATAGTCACAAGGCTAATAGACACACATGATCTATGAAGGGACACCAAGCATTCTATATATAGGATGGATCAATTATCATTTGAAGGTTGAATAGATCTCTCTTCTTCCTTATGAAAATCATAAATTTAAATTATGTTGGTTTTCTTTACATAAAATATATATTTCTAGATTCTGTTTTCTGTAGAAATAGAATTCTAGAATTGGCTCTTATTTCTTGGTGGATGTTTTCGGCTATCTTCAATAGTGCATATTACAGATAGGTTTGGCTTCGTTGTACCTTGAATACAGATTTACGGAATACCCGTTTGCACACCAAATTATAATTATGGTGGGGGGCAAATACTTTATTTAGGGAAGTGTCTCGTACACGCCTTGAAGCATATTATTGGAATACATTTTGCAGCATTGTTCGTCGGTGGATTTTGAACGTATGGAAGAAAAATTTCCCAACAACCAAGCTTGTAGAATGAACTTTCATTAAGATTAAACAAACTTAACAATGCCTATCACAATATTACAAATTGGCAACTTTTACAAGTTAAGAGGATTAATGAACTTCTTAGCTACCTGTAATAACCCGTATTTTTTTGAAAAAAAAAAAAATCACATTTTTATTGAAAAATACCAGTTTTGAAAAATATACAGTACAAGTTAACAACAATTGTAATCTTTCAAACAAAAAAAAAAAAAAAAAAATTTGATGTGTAACCCACTAGCTGAGCCATGCAATTGGGTTAACTTGGTAGCTCCACTACCTCCATATATAGCATTAATTTAGGCATTAGTGGTATCCACTTTCTTGTAGTGGTTCATGCATTAGTAGTTCATGCTTTCCTTGTAAATAGGCACATGTATGGGTAATTGTAAGGCTATATATAGCCAGTCCTTGTGCTCGGAAAAGATATGAAAAGATATTGCCCAATTCTCTCTATACTCTCAATTCTCTCCCCACTGTCTCTCCCTCTCAGATCAATATATATATATATATATATACACACATATTATTACATATATACACACACACAAAGGTTTATGCATTCATAAAGGAAGAAGAGGTAATTTTCTTCTATGTCTTTTAATTATGCAAGCACACACACACACACACACACATACATACTATTTATGTATATTAATTATATTATAACTTCATTTAACAGAATTTATTAGTGGTTAAATAGATTAATCGATTAACATTAGGAAACTCCAGAAAATAGCTGGGTTTAATTCGAAATAATAGAATTGATGTAACTCTTTACTCCGACCAGCTATAGCTCTCAAATTTTAAGAGTAGACTCTTAAAATATCCAGGAATCTACCCTTAAAACAGTTTTTGATTTGTTTGTACCGTTTGAGTTTTATTTAGAATTCGTCTTAAAGGGTAAATTGGTCATTTTACATTCTGTGATTCGAATTTGCTAAAACCAACTTTGGATTTGGATTCTCCACGAAATTTCACTCAAGATAGACACTGATTTCACTTAAAAATGTTAAGAAATGAGTGAGTTATGGTCATTAGAAGTTTGATATTACAATCTGCCCAAACAGGGCATTCTGCCCAGTTTATTTCCGAAAATTTCATTTACACCCCTGAAAACTTTAAATGAACATATAAAGATCTACCAATATCGGATTTGATCACGGTTTCAAGCGTAGAACTTATGATTCTGTTAATTGCAATCTGATATAGTAAATTTACAGTTTTTGGATATTTTTACATGATCCCTGTATTTTGGTGTATTTACAGAATGACCCCTAAACTTTTAAAAAGGGTATTTTTAGTCATTCTGGGATTTTGTAAACTCATTATAAATCATTTATATATTCTATAATGATATTATGATAATATATACTGTTTTATAATAATAAAACTATAGAATAATATTATTTTACTACTTATCAATTGATTTAAATAGAGGTTGATTATTTTATCATAGCTATTATATTTCTTAAACTATGGAAAAAATACAAAAATATTCTTGTGGCATTTTATGACCATTAAAAATATTTTTACACTTAAATTATGGTATTTGGGTATGAAAATGAAATTAAGTTCCAACTTCGATTATTTTAAAAATAGTGTTTTAACTTCAATAATTCATAACTAATTATCTACAACTCAGAAAAGTACGCTGTCAATTCTTATGGTCTTAAAATAATGTCTAATATTATACTTAAAAGTTTGGAAACAATCCGATACCGTTTAAAATACAGCTTATTTGTGGAGCCCACGTTTATGTAGGAAACCCCACTTTTGAGATAGAAATTACCCGAACTCCGAATTGAGCCTAGTCAGTGGCGTTGGACTCAGAATTGTATAAGGATATCAATAGTGAAGTTTCAATAAAATATTATCAAAATTACCAAAATACCCCTAGGAAACTTTAATTACTATTTTACCCTACACCTACACCTTTTCTTATATGCTTAGCTCTTTTACCCCTGTTGATGTAGGAGCTAGGGGTGTAATCGGTTCGGTTCGGTCGGTTACAAAGCCTATATTCCAACCGAACCGATCAAGTCGGTTTTTCAAACCATGGAACCGAAACAGACCGAAACCGAGTAAACTCAGTGTAAAACCGACCGCGCTAAGAATGGTCGGTTTCGGTCGGTTTCGGTGATAACCGAATGGGCAAAGAAAAAATAAAGAACAAACAGAGATCAAATCTATACCCCAAATCAAGCAAACAAATCAAGCATAAAAATCAGAAATCAAAATAAAAAATCAGATCTGAAATTGAAAATCAACAAAAATCAACATTAACATTAATCAACATGAAAAACTACCAATCATCAACATAGATCTAAAAGAAAAAAAAGAATTGGAGATAGACCTAAGAGATCTTTTAGGTTGTGATTCTTGTGAAGCTTTGTCCATAGATCTTGAAGCTTCAGCTACAGATCTTGTAGTTTGTCCATAGATCTCGAAGTTACAGCCATCGATCTTGAATTTCTTCCATAGACCTTGAAGTTCGTCCATAAATCTCGAAGCTCTGTTAGATAACAGAGTGTATAGAAGGGAAGAGGAGATCATGGAGGTGGATGCCGCGGCTGGTTGACGAGGCCATGGGAGGTGGAGGAGTCAGAAGGCCATGACAGTGAGAGAAGAGAGAAATAGGGTATTTTATTTGGGTCTCTTTGGCTAGTATTTGGGTCTTAGATTTTTGTGAGATTTGAGAGAGACTGAATAAGAGAGAGAGAGAGAGAGAGGTTAGACGTTAAAGAAAAATTAAATGACTGGCTTTGATCAGTCTCGGTCAGAGGGAAAGTATGTTGGGGAAGGTGAAAATTTTCCATGGTCAAAGATGTATATTAGTGTATATATATATATTATATTATTATAAGTAATTTATATTTCCTCCCGAAACTTCCCTCATTGGTGTTAATAGGCATGCCATGTGCTTTTGAGATGTCTTTTGACCTTCCCCAAAAAAAAAAAGCTTTAGAGATGTCAGCACTTCTTTCCACAAAGTTGTACCTTTTACAGCCCATGGTCTACAAAGTGTGCAAAAGCACATGATTTCTAGTGAGCTGGTTCAAATGTGTATATATATAATAGTATGTTTTTCTCGGTCGGTTCGGTCGGTTGTGGTTTAATATATGCATAAATCGAAACCGAACCGAAAATAAAAAATTACAAAACATAAAAACCGAAACCGACCATCTAAGTGAAAGAACCAACCGAAACCGACCAAAATCAATCGGTTCGGTAGGTCTAATCGGTTCAGTCGGTTTTTTTTACACCCTTAGTAGGAACTATCTCAACATCAAATCCCTAAGTTATCAAGGTGAGTGATTCATATTCCTATTGCTGATTCTACTCCTCGCGAGTGAATCTGATTCTACCTTCGATTGTTAATATTATGTAATTGCTATTATTTCATTTGGGAACATTATCGTTTGGTTCCACTTAAACGGGTTTAAATTTATTGTATGCCATTACTCAGATGTTTTATGTCATTATATAATATGCTCTGTATTTTCCAATGTCAATTACCACTACAACAAATTATAAAGTATAGCTTGTACCAAGCGACCCTATTGGGTCCACGTAATGAACCCGCCTATCAGGGTTACCCTTTGATCATTGAGCCATGTAATGAAATTAATGAATGTGTGCGTGAGTGGGTAGTCGGTAATTTGACATTCACTTTAAATGGTTTCATTTCCATATCGTTGACTTTTCATTACTCCATTTTCCTTATATAAATTCCATTGTTTTTGTTATAACTCCCTTTCAATATATATGTATGTACAACTCCTTTTGAGATCTTTTAAACATGTTATTTTCATTCACTGAGCCTTACGCTCACACTCTCCAAATTATTTTAAAACCATTTCAGATGACAAAGACATGCCCTATGCTGATCCAAATGAGGAACATGAGATAGCTATAGAAGGAGAGGACCCTCTTCTAGATGCCCTTGAAGGATCCCTGTTTTAGAAAGTCCTCCTATTGTATTTTAAGTATTCCTAGAATAAATTTCCTTCTAGTACTGTATTTGAAGGCAGTATAAGCCTAGAACCTTATTTGTAAAATTATCAAGTATGGTTTGGAGGTTCTACTAACCTCATATTAAATAAATGTTTGTATGCTTCTGCTAGACTCTGCACAAGTTATAGGTGACCCACAAGGTCGGTCCAGCTCTCAAAATCCACGGATAGATTTTGGGGTCGTGACAGTTGGTATCAGAGCATAAGGTAGTTCTAGAGACTATTAGGAACCATAGGTACTGACTAGAATCCTCATGATAAGAATTATTAAAATATGGAATACTAACATTCCTTTTCGTGTACAGTTTAATTATACTAACAAACATTGCACTACTGTAGCAAATGGATCAAGCCACCAATGAACGTTTTGATCGCGCTGAAAGAATCATAGAAGGACTAGCTATTGCTGCCCAAGAAAGTGGAACAAGAAATGGCAGCAATGGAGATGGCAACATGCATGTGAACAGATGAGGAGGAATACATCTTGATATAGAACGATTTCAGAAACTCAAACCTCCGTCATTCTACGGAAAAACTGACCCTACTGCAGCTGAAACATGGGTTCGAAAGATGGAAAGGATGTTCAAGCACTTTTCGTGCACTGAGGAGGAAAAGGTGGGCTATGCCACCTATACCTTCGTGGAAGAAGCTGATCATTGGTGGAGGACATTGGAAGATAGTGTAGAAGGCATAACCTGGGAACAATTTCTGGTTCTCTTTGATGGGATGTACTATCCCAAATCTGTGAAAGATCAAAAAGAGAAAGATTTCATGCATCTTAAACAGGGGAACATGACAGTTCTCCAATATGCCACAGAATTCACTTCCTTGTCACGTTTTGCTTCCTATCTCATTCCAACGGAAGAGAAGAAGGCAAGGAAATTTGAGAACGGGTTATCACTTCATCTTTGCAGCAAGGTGGAGATGTTTGAATTTCCAACATACAGACAAGTTTATGACCGTGCTCTCAAGGCTGAGAAGACAAATGTCGAGTTTCAACATAAGCGAAATGTTCCAAATAGGCCAGTAGGAAATCAAGGGAAAGGCCCAACAGGTGTAAAAAGGGCGTTCTCTGCAACTGGATCTAATGTTAACAATCAAGTTGGAAGAGCACCATCAAACAACAGGGTTCCATGCAAGGACTGTGGAAAAATGCATGGAGGTGTCTGCCGATATAACTCTGGGTTGTGTTATAGGTGTGGCAATCCAAACCACATGGTTAAAGACTGTCCTATGAATAAGGCAATTGTTCAAGCGCCTGTTCCTATCAATCAACATCCGCCGCAAAATCAGGGAGGCCAGGGAAGAAACCAACAACGCCAAGGGCGTGTATTTGCGCTTGTTCCTGAGAAGAATAATGAGGAAGCTGATGTTGTGGTGGAAGGTAATATCTCTATATGTAGTATTAATGCTCACACACTTATAGATTCTGGAGCTACGCATTCATTTGTATCGCCGTTCTTTGCGTTAAAATTTGGTAAATCCCCGGAACCTTTGAATTATAAACTATCAGTTGCCTTACCTTCTGGTACTTCATTGATTAGTAACCAAGTATACCGATCATGTACGATTATGATTGGTAATGTGTCCTTACTAGTCGATCTTATACCACTTGAAATTCGAGGTTTTGATGTGATCTTGGGTATGGACTGGTTATCTTCAGTTCACGCTCATATTGATTGTGCTGCAAAGCAAGTCAATTTTCAAATTCCCGGTCGAGCTAGTTTCTGTTTCAAAGGAAAGGGTGTCGCATCGCCGCCCTACCTTATCTCATCTATGCAAGCAAAGGAGCTAACTTTGGAGGACGTTCATGTGGTGAGAGAATTTCAGGATGTCTTTCCTGAAGATCTACCCAGCACTCTCATAGATAGAGAGATTGAATTCACCATCAGTCTTATTCCTGGTACTCAACCTATATCAAAGACTCCTTACCGTATGGCTCCTATAGAATTGAAAGAGTTGAAGACGCAACTGCAAGAATTATTGGGCAAGGGTTTCATAAGACCAAGTACCTCTCCCTGGGGTGCACCGATCCTTTTTGTAAAGAAGAAGGATGGAACTATGAGACTGTGCATCGACTATCGCGAGTTGAACAAAGTAACAATCAAGAATCGTTATCCTCTCCCAAGGATTGATGATTTGTTCGACCAACTACAAGGAGCACAAGTTTTCTCTAAGATTGACCTGAGATCAGGATATCATCAATTGAGGGTTAAAGCAGAAGATGTAGAGAAGACGGCTTTTCGTACTCGTTATGGTCATTATGAATTCTTGGTAATGCCCTTCAGCGTTACTAATGCTCCTGCAACATTCATGGATCTGATGAATCGAGTATTCAAGCCTTATCTCGATGATTTCGTAATCGTATTCATTGATGATATTCTTATATATTCAAAGAGCCTTGAGGACCATGAACGTCATTTGAGAATAGTGTTGCAAACACTAAGAGACCGCCAATTATATGGGAAGTTCAAGAAATGTGAATTCTGGCTTCCCAAGATCTCATTCTTAGGGCATGTGATATCTAAAGAAGGCATAATGGTGGACCCACAGAAAATTGAGGCGGTGAAGTCATGGCCTAAGCCAACAACTGTATCTGAAGTGCGTAGTTTTCTAGGTCTGGCTGGCTATTATCGGAGATTTGTTGAGAACTTCTCCAAAATCGCAAGACCTATGACACAGTTAACACAGAAAGGAGTTGCGTTTGAATGGACTGAAATTAGAGATAAGTGTTTTCAAGAGTTAAAGGATCATTTGATTTCAGCACCTATCTTGAACACACCTATCGGAGAAGGAGGATTTGTAATTTACAGTGACGCTTCTTATCAAGGGTTGGGATGTGTTTTAATGCAGCATGGTAAGGTTATTGCTTATGCATCTCGACAACTGAAGATTCATGAGAAGAACTATCCCACCCATGATTTGGAGTTAGCCGCAGTAACTTTTGCACTAAAGATATGGCGCCACTATCTCTATAGTGAAAGGTGTGAAATTTTTATTGATTATAAGAGTTTGAAATATTTGTTCTCACAAAAAGAGCTGAATATGAGGCAACGCAGGTGGTTAGAGTTCATGAAAGACTATGATCTTGATATTCAATATCACCCTGGAAAAGCTAATGTTGTGGCTGATGCTTTAAGTCGGAAATCTTCTGGAAGTGTGGCTTCCATAATCACGTCACAACAACAGTTGATTAATGATTTCGAGAAAATGGAGATTGACGTCACCTCTCATCAATCTCAAGGTTTTCTGACAGCTCTCATCGCAGAACTGACTATTCTTGAAGAGATCAAGAGGTCGCAGATGTCCGATGAATTCTTAAAGAAGGTGAGTGAAGAAATATTTGAAGGAAAGAGGCCCGAGTTCCATTTGAAAGATGGAGTGCTCAGATATCAGGGCAGAATTTGTGTTCCAAATATTGTTGAAGTCAAGAGGAAAGTTTTGGATGAGGCACATTCATCTAAGTTCGCTGTTCATCCAGGTGGTACTAAGATGTACCATGACATGAAGAGGTCTTTCTGGTGGCCAAATATGAAAAGAGATATTGCCGAAGCTGTTTCACGTTGCTTGCATTGTCAGAGGTTAAAAATAGAGCATCAACGTCCTGGTGGAACTTTACAGTCACTTTCTATTCCTGAATGGAAGTGGGAACACATCACCATGGACTTTGTTGTTGGGTTACCCCAATCGGTGAAGAAAAATGATGCTATTTGGGTAGTTGTGGATAGATTGACGAAGTCTGCTCACTTCTTACCGGTCAAAGTCACCTTTTCATCTGAGAGATTGGCAAGGTTGTACATCTCAGAGATCGTTCGACTTCATGGTACGCCGGTTTCTATTATTTCGGATCGAGACACTAAGTTTGTGCCACATTTTTGGAAGGGCTTCCAAGAAGCTATGGGCACTATTCTTAACTTCAGTACAGCTTTTCATCCACAGACGGATGGTCAGTCCGAGCGTGTTATTCAGATTTTGGAAGACATGCTACGACTTACTGTTCTGGACTTCCAAGGTAATTGGGAAGAACATTTACCTCTCGTTGAGTTCGCTTACAATAATAGTTTCCAATCTAGTATCGGCATGGCTCCATATGAGGCATTGTATGAGAGGAAATGTCGATCCCCGGTATGTTGGACCGAAGTAGGAGAGAGGAAAATTATTGGGCCTGAGATTGTACAGTTAACAACTGATAAGATACAACTCATCCAACAACGAATCCATACTGCTCAGAGTCGAAACAAAAGCTACGCAGATGCTAGACGCAGAGAGCTAGAGTTTCAAGTAGGTGATCACGTATTTCTCAAGGTTTCACCTTCGAAGGGTATTGTTCGTTTTGGGAAGAGAGGGAAACTTCATCCTCGCTTCATTGGACCTTTCGACATCATCGACAGAGTAGGAGCAGTAGCCTATTGTTTAGCTTTACCGCTAGATCTGTCAAATGTTCACAACGTATTTCACGTTTCTATGCTTCGACCTTATGTCTCAGACTCGAATCACGTTTTATCATATGAACCATTAGATGTCCGCGAAGATCTTACCTACGTTGAACAACCAGTTCAGATCATGGATCGACGCGATCAAGTGCTGAGGACCAAGATCATACCGTTAGTCAAAGTTCTATGGAAGAACCACGCAGTAGAAGAAGCAACTTGGGAATGTGAGGACGAAATGCGCGCAAAGTACCCCCATCTATTCACGCCTTAAGGTACGATAAGTTTGGGGACCAAACTTCTTTAAGTAGGAGAGGCTGTAATAACCCGTATTTTTTTTTTTAAAAAAAAAATCATATTTTTATTGAAAAATACCAGTTTTGAAAAATATACAGTACAAGTTAACAACAATTGTAATCTTTAAAAAAAAAAAAAAATTTGATATGTGTAACCCACTAGCTGAGCCATGCAATTGGGTTAACTTGGTAGCTCCACTACCTCCATATATAGCATTAATTTAGGCATTAGTGGTATCCACTTTCTTGTAGTGGTTCATGCATTAGTAGTTCATGCTTTCCTTGTAAATATGCACATGTATGGGTAATTGTAAGGCTATATATAGCCAGTCCTTGTGCTCGGAAAAGATATGAAAAGATATTGCCCAACTCTCTCTATACTCTCAATTCTCTCCCCACTGTCTCTCCCTCTCAGATCAATATATATATATATACACACATATTATTACATATATACACACACACACAAAGGTTTATGCATTCATAAAGGAAGAAGATGTAATTTTCTTCTATGTCTTTTGATTATGCAAGCACATATACACACACACACATACATACTATTTCTGTAAATTAATTATATTATAACTTCATTTAACAGAATTTATTAGTGGTTAAATAGATTAATCGATTAACATTAGGAAACTCCAGAAAATAGCTGGGTTTAATTCGAAATAATAGAATTGATGTAACTCTTTACTCCGACCAGCTATAGCTCTCAAATTTTAAGAGTAGACTCTTAAAATATCCAGGAATCTACCCTTAAAACAGTTTTTGATTTGTTTGTACCGTTTGGGTTTTATTTAGAATTCGTCTTAAAGGGTAAATTGGTCATTTTACATTCTGTGATTCGAATTTGCTAAAACCAACTTTGGATTTGGATTCTCCACGAAAATTCACTCAAGATAGACACTAATTTCACTTAAAAAGGTTAAGAAATGAGTGAGTTATGGCCATTAGAAGTTTGATATTACAATCTGCCCAAACAGGACATTCTGCCCAGATTATTTCCGAAAATTTCATTTACACCCCTGAAAACTTTAAATGAACATATAAAGATCTACCAATATCGGATTTGATCACGGTTTCAAGCGTAGAACTTATAATTCTGTTAATTGCAATCTGATATAGTAAATTTGCAGTTTTTGGATATTTTTACATGATCCCTGTATTTTGGTGTATTTACAGAATGACCTCTAAACTTTTAAAAAGGGTATTTTTAGTCATTCTGGGATTTTGTAAACTCATTATAAATCATTTATATATTCTATAATGATATTATGATAATATATACTGTTTTATAATAATAAAACTATAGAATAATATTATTTTACTACTTATCAATTGATTTAAATAGAGGTTGATTATTTTATCATAGCTATTATATTTCTTAAACTATGGGAAAAATACAAAAATATTCTTGTGGCATTTTATGACCATTAAAAATATTTTTACACTTAAATTATGGTATTTGGGTATGAAAATGAAATTAAGGTCCAATTTCGATTATTTTAAAAATAGTGTTTTAACTTCAATAATTCATAACTAATTATCTACAACTCAGAAAAGTACGCTGTCAATTCTTATGGTCTTAAAATAATGTCTAATATTATACTTAAAAGTTTGGAAACAATCCGATACCGTTTAAAATACAGCTTATTTGTGGAGCCCACGTTTATGTAGGAAACCCCACTTTTGAGATAGAAATTACCCGAACTCCGAATTGAGCCTCATCAGTGGCATTGGACTCAGAATTGTATAAGGATATCAATAGTGAAGTTTTAATAAAATGTTATCAAAATTACCAAAATACCCCTAGGAAACTTTAATTACTATTTTACCCTACACCTACACCTTTTCTTATATGCTTAGCTCTTTTACCCCTGTTGATGTAGGAACTATCTCAACATCAAATCCCTAAGTTATCAAGGTGAGTGATTCATATTCCTATTGCTGATTCTACTCCTCTCGAGTGAATCTGATTCTACCTTCGATTGTTAATATTATGTAATTGCTATTATTTCATTTGGGAACATTATCGTTTGGTTCCACTGAAACGGGTTTAAATTTATTGTATGCCATTACTCAGATGTTTTATGTCATTATATAATATGCTCTGTATTTTCCAATGTCAATTACTACTACAACAAATTATAAAGTATAGCTTGTACCAAGCGGCCCTATTGGGTCCACGTAATGAACCCGCCTATCTGGGTTGCCCTTTGATCATTGAGCCATGTAATGAAATTAATGAATGTGTGCGTGAGTGGGTAGTCGGTAATTTGACATTCACTTTAAATGGTTTCATTTCCATATCGTTGACTTTTCATTACTCCATTTTCCTTATATAAATTTCATTGTTTTTGTTATAACTCCCTTTCAATATATATGTATGTACAACTCCTTTTGAGATCTTTTAAACATGTTATTTTCATTCACTGAGCCTTACGCTCACACTCTCCAAATTATTTTAAAACCATTTCAGATGACAAAGACATGCCCTATGCTGATCCAAATGAGGAACAGGAGATAGCTATAGAAGGAGATGACCCTCTTCTAGATGCCCTTGAAGGATCCCTGTTTTAGAAAGTCCCCTTATTGTATTTTAAGTATTCCTAGAATAAATTTCCTTCTAGTACTATATTTGAAGGCAGTATAAGCCTAGAACCTTATTTGTAAAATTATCAAGTATGGTTTGGAGGTTCTACTAACCTCATATTAAATAAATGTTTGTATGCTTCTGCTAGACTCTGCACAAGTTATAGGTGACCCACAAGGTCGGTCCCGCTCTCAAAATCCACGGATAGATTTTGGGGTCGTGACACTACCTTATCCAAATAATAAGGAATTCAAAAAAACATGAGGACTTCAGCCATAGCCTCTCAAATAAAACTCTTCCAAGTTGAAACTCATGCTACTTTTCTTTAATTCATTAGGTCATTTTTATGCCTAAATAACTTCAAATTGCGATAACTTTTGCTCCACAAGTCCTTTTTTTGTGTGTAAAATTTGATGTTGTGGAATCAGCAAAATGAGATCTATCAACCGAGATCAACATTGACCATGAAATACTAAGGGAAAAAAACTAAAAACTAAACAAATAATATTATCTGTCAACTCCATTGCGTAGATCTCGAAGATAATAAAAAAATTAAAAACGAGTGAGTTATGGTGGTTTAAAATTGATAGATAATATTATCTGTCATTACAGATATAGATAGATTCAAAAATGAGGTTCCAAATTACTTTCTTTTGTACAATTTTTTTAACTCCATTGCGTAGATCTCGAAGAAATACATGAAATCAAAAATTAAATCACTCAAAAAGGCTAAAAAAAATGAGTGAGTTATGGTGGTTTAAAGTTGACAGATAATATTATCTGTCAAAACAAATACAGATAAAATTAAAAAAAAAATGAGAATTCAAATGACTTTCTTTTTGTACAATTTTCAACTCTATTGCGTAGATCTCGAAGAAATACATAAAATCACTTAAAAAGGATAAAAACGAGTGAGTTATGGTGGTTTGAAGTTGACAGATAATATTATTATCTGTGAAAACAAATAATATCATCTACTTTTATAGATAAGATCAAAAAATAAGGTTCCAAATTTCTTTCTTTTGTACAATTTTCAACTCCATTGCGTAGATCTCGAAGAAAGCATGAAATAAAAAAAATCACTCAAGAGGCTAAAACAGCGAGTGGGTTATGGTGGTTTAAAGTTGACAGATAATATTGCCTTAGCCATTTTTCTGTTCCGGCATGGAGCTTTTCACCAAATTCAAAAAGTAGCAAGGGGCTTTTTAAAAAATGGTAAATTGTGTGAATTTTTGAGTAATACACTTAATTTTAAGGGGTCTATGACCTAGTATCCCAAAAAAACATTTGAGCAAGAGGAAAAGACGAAATAAATTGATGTTTGAAGATGAATAATGCTATGCTTCCCAAATTTTTGGCTCTTAAATAATTTGTCAGTTGTACTATATATTGTGGCAGTGATCATAATATCATATACCATTGCATATGCTATAACTGATAAAATATTTGGGATTCAAAAGTTACGAAGCAACATACCATTACTTGATTCAAGAAAGAGTGTTCTTAATATATGGTGAGTGTTGTGTGTGCTAATATATTATAAAAAGGCATTATTATCTTTTTTTCACCGACGTTGTACGTGAAATACCTAATAGTTTGGTCATTTGATAATTCCATTAACTTAATTCATCAACTGATAAACACTGATAAGGGGGTTATTGTAACTTTTCATACTTAAATGAAAACATAGATTTAGCGTTCTTTCATCAGATCTGATATTTTGGCAGGGTTTTTTTTCTTCGTAGTCACGGTATTTTATAGAGTGATTTATGATGCGGGTCTTCTTAGCAGTTTTCTCCCACAGTCAGCTCAGTCTTGAGCTACATCACAGTTAGTTAGGTTGAAGTTTTGGGAGATTTGCAGTGCGCCTCGGAAATTTATTGTACTTATTATTCATGTACTTTTCTTTCTTCTGTATGCTTGTACTAGTTTCCTTTTGTAATATGCTTTTAATGTAATGGTTCTTTTGCTATAAAAAAAAAATGGAAGTGTAATAGATTTCAAACTTGCATAAAATAAGTGTATTTACCTTCTTTGTTATATTTGTTCATATACTCTGCACCTTATTTGCAAAAATGGTAATTATCACCTACTGTCACGACCCATCCCACTACGCGTGGAAATAGGACACGTGGCACGCCATCAAGGCTTGTCCAGTTCCATTAAAGTAAAATAGCAGCGGAAAACATTATTAAAATCCATCAAAATCAGAGTTTTAAAAAGTTTTGGCCATTTGAATCTTTTCAGAAGAAAACAGTTTTGAAAACAGGGGACCAGTCGACTGATCGAGGGTTCGGTCGACTGGTGATCTCCAACAAAGAGGTTTCAAAATACAACAGCACATCCAGTCGACTGTGTCGGGGACCCAGTCGACTGGTGCCTAAAATTTTCAGTCGACTGAAAACGTCCAGTCGACTGGTACTCTAACTAGCAGAATGCCATGGTCTGAAGCCCCATCCAGTCGACTGTTTTCTCAACCCAGTCGACTGAACCTCAGACGAAACAAGCAGAAACCAAAGCAACACAGTGATCCAGTCGACTGGATCAAGAACCAGTCGACTGATTCCTATCAGCAGAGCTTAAAAACTGCAGCTCAACAAATCAAGGTTCTCCCAATACCAAACCAACATATATTCACTCTAATCCATCATTCAAAAACATAATTACAAGAGCGTTTACTAGGGATTACAAGTACTAAATCTAAGTTCCGATTATATTACAACATCTTACAAAATCTCAATCCTTAACACACGTTTTAGGATTGAAAACAAAAACATATACAAATGTGGCTCCTCGGCGTTCCTCGGAATCTTCTTGTCTTTCTTCTTACCTGCAATGGAGTACATCTCCACTGCTCAGCTATATGCTGAGCGTACAACTCTAAATGTATGCTTATATGACAATTCATGGTTTAAGCATCTAAAACACATAAAAATAGTCTCTAGGGTGAGTGGTACGCATTCATCCGGTAGCGGCAAGTCCAAGCCTTAAACCGTGATGTCAATGGCAAGTCCAAGCCTACAACCATTACATCGCACAAGTGCCATGGCAAGTCCAAGCCTACAACCATGCACAGTAGCCGTCGCTACTAAAATTCTCAAACATCGAGAAGCTTACTCCGGCATGAATTTGCACCAAACTCCCCTTTGACCCAAGTAGACACATAACATGCTCACATAAACAGTTATATGTGCATAATTAACGGGCCTAACTAATACATGAATTTCGCCCGGATCCAAGAATATCAAAAGTGATGTCCAAAACATGAAAATCCATATATTTCATAGATCTAGAATTCATACCTCGTGCGAATCTCTTCAAACTTTGAAGTATCGTCTAGGGGATTAAATAATCGCCGGATTTCAAATTATACGCGATTCCTACGAGTTTTACCTGATTTTTCCCAAAAGTCTAGAATTAAGATTTTTACAAAACTTGGTCAAACACGACCTAAGTAGTACCAAAACGTAGGTTTTACCTCCACGAGTTCAAATCTGAAATCTGGAGAAAATCTGACAGACGAACGGTCGTCGATCGGCGTCACAAAGCCCGTTGGCTCAATCTCCCTTTCTCTCTCCTCTCTCAAGATATTTAGAAGGATTTGGATGAGATTTCAATCTCATCCTCATCTATATATAGGCAACCATTCTAGAAATTACGTTTACCTCCCCGCAAGTTTCTCAAAACTTCTGATTAACCCCTGAAACGTCGCACACGTCCATTTTATGCCTTTACGAGTGAAAACTATAAATTCCAAAAGTTTTCGACTAAGTCTCGTTTGGTTCCAAAAATAATGTCCGAAAATTATATTCTGTGGAATCTCTACACAACCTACCTTTTTAATTACATAACACTCACGTTCTCACCACAGTTCTCAAAAATAATCTCAAACAGTATCAACATTACCCGAATTTACTCTACTCAGGTAAATTCACTATTCACAGGAATACCAGATAAAGTCAAATAACATTTAAATCATATAAATGCCATTTAGTCATGCTCATGAAATGTGAACAGTCATGTTCCCGTGTCCTTACTGACACCTCACCGTTGACTCACAGTCAACCCTATCACCATTATCAATTAACATTGATAAACTTTCAAATTACAAATATGCATGATGAAATTATGAATTTTTGGAACGGTTGTGACAACTCTCCCCTCCAAAAAGGAAGTTTGTCCCCAAACTTTACCTCATGCGTCGAATAAGTACGGATACTCATTCCGCATGTCTTCCTCATGTTCCCACGTAGCCTCTTCAACAGCGTGACTACGCCATAATACCTTTACCATCGGAATCGTCTTAGTTCTTAAGACTTGTTCCTTTCGATCTAGAATCTCGACCGGTTGTTCCACATAAGTCAAGTCTCTCTGAATCTGTAGCGGTTCAGGTACAATGATCTTACTCGTATCAGTCATACAACGTCTTAACATTGACATGTGAAACACGTTGTGCACATGTTCCAACTCTGATGACAAGGCCAATCGGTAAGCTACTGGACCTACCCTCTCTAGGATCTCAAAAGGTCCTATGAATCTTGGATTGAGCTTTTCCCTCTTTCCAAATCGTACAATGCCTTTCGAAGGCGATACCCGCAAGTATACGAAATCTCCAACTTCAAAATCTATCGGTCGTCGTTTAAAGTCCGCGTAGCTCTTATAACGGCTCTGAGCCACCTTAAGTCGCTCTTGAATTAACTTCACCTTCTCAGTAGTCACCTGTATTAATTCAGGTCCTAACAACTTTCTTTCTCCCACCTCGGTCCAACAAACCGGTGATCGACATTTACGCCCATACAAAGCTTCATACGGTGCCATTCCGATACTTGACTGAAATCCGTTGTTATACGCAAATTCAATTAACGGCAAATGGTGCTCCCAATCATTCCCAAAGTCTAACACACACAATCTCAACATATCTTCCAAGGTCTGAATCATACGTTCTGACTGTCCGTCGGTCTGAGGATGAAATGCGGTACTGAAACTCAACTTCGTACCCATAGCTCTTTGTAAACTTCCTCAAAACCTTGACGTAAAACTACTATCACGATCTGATACAATCACAGCTGGTACCCCATGTAGTCTTACAATCTCTTTCACATACAATTCTGCTAATTTGGACGGCTTAGTCATCTTGATTGGTAGGAAATGAGCTGACTTGGTTAATCGATCAACTGTAACCCAAATCTTATCATTCTTGTTGAATGATCGCGGAAATCCTGAAACAAAATCCATCGTAATCTCATCCCATTTCCATTCTGACACTGGCAATGGTTGTAGTAATCCCGCGGGTACTTGTCTCTCTGCTTTCACTTGCTGACATGCCGAACATTCGGTTACAAATTTAGCGACTTCACGCTTCATACCTTTCCACCAGAAATTTTCTCTCAAGTTTCTGTACATCTTATTACTTCCCGGGTGCACTGAATATTTCGTACTATGAGCTTCTTCTAGAATCTTCTCTTTCAAACCTTTCACATTCGGTACACATAATCGATTTCTCAGTTTTAGCGTTCCTTGTTCCAATACAAAATCAGGTCGCTTTCTCAAAGGTATTTCGTCTCTCATCTTGCACAAATAGACATCGTTAAATTGTTCTTTCTTGATCTCATCGATAATATCTGGGTGTGCAATGATTGCCATCATTAAACCACCACTAGTCTCTGGAATTACATCCAACTCTAATCGTTCCATTTCCTTTACCAACTCTTTTTGTTGTGTTAGCTCATCGGCTAAATTCCTCGGCGTCTTCCGGCTTAATGCATCGGCTACTACATTTGCCTTTCCCGGATGGTACTCAATTGAAAGATCATAATCCTTCATCAATTCCAACCATCTTCGCTGTCTCATATTCAAGTCTCGTTGGGTGAAAATATATTTCAAACTCTTATGATCCGTGAATATCTCACACTTTTCCCCGTACAGATAGTGTCTCCAAATTTTCAAAGCATGAATTACCACGGCCAATTCGAGATCGTGAGTCGGATAGTTAACCTCGTGTGTCTTTAACTGTCGGGAAGCATATGCAATTACTTTACCACCTTGCATCAACACGCATCCCAACCCTTGATGCGACGCATCACTATAGATCACAAACCCCTCGGTTCCGGATGGTATTGTCAATATTGGTGCTCTCGTCAACCTTGACTTCAACTCTTGGAAACTGTTTTCACATTCCTGACTCCATTCAAAAATAACACCCTTTCTCATTAACTTTGTCATTGGCAATGAAATTTTTGAGAAATGTTCAATAAAACGGCGGTAATATCCCGCTAATCCCAAGAAACTTCGAATTTCAGAAACAGATGTCGGTCTTTGCCAATTTGATACAGCTTCTACTTTGTGAGGATCAACTGAAACTCTATTCTTGTCAATCACGTGACCAAGAAAAGTAATACTAGGTAACCAGAATTCACATTTCTTGAATTTCCCAAATAGCTGCTTTTCCCGCAGTCTCTGAAGTATCAATCTCAAATGATTCTCGTGTTTTATCTCACTTGGCGAATAAACAAGGATATCGTCGATGAACACTATCACAAAATCATCCAAATATTCCTTGAATACTCGATTCATAAGGTCCATGAACGCAGCTGGTGCATTGGTAACTCCAAATGGCATAACTAAGAACTCATAATGTCCGTAGCGCGTTCTAAAAGCTGTTTTCTCAACGTCTTCAGCCTTCAATTTCAATTGATGATAACCCGATCTCAGGTCTATCTTGGAAAATACTTGTGCCCCACGAAGTTGATCAAATAAGTCATCAATTCTGGGTAATGGGTACTTGTTCTTAATCGTTAACTTGTTCAGCTCCCGGTAATCAACACACATACGCATTGAACCATCTTTCTTCTTTATAAACAATACTGGAGCTCCCCACGGTGATACACTTGGTCGGATAAAACCTTTATCAAGTAATTCTTGTAGTTGAATTTTCAGCTCTTTCAATTCCATGGGTGCCATCCTATACGGTGCCTTTGATACGGGTCTTGAGTCTGACTTTACCTCAATGGTGAATTCAATTTCCCTCTCAATCAGAACGTCTGGTAAGTCATCGGGGAATACATCCGGATATTCTTGCACTATCGGAATGTCTTCTACTTTTAATTCGGTCGTTGAGTCATCAATCACTGAACATAGAAATCCTTGACATCCCTTTTTCAATAACTTCCCCGCTCGGATTGCTGAAATCAAGTACGGCGGCGGTATAACCCCATTCCCTTGGAAACGAAAATTCCCATGTACCGGTGATCGAAAATTAACTTCTTTCCGTTTACAATCTATTGTAGCTTGGTTAAGGGCTAACCAATCCATCCCCAATATCACATCGAAATGGTTCACAACAATCGATATAAGGTCTACGGTCATTAACTTCTCGCCTAATTTGATCTCACAGTTCTTATATACAGTAGACGTCATTATTGATTTACTAAGTGGCACAGTAATAGACAAGTCATATCCTAACGGTGCTGATTTAACATTCAAATGTTCAACAAAACATGCGATACAAATGAATGCGTAGATCCCGAGTCAACAAGTATGCGTGCTAAGTGTGAACATACAAGCACCATACCTGAGACCACTGTCTCTGAAGCAGTCACATCTCCTGGGGTCATCTGGTATGCTCTTCCTTGACGTTGTTCCGTCCTTTGTCCCCCGTCATTGACTTGTCTAGGCTTCGACCCACTGGAAGCCATAGAACTAGCTCCTTGCTGAGGATACTTGCTCGGACAATCCTTGGCTTGGTGCCCAAATACTCCACAATCATAACACTTGTCCCTCATGTCGGGGGTCGAATTAGTACTACTCCCGCCTTGGTTCTTGTTCTGGGTTTTGGTCATGAAACATCGGCCTGAGTGTGGTCGGTTGCAAATTGAACACAACAGTATGTTACTTGGTGTCCTCCTGAAGTCACTGAAACTAGAACCAGAGCCTCTTTGAAACGGCCTCTTAAAAGATCCACCTTGGTTCTTATCCCCACTCTCATTGCTTCGTTTACCGGATTGATTTTGCCTCGACCTTTCTATTCCACTCTCAGCCACTAGCGCCGTTTGTTGTACTACGGCAACAGTCGAATGCTCATAAGTCTCTACTCTCAGCCGGATATTATCCCTTAAACCCTCTTGAAATTTTCTTGCCCTATCTTCCTCCTCTGGCACGGAACCCTTTCCAAACCTCAACAAAGCGTTGTACTTGGAAGTATATTCAGTTACAGTCATATCTCCCTGCTTCAAGTTATCAAACTCTCATTTCTTTGCATTGTAGGCGGCTCGCGGAAAGAATCGACGATTGAATTCTGCCTTGAACCCCTCCCAAGTAATCGGTGCTCCTTGATCTAGGACATTCACCCACCAGTTCTGGGCTTCACCCCTCAGCACATCACTTGCATTTTCAATCTTCTCTCTATCTGACATCGGAATAGATCGAAAAATCCTTTCCATGTCCATGACCCAATGTTCTGCCAATGTTGTATCAGGCGTCCCATGAAATTCCATTGGTTTCTTTCGAGCGAATTGTTCGGATATCGATCTCACACCTCTATTCTCAGGCGCACGAACTACTACTATCGGTTCTGGTTCCAATGGAGGTGTTGGAGGTAACCGTTCTGCTATATTTCGGATCATCTCTCCCATATTCCCCATCATTTCTGCCATTTCATTCATTCGACGAGTGTGTGGCGATAAATCTCGTTCTTCGTCACTCATGATTACAATCCTGTAGTTCTCAATGCATAAATACTATGCATGTATGACAAATAACATCATCATGTATGTATAACAACATACCATAAACATCAAACATCTCTAATATGTATGAATGCAATTAAAAGCATGTGACAATTCCCTCAACACTCCACTCGTCGTCGAACGTTCCCAAAGTTTTGTTACCTATAGCTTTGATACCAATAAATGTCACGACCCATCCCACTACGCGTGAAAATAGGACACGTGGCACGCCATCAAGGCTTATCCAGTTCCATTAAAGTAAAATAGCAGCGGAAAACATTATTAAAATCCATCAAAATCAGAGTTTTAAAAAGTTTTGGCCATTTGAATCTTTTCAGAAGAAAACAGTTTTGAAAACAGGGGACCAGTCGACTGATCGAGGGTTCGGTCGACTGATGATCTCCAACAAAGAGGTTTCAAAATACAACAGCACATCCAGTCGACTGTGTCGGGGACCCAGTCGACTGGTGCCTAAAATTTTCAGTCGACTGAAAACGTCCAGTCGACTGGTACTCTAACTAGCAGAATGCCATGGTCTGAAGCCCCATCCAGTCGACTGTTTTCTCAACCCAGTCGACTGAACCTCAGACGAAACAAGCAGAAACCAAAGCAACACAGTGATCCAGTCGACTGGATCAAGAACCAGTCGACTGATTCCTATCAGCAGAGCTTAAAAACTGCAGCTCAACAAATCAAGGTTCTCCCAATACCAAACCAACATATATTCACTCTAATCCATCATTCAAAAACATAATTACAAGAGCGTTTACTAGGGATTACAAGTACTAAATCTAAGTTCCGATTATATTACAACATCTTACAAAATCTCAATCCTTAACACACGTTTTAGGATTGAAAACAAAAATATATACAAATGTGGCTCCCCGGCGTTCCTCGGCCTCACTCCTTACGAATCTTCTTGTCTTTCTTCTTACCTGCAATGGAGTACATCTCCACTGCTCAGCTATATGCTGAGCGTACAACTCTAAATGTATGCTTATATGACAATTCATGATTTAAGCATCTAAAACACATAAAAATAGTCTCTAGGGTGAGTGGTACGCATTCATCCGGTAGCGGCAAGTCCAAGCCTTAAACCGCGATGTCAATGGCAAGTCCAAGCCTACAACCATTACATCGCACAAGTGCCATGGCAAGTCCAAGCCTACAACCATGCACAGTAGCCGTCGCTACTAAAATTCTCAAACATCGAGAAGCTTACTCCGGCATGAATTTGCACCAAACTCCCCTTTGACCCAAGTAGACACATAACATGCTCACATAAACAGTTTTACGTGCATAATTAACGGGCCTAACTAATACATGAATTTCGCCCGGATCCAAGAATATCAAAAGTGATGTCCAAAACATGAAAATCCATATATTTCATAGATCTAGAATTCATACCTCGTGCGAATCTCTTCAAACTTTGAAGTATCGTCTAGGGGATTAAATAATCGCCGGATTTCAAATTATACGCGATTCCTACGAGTTTTACCTGATTTTTCCCAAAAGTCTAGAATTAAGATTTTTACAAAACTTGGCCAAACACGACCTAAGTAGTACCAAAACGTAGGTCTTACCTCCACGAGTTCAAATCTGAAATCTGGAGAAAATCTGACAGACGAACGGTCGTCGATCGGCGTCACAAAGCCCGTTGGCTCAATCTCCCTTTCTCTCTCCTCTCTCAAGATATCTAGAAGGATTTGGATGAGATTTCAATCTCATCCTCATCTATATATAGGCAACCATTCTAGAAATTACGTTTACCTCCCCGCAAGGTTCTCAAAACTTCTGATTAACCCCTGAAACGTCGCACACGTCCATTTTATGCCTTTACGAGTGAAAACTATAAATTCCAAAAGTTTTCGACTAAGTCTCGTTTGGTTCCAAAAATAACGTCCGAAAATTATATTCTGTGGAATCTCTACACAACCTACCTTTTTAATTACATAACACTCACGTTCTCACCACAGTTCTAAAAAATAATCTCAAACAGTATCAACATTACCCGAATTTACTCTACTCAGGTAAATTCACTATTTACAGGAATACCAGATAAAGTCAAATAACATTTAAATCATATAAATGCCATTTAGTCATGCTCATGAAATGTGAACAGTCATGTTCCCGTGTCCTTACTGACACCTCACCGTTGACTCACAGTCAACCCTATCACCATTATCAATTAACATTGATAAACTTTCAAATTACAAATATGCATGATGAAATTATGAATTTTTGGAACGGGTGTGACACCTACCTCCCTTGAAGTTTGACCTTAATACACATACCTCTCCTCACATTTTAGGAATCTCACTTACCTCCTTTATTTTCAAATTTTAGTATCAGATTCCCCCCTCCCTTTAGTAAACTGTAAAAAAATTTAATGCAATTTGATACTAAAATTAAAAAATTAGGGAGGTAAGTGAGATTCCTGAGATGTGAGGGGAGGTAAGTGTATTAAGGGCAAACTTCATGAGAGGTGGGTGATATCTTGCAAAAATTAAGGGCATATTTAGGAATGCTAAAACATGGTCAATGTTCAGTTCAATTCTAATTCTAATTTTTATTTTGGTTCCTATTCAAATCTTCATTATGTTGGTTTTACTAAGAACCTGTCAAGAGTCTAATGTAATAAGAACACATTTATCAAACACTTGTTTGGTTCATGGATTTAGGGACAGATAAGAAAGGAAAACACAAAGGAATTTCTCTTCCTTTATACGGTTACCAAGGAAAATTTTGAGGAATATAGGAAAGAAAAGAAAACATAGTGGAAATAAAATAAAATATTTAATTTTTGTGACCCAATTTCCTTCATTTTTCTCTTAGATTAAAATAATAATTTAATATGTATATATATTTTTTAACTTTAACTGTATTTAATTAAGAGGGCTTCGGCCATAGCCCCCTCAAATAAAACTCTTTCAAGCTAAAACTCAAGATACTTTTTTTTTAACTCATTAAGTCATTTTTTTGCCTAGATAACTTCAAATTGCTATAACTTTTGTTCTATAAGTTTGTTTTTCCCAAAATTTGATATTTTGGAATCAGCAAAATGAGATCTATCAACCGAGATCAACATTGACCATGAAATACTGGGAAAAAAAAACTAAAAACTAAACAAATATGAAAAACTGTGTTTTTTTTTTTTTTTGTTGCATAAACATAGCAAAAAACATACTTCTTTCATAAATTTGGCACCATAGGTGCATAGATCTCGAAAAAAAAATTATGCAAGCAATTAAAAAATCACTCAAAAAGGCTAAAATGTGAGTGAGTTATGGTGGTTCAAAGTTAACAGATGATATCATCTGTTTTGAAAAATAAATAAATAAATGAGGTTCCAAATTATTTTCTTTTGTACAATTTTCAACTACATTTTATAGATCTCGAAGAAATACATGAAATCAAAAATCAAATTACTCATAAATGCTATAAAAAAAAAACGAGTAAGTTATGGTGGTTTAAAGTTGACAGATAATATTATCTGTCATTACAGATAAAGATAAATCAAAAAATGAGATTCCAAATTACTTTATTTTGTACAATTTTCAAATCCATTGCGTAGATCTTGAAGAAATACATGAAATCAAAAAATAAATCACTCAAAAATGCTAAAAAAATATGAGTGAGTTGTGGTGGTTTAAAGTTGACAGATAATATTAATATTATATGTCAAAATAGATAATATTATCAGTCATTACAAATACAGATGAAATCAAAAAATGAGGTTTCAAATTACTTTCATACAATTTTCAACTCCATTGTGTAGATGTCGAAGAAATACATGAAATAAAAAATAAAAATAAAAATTCACTCAAAAAGGCTAACAAAATGAGTCAATTATGGTGGTTTAAAGTGGACAATAATATTAATGCTATCTATCAAAACAGATAATATCTTCTATTTTGACAGATAAAATAAAAAAATGGGGTTCCAAATTATTTTCTTTTGTACCATTTTCAACTCCATTGCATAGATCTCAAAAAAATACATGAAAAAAATCACTCAAAAGGCTAAAAAAACGAGTGAGTTATGGTGGTTAAAAGTTGACGGATAGTATTGCCTTAGCCATTTTTCTGTTCTAGCAAGGAACTTCGCACCAAATTCAAAAAGTAGTGATGGGCAAATCATGTTGGTTTTTGACTAATATATTTAATTTTAAGGGTCTATGACCTAATATCCCTTTAATTAAAGAGACAAGTACTAGGGAAACATAAAGGAAATAGTTTTGCTTCTTGTTTTACTTCCCCTTTTCTCTTTTCTCAATAAATCCGCAAACCAAACAAAGCCTTAAATATATAAAATTGGTCACACTTGTTAATCACATAACTCGTTGTGAAGCTTCCCAAACAATCCCTAATTTTAAGAAGGAAAATTTTGATGGGGATCCTAGTTAGGAAAATATAGTGGTTTAAGGACAAGTAATTATTTTACTTTGGTTTAGTAGGTCCCTTACCAAATAAATATCCTAGACAAAAAGACAAAATAAAATAAAAAATCCATCATTCCCTTTGTCACATGTACCACACACCCCCCAGAAATTCCCAAAAGAAATCATATTATGTGAGTGCACGTGCCCCAGAATTTCCCAAAAGAAATCCCACAAGCTTCAGCTGCTTCACGCGCGCATCACTCTCCATTCCCCTCACATCGTGTGAGTGCGCACGCCATAGCAAGGCCCATTTTGAAATTATTTTTCAAACGTTAAATATCCGTAACTTTTGATTTACAACTCCATTTTTTACAAATTTTGTACCATTAGAATCGTGTTGATGAGAGCTACAAAACTAGTATCATTGTTGATATATTTGAGGAAAAAAAAACTCGAATTTTTTATATGCATTGACAGCTTTATTCCTCAAAACACTAGTGAAATTTCACCACTTTAAATGTTGAGAAATTTCATAAATTTGACAAGTTTTGACATCCAGAATTAAAAGTGGTAATATTTTACCACTGTTTTAAAATGTGCTCAAAACAATGGTGAAACAATAGTAATATTTCACCATTTTTGAAATTTGGTGGAACAGTGGTGAAATTACATCATTGTTTTAAAATGTGCTCCAAACAGTCATAAGCCACTAGCGCTATGACATATGTAGGAATTCAAATCAAATCCCTTTGACCATTAAAGCGCTAACACGTGTACAAATCTTTGGCTGATTTTAAATGTCTTACCATTGGTATTTGGTTGAGCAACATGCTACCCCGCGTGTGGCACGTGCGTGTGGTGAGCTAGGCAGCTAGTATAGAGTGTTTAATTGTCCAAAAAAAATATTGAGGGACTTAAATTAATTTTTTTTTAACTGTCCTTGAATCAACATATTTACAATATAAGAATTCAAGAATTTGGGGGCATTTAAAACTATTTTTATAACCCTTTTATATGAACTCTCTCAAAATGTGCTTATATGCATGTGCGCAGTTTTGTTCTGATGAGGATTCCCTCAAGTTATTACATGCACACCTTGTGACTAAGCCTTGTATTATATATTTGATAGACCCTAAGATGAAGAAATTATTTACCAAGTTTGTCACACCACGTCAGCAAGCCCGTCACATCACATCATCAAGTCGACGCGGTGTGACCACTCAATCTTTACCATACACATGCCGCCTATCTCCAGGGGATTGTCACAACCCATCCCGCTATGCACAGAAATAGGACACGTGGCGCGCCACCAAGGCTCATCCAATTCCATTAAAGCAAAATAATAATAATAATAATAGCAGCGGAAAAATATATGTTAAAACCTTTAAAATCACAGTTATAAAAAGTTTTGCCCAATTGGAAAAGTTCTAAAAGAAATTAGTTTGAGAAACAGGGGTCCAGTCGACTGATCAAGTGTCCCGTCCACTGAAGACCTGAAGCAAAAGTAAGAAAAGTTTCCTAGCCCTGTCTAGTCGACAGTGACTAGGGTCTCAAGTTTTTAGTCGACTGGTGCCTTGTCCAGTCGACTGATGCAGAATGTGGTATTTTCGTGCAGGAAACAATCGACTGAAAAACCCATCCAGTCGATTGGAACCTTCAAAACTGAAAGAAATAATTCAAGAACACAGCGTCCAGTCGACTGAAACACTGACCAGTTGACTGATTCATCTGAGAAATGCCCAATTCTGCAGCATTCTAAACCAAGGGTTTCTAAACCAATTCCCAACAACAACACGATTATAATCCACGATTCAACACATATATACAAAAGCGTTTACTAAGAATTACAAGTACTAATCCAACCCATAACAAGATTCGATTACAATATATTATAAATCCAATTCTTATTACAAGCTAGAAAGAAAACAAAAGTATAAACAAGAGTATTCCCCCGGCATTCCTCGGCCTCACTCCTCACGCTTCTTCTTTCCTCACTTCTTGTCACCTGCAATGGAGTAAATCTCCACTGCTCAGCTATATGCTGAGTGCACAATTCTACGTGTATGCTTATATGACAATTCATGGTTTAAGCATCTAAACACATAGAAATAGTCTCTAGGGTGAGCGGTACGCATTCATTCGGTAAATGAAACCGATGCCGTGGAAGGCACACCTCTCCCATGCATCATGTATACTGGTTGGGCCTTCCTCCATACCAGGTATCGTGTACTAGTTAGGCCTTCGTCCATACCAGACACAACCACAATCAAATCTCTCAAATCCTCAAGGTTCGAGGATCTTACAACCCCGGATGAAATTGCACCAAACCCCCCTTGGACCCAAGTAGACACATAGCATGCTCACCTAAACAGTTATACATGCTTTTAACGCTGTTTCACATGCATAATTAACGGGCCTAATTATTACATGAATTTTGCCCGGATCCAAAATATCAAAGGCGATAGTTAAAACATGAAAATCTCATATATTTTATAAATCTAGAATTCATACCTTGTGCGATCTCTCCAAAACTTTGAAGGATCAACTAGAGGCCTGAATGAATGCCGGATCTCAGATCATACGCGATTCTTACAAGTTTTAATGGGTTTTCTAAAAAATTTTAGAGATTAGATTTTCAGAAAAGTTAGCCAAACGTGGCCTAAGAAGTATCAAAACGAAGCTCTTACCTCAAGGAGTTCAAATCTAGAATCTGGAGAAAATCTGATGGACGAACGGTCGTCGATCGGCGTCGTGAAGTCGTAGCTACAAATCTCCTTTTCTCTCTCCTCTCAAGATATTTCTAGAATGTTTGCAAAGCAAGGAGTCTCACCCTTGCTATATATAGACATAACTTTTGGAAATTATGTCTACTTCCCCATGAGTTTTCAAAACTTCTAATTACCTCCCGAAACGTCGCACACGTCCATTTTATGACTTTACGAGTGAAAACTAAAAGTTATAAAAGTTTTCGACTAAGTTCTGTTTTGGGGTCCAAAATAGGGATCCAAAATTAAATTCCGTGGAATCTCTACACAACCTACCTTTTATTTAACGTATAACTCACGTTCTCACCACAATGTTCATAATAATCTACTACAATATCAGAATTACCAGGAATGATACAGAGCAGGTATAATCACTATTCATCAAAATACAAGGTTTGCAAATAACATTTAAATCACATAAATGTCATTTAATCGTGCCAATGCAAAATGAACTTTCAAGTTCCCGTGTCTCCACTGATACCTAATCGTTGACTCACAGTCAACTCCAGCTCAAATTATTAATAACATTGTTAATTTCACAAAATCTCAAATCATGCATTTTAATACTATGAAATTTTGGAACGGGTGTGACAACTCTTCCCTCCAAAAAGGAAGTTTGTCCCCAAACTTATACCTCATTGGTCGAAAAGATAGGGATATTCGTTCCTCATTCCCTCCTTGTTCTCCCACGTAGCTTCCTCGACTGTATGACTACACTAAAGCACTTTCACCATTGATATTGTTTTTGTTCGCAATACTTGCTCCTTTCGATCTAGGATCTCTACGGGTTGTTCCACATAAGTTAAGTCTTCCTGGATTTGCAATGGTTCTGGTACTATGATCTTACTCGTATCCGTCATACACCATCTCAACATCGATACATGAAAAACATTGTGCACATGCTCTAACTCGGATGGAAGAGCTAATTGATAAGCCACTAGTCCTACTCTCTCTAGGATCTCAAAGTGTACTCTAAATCTCCGATTGAGCTTTCCCCTTTTTCTAAATTGAACAATGCCCTTCGAAGGTGATACTCTCAAGTACACAAAATCTCCTACTTCAAATACCATAGGTCGTCGCTTAGAGTCTGCATAGCTCTTATATCAGCTTTGAGCTGCCTTGAGTCGTTCCTGTATCAGCTTTACCTTCTCCGTAGTCATCTGTATTAACTCAGGTCCTAGTAACTTTCTTTCTCCAACCTCGATCCAACAAACCGGTGAATGACACTTACGTCCATACAATGCTTCATAAGGTGCCATTTCAATACTTGATTGAAACCCGTTGTTGTAGGCAAATTCAATCAACGGTAAATATTTCTCCCAATCACTCCCGAAATCTAAAACACACAGTCTCTACATATGCTCTAACGTCTAAATCACACGTTCTGACTGTCCGTCAGTCTGAGGATGAAATGCAGTACTGAAACTCAATTTAGTACCCATAGCTCGTTGTAAACTTTCCCAAAATCTTGATGTAAAACTACTATTGCGATTTGATGTAATCACTGTTGGAACCCCATGCAGTCTCACAATCTCTTTCACATATAATTTCGTCAATTTGGATGGCTTAGTCATCTTGATCGGTAGAAAATGAGCTGATTTCGTCAATCGGTCCACTATAACCCAAATCTTATCATTCGTGTGAGTCGAACGTGGAAATCCCGAAACAAAATCCATCGTGATCTCGTCCCATTTCCACTTTGACACAGGTAATGGCTGTAATAATCCTACATGCACTTATCTTTCTACTTTGACCTATTGACATGCCGAACATTTGAATAAAAACTTGGTAACTTCATGCTTCATACCTTTCCACCAAAAGTTCTCCCGTAAATTCTGGTACATCTTGTTACTTCCCGGGTGGACTGAATATCTAGTACTATGAGCCTCTTCTAAAAGTTACTTTTTCAAGTTCTTTACATTTGGTACACATAATCGATTCCCAATCATTAGTACTCCTTATTCCAATACAAAACCAGGTCATTTTCCCAAAGGTATCTCATCTCTCATTTTGCACAGATAGACGTCGTTAAATTGTTCCTTCCTAATCTCATCCTTAATGCCTGGGTGTGCTATGATCACCATCATCAAGCCACTATTGGTCTCTGGGATTACATCCAATTCTAGACGTTCCATTTCCTTTACCAATTCTTTTTGTTAAGTTAGCTCGTCGGTTAAATTTCCTGTCATCTTCAGGCTTAAAGCATCGGCTACTACGTTAGCCTTTCCCGGGTTATACTCAATCGAAAGATCATAATCCTTCATTAACTCCAACCATCTTCTCTGTCTCATGTTCAAGTCTCTTTGCGTGAAAATGTACTTCAAGCTCTTGTGGTCTATGAAAATTTTGCACTTCTCCCCATACAAACAATGTCGCCAAATTTTCAAAGCATAGATCACTGCGGCCAATTCAAGATCATGAGTTGGATAGTTAACTTCGTGTGTCTTCAACTGTCTAGAGGCAATTACTTTGCCACCTTGCATAAGTACACATCCCAACCCTTGATGCGAAGCATCACTATATATCACAAACTCCTCGGTTCCAGATGGTATTGTCAGAATAGGCGCTGTCGTCAATTGCGACTTCAACTCTTGAAAATTGTCTTCACATTCTTGACTCCATTCAAAAGTAATACCCTTCCTCATCAACTTTGTCACAGGTTGGAGAAATTCTTAATGAACCAGCGGTAGTATCCCGCTAATCCTAAGAAACTCCGAATCTCGAATACGAATGTCGGCCTCTGCCAATTAGTTACGGGTTCCACCTCATGAGGATCAATTGAAACTCCATTCTTGTCAATCACGTGACCAAAAAAAGTAATGATTGGTAGCCAAAATTCACATTTCTTCAACTTACCAAACAGTTGATTCTCTCGCAATCTCTGAAGTATCAATCTCAAATGATTCTCATGCTCTAGCTCACTCGGCGAGGAGACAAGAATATCGTCAATGAACACTATTACAAAATCATCCAAGTAGTCCTTAAAGACTCGGTTCATAAGATCCATGAATGCAGCTGGTGTATTTGTAACTCCAAATGGAATAACTAAGAACTCATAATGTCCATAACGTGTTCTGAAAGCTGTTTTCTCGACGTCTTCAGGCTTCAGTTTCAACTATTGGTAGCCCGATCTAAGATCTATCTTGGAAAATACTTGTGCTCCACGAAGTTGATCAAATAAGTCATCAATCCTCGACAACAGATACTTGTTCTTGATTGTCAACTTGTTTAACTCTCGGTAATCAAAACACATACGCATTGAACCGTCCTTCTTCTTCACAAACAACAATGGAGCTCCACACAACAATATACTAGGTCGAATGAAACCTTTATCAAGTAATTCTTGTAGTTGGATTTTCAATTCCTTCAACTCTACAGGTGCCATTCTATATGGTGCTTTCGATACAGGCCTTGAATCTGGCATTATCTCAATGGTGATCTCAATTTCCCTCTCAATCAGCACGTTTGGTAAGTCACCTGGAAATACATCTGAATATTCTTACACTATCGGAATATCCTCTACTTTTAATTCGGTCACCGAAGTATCAAGTACTGAACATAGCAATCCCTGACATGCCTTCTTCAACAACTTATCCGCTCGAATAGCTGAAATCAAGCACAGTGGCGGTGTAACCCCACTCCCTGGAAAACAAAAGCTTCCGTGTATCGGTGATAAAAAATTAACTTCTTTCCGTTCACAATCTATCGTAGCTTGGTTAAGAGCTAACCAATCCATTCCTAATATCACATCAAAATGGTTCACAACAATCAGTATAAGTTCTACGGTCATCGCCTTCTCTCCTATTTGGATTTCACAATTCTTATATATCGTAGACGTTACCACTGGTTTACTAAGCGGCGCAGCAATGGATAAATCATATCCTAGTGGTGCGGACTTAACATTTAAATGTCCAACAAAATTATTCGATACGAATGAATGCGTAGATCCTGAGTTAACAAGTATGCGTGCTAAGTGCGAACATACAAGCCCTATACCTGAGACCACTATATCAGTAGCAACCACGTCTCCAGGGTCCATCTGAAAAAATCTCCCCTTACACTATTCTATCTCTGGTCTCCTCTAACTTGACTGCTGAGGCTTCAAACCATTGGAAGTCTGGAACTCTGTCACACCCCGATTTTTGGACAACCAAATATTTAATCCAGAGCATGTATCTAGACTAATATTCAATTTCCAAAACCCCGAGAGTGACACCCTCACACAGCCTAATAAATAATTATTGAAAATAGTATTTTATACTCATTAAATAAGGAAATGTGATTCTGTATTAATATAAAAACTCTGTATCATTAAACTTCTATTCTCAATCCTCCATTTCAATATAAAAGAAATAACATTCCATTACAAATATAATACCATTTTAATTTACAAAAGGAATACAAAGTTTATTAAATAAAATTTCTTACAAAGTTCAGAAAAAAGAAATAAAGTCTATACATCTGATGGTCAGAGCAACTACAACGTTCCAATGCCCAAAGACTCCACAGCCAAGCACAACGGTCACATCATCGAAACCAATATCCTGCACATGTCATCCAACTACGTTTCAAATAGAAACGCACCCGAATGCATAACACACTCAGGTCAGTCACATGATTGATATGAGTTAAACAAAAATAATAAAATATGAGGGCTCCAACCTGAACCCGTAGACTACAACCATATTACAACACTATTGGGCCAAGACAGGTAGTTCTATACACATATTTGGACAAAAGAGTAGTTTCCATTTATGTGATGGCAAGTAGTTTCTTGCCCAAAATCCAAAGTTACTACGAGTTTTATACTTACCTCGGATATCTATGGTGAGCTAGCCCTGCATAAAAGTTAGTGGGCCCACCATCCTGTAAATCGAATGATCACAAACCAGGCGAATAATTCCATACATAAGCCGTTCACATTCTAACTTAAACGTCGCGTTCATTATTTCACGCTTATCAGTCTTATGAAATACTCCATTGTCATTATTTATTAGCCTTTAATTTATCTTTGTGTTCCCTAGGTTCACCCCTTGGCCACCCTCCATGGTACATCCCACACATATATCCCATGTGTGCCCGGACATATTACCAACACCCACTTCGGTGCTAGTTTGGTTGGGGTATCAACCAAACCAGGTATACACAACAGACGGCTGGTCAATATGCCTAGACGTCTATACAATATAAGCCGAGCATAAGGTTTAGGCCAGCTTGATCACGAAGCCACTGGCAAAAAAGTACACTCAACAAGTCTTAAGCCAGCTTGATCACAAAGCCACTGGCAAAAGAGTGCGAGCTACCAAAAACAATAACACAACAACGGGGAGCGGTGAACACTAAAGAACTATGTTGCAATTATTGTTGGAAAACCGGTTAAATGGAAAGTTTAAACGCGCAGCGGAAAAATCAAGTTATAAAACTTTATTGGCATGTCAGGATCTACTACCCATCAACTCGATAGATGCGCACAAGAGGGGACAAGAATTATACCTTAGTGTCTTGAACCCAATTCTGAAATCTCTGACTTTCAGCAGCCTCCACTAGATGGTCTTCACTCTTATGACTCCTATGGATGCTCGCAAGAAGGGCTAGGGTTGGTGGGAATCCTAATGGAGAGGATAGAGAAGGTTTTGGGGTTCCAAAACAGTTTCTGCAGCTTCTGACGTTCAAAACGACGAACAACCTTTCCAGAACGCAGCTGCCCTATTTATAGATTCCCAGAACTGACCTACCTCTCGAGCGATCGAAGTGGATTCGATCGATCGAACATTCGATCGATCGAACCATCTTCAATCGATCGAACCTGTCTAGACTTCAATCGATCGAGACAACTTCGATCGATCGAACCTGTCTTGACATCATCCTCATTTGCCTTTCCAAGCATCCTAGCGGAGCTAAGAGTGGGACCTCCTAGGCTCTTTATTGTTGGGTCAGATCAGTTGATTAATTCCCATGACCAAACTCTTTGATCAGCAAATTAATCGACTGATCAGTTAACGTTTACTCCACTATAAAATGATAACTGAACTCCAACGCAAAAGAACATATCTGAAGCGATAACTAGACTTGTATGTTGTACTAATGTCCCTCTACCTTTAGCAATCGTAATCATATTCAGGTAGTCGGATAACTGTTATTGTCAACCTGAATCATGATTACTTCTTGTATTCCTTGAGTCCCATTCACCTCTCATGATTACCAAACATGTTGATAACTCTTATCAACAAGACTGCAGTACTCAGTAATCGACTTGGTGACATTCTCAAGGGAATGCTTACTCTGAATCAGAGGGTAGATTCTATCTTGACAATATATGTTCACAACCCTATGAACATGACATACCCAAGATACCTAGGTGTTGATCTTCTATAGACCTCACTGATTGGTAAGTCAAAGCAGTCATATCCACAGTCTGTGTTCATAATCGTCTCAAGATTGAGAACACGTACCTTATACAAGTTATGAGTTCCTATCGACTGATTGACAGCTTTGAGTGTCAATAGGAAAGCTCAGGTCCGTCAATGCACTATAAGCACTAGCATATTAACTAAAAGTTACACTCTAGTGATTGAGATTCATCACTCCATCCAATGGTAGTTAATCATGCTACAGTATAAACCTGATGAGATATCCATTCTCATCATCCACTGTGACAAGTTCTAAGTATCAAAGAATAGTAATTCATATCTCACTTGTATGTATCTCATACACACACGAATTACTTATTATGACACTTAAGGATTTAACAATCATCTCATGAAAGAAACATACATCATAAAATGTAAAGCTGATATCCATATATTAAAATGTTAATGTCTAATACATATAGTAATGGTTTGAGGGCACAAACCCAACAATTATCACTTATCGTTTGTATTATCCCAATAATTGTGAATTTCACGTTTATCACATAGTTCCGTCTCATCATCCAATCACATCTCTAACTTTTAGATGTATTTCAATTTCCTACAATAAAGGGTTTTGTCAATTAACCCATAACAATCTTCCCTCAATAATTTCCAATCAAATTACAAGATCCCTAATATACTATTCAACGTATCTAATTTACTCTTTTTTTTTATCAAAATGACCACAAAATAAGGTCAGTTATTTCAGGTACAATAACCTCAACCCAACATTCAAAATAAGCCTACATGAAACCCATAATAAAAATTCAAATTCTCATATCGTAAAGTATTATAATAATCGTTCCACAATATTTTCATCAGACTCAACGTTAATGACTATCACCCATTTTTTTTATAGCTCAAGATTATATGAGAATTCATGCATCTCTAAGTAATTTTTATTAAGTCATACGAACGAATAAAAAAAAACACAACGAATCATATTTTTCCAATTTCGTACATTTTAATATACTAAAAACTGCTACTGAAATCTTCAATTTCTGCCCAAACGGTGCAGAATCATGAAAAATACCATTAGACGAAAAATGTGCAGAATCGCGTTTCCTACAGGCTCGCATAGACAGAATTCCATAAATCTAAGCCATGGTTTTATAATGTTTTTCCAAAGTTTCTGTCACCGTTAAAATAAAAATACAAGGAATTTTCTATTATTTATTCATTATCAAAGCAATTCCCCTTTGTGTATTCATCAAATTAACTATCCACATGATCTATCCAAGTACACCGAGATCACATAAAATCACACGAAGAAAAACAAATATTTATATAATTCAATAATAACGAATGGGGATCAACACATAATTTAACACCAACCACAAAAATTAACAAGAAATGATTGGATTCTCTTGCACGCATATATATATATATACCCAAATATAAATTTTAACTCACCTAGTTGATCAAAAAAACGACCACCATGAACACCCCGCGATTCCACACGTGCCCACGAACCCGAGACCCTTCTCTTTTCTTCTTCTTCTTCTTCTTCTTCTTCTTCTTCTTCTTCTTCTTCTTCTTCTCTCTCTCTCTCTCTCTCTCTCTCTCTCTCTCTCTCATACACACACACACACACACACACACACACACGTCTGTTCTCTCTTTGGGTGGCTAGGGTTAATGATATATGGATATCATACTATCCTAACTAGGTTTATAAAACTACTAACACTTGACTACACAAGAATCCCGTTTTTCTTCTTGTGGGCTCACAAAAGAGACTCATGTGGGCCCAAAATGCAGTACAAAGTGTTAAAATGAGTAACCCAATGGGTACCCATGACCCCGGTACTAAGTTTTAATGTTAATTACATTATTTAACACATTCGCGGGCCTGTAAACACTATATAACAAAAATACATATCAACCCTTCACTTTTTTTTTAACAAATATAAATTAATAAAACATAACTCCCAAACTAAACGCTCTCACTCATGATTTAATTTATATGTCCACCAAATACTTAAAATTTTCCAAACACATGTCTTACATCGGCACACTCATATAATATTGTTAACTGAAAATAATAATTAAAATAATTATTTACATAGAAATTTTGGGATTGTTACATTCTACCCTCCTTAAAGATTTCGTCCTGAAATTTGTAGCAACGATAAATACAAAAGTCAATCATAAATAAAGTTAGGCACGCAATTTCATACAACTATGTTTTACGTTTGACTTTCAACCATACGAGACCAAGTACGTTGAGCGACTAATGCAAACAAGGAAACCATCATGTATATACCTTATTCTCGTATAGTCAATCGTCAAACGTTAATAGATATTCCAAAACACAGAGATTGATGCAAAGAATGTGAATACGAACTATGCATGCAACATGCTCATAGTTAATCAAAGATTTAACTATATACCCATGTTGACCTCTTACCTTGTCCCGTACCACTTCTCATCGGGATACCCAATACTTACCATTCAAACCGATAGCTTCAAAATCTTCCATAAGCTTGCACTGAGAATAAGAATACCCGTCTAGATCCATAAGATGTTGTAGACATAAGAATACTGCCGGCTCAATATATGCTCTCGAAAAGTATAGAATTTTCACACGGAGATATACGAGAGAGATGCAGTAGTAGAATACCAATCGATAACAACAGCTTCATAATAAGAAATCCAGAGTGCCAATAATAATAATGTCCACCAAAAATGGCCAGATAAGAATAATATAAAGAATAGAAGTCTTGCAAATAATAATAATAGAAATCCCGATCGTCCGATAGAATAAGAATTCAGCTGGATGATAATTAGATAACTGTCCGATAATAATATCTTGAAGAAGATAATTCGATATCACGTCAGAATTCCACTGCTTGTTCAAAACTCCAACTCCCCGCTACTTCTCCAACATGCCACAAAATATGCATGCACTGCTATGCGACTCATAATATAGTAAATGATTTCAACAAATTAACATGTAATGATAGGCTCGATAAGTTATGCAATTAATCGATTGAAAATAATTAAATAACATTTAGGCAACACATGGATAATACATAAATACACATAACCCGAAACCCAAATAAATCCGCGACCTATAGCTCTGACCAACATCTATTCCACAATCCGAGGGTCACCTAGACTCGCTAAGCTAACCATATGCTCTGATACCAAACTGTCACACCCCGATTTTTGGACAACCAAATATTTAATCCAGAGCATGTATCTAGACTAATATTCAATTTTCAAAATCCCGAGAGTGACACCCTCACACAGCCTAATAAATAATTATTGAAAATAGTATTTTTATACTCATTAAATAAGGACATGTGATTCTGTATTAATATAAAAACTCTGTATCATTAAACTTCTATTCCCAATCCTCCATTTCATTATAAAAGAAATAGTATTCCATTAGAAATATAATACCATTTAAATTTACAAAAGGAAATACAAAGTTTATTAAATAAAATTTCTTACAAAGTTCAGAAAAAAGAAATAAAGTCTATACATCCGATGGTCAGAGCAACTACAACGTTCCAATGCCCAAAGACTCCACAGCCAAGCACAACGGTCACATCATCGAAAGCAATATCCTGCACATATCATCCAACTACGTTTCAAACAAAACGCACCCGAATGCATAACACACTCGGGTCAGTCACATGACTGATATGAGTTAAACAAAAATAATAAAATCTGAGGGCTCCAACCTGAACCCGTAGACTACAACCATATTATAACACTATTGGGCCAAGACAGGTAGTTCCACACACATATTTGGACAAAAGAGTAGTTTCCATTTATGTGATGGCAAGTAGTTTCTTGCCCAAAATCCAAAGTTACTACGAGTTTTATACTTACCTCGAATATCTATGGTGAGCCAGCCCTGCATAAAAGTTAGTGGGCCCACCATCCTGTAAATCGAATGATCACAAACCAGGCGAATAATTCCATACATAAGATGTTCACATTCTAACTTAAACATCACGTTCATTATTTCACGCTTATCAGTCTTATGAAATACTCCATTGTCATTATTTATTAGCCTTTAATTTATCTTTGTGTTCCCTAGGTTCACCCCTTGGCCACCATCCATGGTACATCCCACACATATATCCTATGTGTGCCCGGACATATTACCAACACCCACTCTGGTGCTAGTTTGGTTAGGGTGTCAACCAAACCAGGTATACACAACAGACGGCTGGTCAATATGCCTAGACGTCTATACAATATAAGCCGAGCATAAGGCTTAGGCCAGCTTGATCATGAAGCCACTATCAAAAAAGTACACTCAACAAGTCTTAAGCCAGCTTGATTATGAAGCCACTGGCAAAAGAGTGCGAGCTACCGAAAACAATAACACAACAACGGGGAGCGGTGAACACTAAAGAACTATGTTGCAATTATCACTTATCGTTCGCATTATCCCAATAATTGTGAATTTCACGTTTATCACATAGTTCCGTCTCATTATCCAATCACATTTCTAACTTTTAGGTGTATTCCAATTTCTTACAATAAAGGGTTTTATCAATTAACCCATAACAATCTTCCCTCAATAATTTCCAATCAAATTACAAGATCCCCAATATACTATTCAACGTATCTAATTTACTCCTTTTTATCAAAATGACCACAAAATAAGGTCAGTTATTTCAGGTACAATAACCTCAACCCAACATTCAAAATTAGCCTACATGAAACCCATAATAAAAATTCAAATTCTCATATCGTAAAGTATTATAATAATCGTTCCACAATATTTTCATCGGACTCAACGTTAATGACTATCACCCATTTTTTTTATAGCTCAACATTATATGAGAATTCATGCATCTCTAAGTAATTTTCATTAAGTCATACGAACGAATAAAAAAAAACACAACGAATCATATTTCTCCAATTTTGTACATTTTAATATACTAAAAATTGCTACTGAAATCTTCAATTTCTTCCCAAACGGTGCAGAATCATGAAAAATACCATTAGACGAAAAGTGTGCAGAATCGCGTTTCCTACAGGCTTACGTGAACAGAATTCCATAAATCTAAGCCATGGTTTTATAATGTTTTTCCAAAGTTTCTGTCACTGTTAAAATAAAAATACAACGAATTTTCTATTATTTATTCATTATCAAAACAATTCCCCTTTGTGTATTCATCAAATTAACTATCCACATGATCTATCCAAGTACACCGAGATTACATTCATAAAATCACACGAAGAAAAACAAATATTTATATCATTCAATAATAACGAATGGGGATCAACACACAATTTAAAGAAATGATTGGATTCTCTTGCACGCATATATATGTACATACGTGTATATATATATACCCAAATATAAATTTTAACTCACCTAGTTGATCAAAAAAATGACCACCACGAACACCCCGCGATTCCACACATGCCCACAAACCCGAGACCCTTCTTCTTCTTCTTCTTCTTCTTCTTCTTCTTCTCTCTCTCTCTTTCTCTTTCTCTTTCTCTTTCTCTTTCTCTTTCTCTCTATCTCTCTCTCTCTCTCTCTCTCTCTCTCTCTCTCTCTCTCTCTCTCTCTCTCTCTCTCGCTCTCTCACATACACACACACACGTCTGTTCTCTCTTTGGGTGGCTAGGGTTAATGATATATGGATATCATACTCTCCTAACTAGGTTTATAAAACTACTAACACTTGACTGCACAAGAATCCCGTTTTTCTTCTTGTGGGCTCACAAAAGAGACTCATGTGGGCTCAAAAGCAGTACAAAGTGTTAAAATGAATAGCCCAATGGGTACCCATGACCCCGGTACTAAGTTTTAATGTTAATTACATTATTTAACACATTCGCGGGCCTATAAACACTATATAACAAAAATACATATCAACCTTTCACTTTTTTTTTATTAACAAATATAAATTAATAAAATATAACTCCCAAACTAAACGCGATCACTCATGATTTAATTTATATGTCCACCAAACACTTAAAATTTTCCAAACACATGTCTTACATAGGCACACTCATATAATATTGTTAACTGAAAATAATAATTAAAATAATTATTTACATAGAAATTTTAGGGTTGTTACAAACTCGCTTCTTGTTGAGAACGCTTCCTCGGACAATCTTTTGCTCGATGCCCCAAAGTACCACAATCAAAACAATTGAGTTACAGATAGGATACAGAACCTACACTATTTCTCCCTCTAGTCTTACCCTGAGAGTTAGTCAGAAAACATCGGCCGGTGTGTGGTCGATTACAGAGCAGACACATTGGTATGCTACTGGGTGTTCTTCGAGAATCTCACCAACTAGATTCAGAGCCTCGTGAAAATGGACTCTTAAAAGATCCACCTTGATGTCGGTCATTACCCTCATAACTTCGTTTGCCTTGTTGATTCTGCCTCGATCTTTCCCATCCACTTTCCACCACAAGTGTTGTTTGTTGCACTACACCGACAGTTGAGTTTTTATACGGTTCCACACTTAGACGAATGTTCTCCCTTAACCCTTCTTCGAACTTCCTTGCTTTATCCTCCTCCTCCGGCATTGAACCCTTACCGAATCTTAGCAATGCATTATATTTGGAGGTATACTCAGTTATGGTCATATATCCTTGCTTAAGATTATCAAACTCTCTCTTTTTCGTGTTGTGAGCAGCTCGTGGAAAGAATCGACGATTGAACTCTTCCTTGAATCCTTCCTACGTTATCGGTGCCCCTTGATCCAACACATTTACCCACCAATTCTGGGCTTCACCCCTCACCACATCACTTACATTTTCTATCTTTAATGTATCAGACATTGGAATAGTCCTGAATATCCTTTCCATATCCATAACCCAATGCTCTGCCAGTATCGTGTCAGAAGTCCCATGAAATTTTGTCGGCTTCTTTCTAGTAAATTGTTCTGACACAAATCTCATACCTCTATTCTCGGGTGCATGTACTACAGCTATTGGTTCCACTTTAATTGGAGGCGTTGGAGGTAATCGCTCTGCTATGTTCTGTATCATGTCATTCATGTTCTCCATCATTTATGCCATTTCATTCATACGATGGGTATGCGGCGATAGCTCTCGGTCACCCATGATTACTGATGCATAAATACTATGCATGTATGACAATAGCCAAAATCATGTATGTACAACAGCATACATAGGCATCAAACATCTCTACAATGTATGGATGTAATCTAGAACATGTGACAATTCACTCAACACTCCACTCGTCGTCGAACGTTCCCAAAGGTTTGTTACCTATTGCTCTGATATCACTAAATGTCACGACCCATCCCGCTATGCGCAGAAATAGGATACGTGGCATGCCACCTAGGCTCATCTAATTCCATTAAAGTAAAAAAAATAATAATAATAATAGCAGTGGAAAAACACAAATTAAAACCTTTAAAATCAGAGTTATAAAAAGTTTTGCCTAATTGGAAAAGTTCCAAAAGAAATTAGTTTGAGAAACAGGGGTCCAGTCAACTGATCAAGGGTCCAGTCGACTGAAGACCTGAAGCAGAAAGTAAGAAAAGTTTCCCAGCCCTGTCCAATCGACTGTGACTACGGTCTCAAATTTTTAGTCGACTGGTGCCTTGTCCATTCGACTGGGCACTATGCATGCAGAATATGGTGTTTTCGTGCAGGAAATAGTCGGCTAAAAAACCCATCCAATCGACTGGAACCTTCAAAACTGAAAGAAATAATTCAAGAACACAGCGTCCAGTCGACTGAAACACTGACCAATCTACTGATTCATCTCAGAAATGCCCAATTCTGCAGCATTCTAAACCAAGGCTTTCCAAACCAATTCCCAACAACAACACGATTATAATCCACGATTCAACACACACATACAAAAGTGTTTACTAAGAATTACAAGTACTAATCCAACCCATAACAAGATTCGATTACAACATATTATCAATCCAATTCTTATTACAAGTTAGAAAGAAAACAAAAGTATAAACAAGAGTATCCCCCCGGCATTCCTCGGCCTCACTCCTCACGCTTCTTCTTTCCTCGCTTTTTATCACCAACAATAGAGTAAATCTCCACTGCTCAACTATATGCTGAGTGCACAATTCTACATGTATGCTTATATGACGATTCATGGTTTAAGCATCTAAAACACATAAAAATAGTCTCTAGGGTGAGTGGTACGCATTTATCCGGTAAATGAAACTGATGCCGTAGAAGGCACACCTCTCACACGTATCCCGTATACTAGTTGGGCCTTCCTCCATACCAGGTACCATGTACTGGTTGGGCCTTCCTCCATACCAGACACAACCACCATCAAATCTCTCAAATCCTCAAGGTTCGAGGAGCTTACAACCCTGGATAAAATTGAACTAAACCCCCCTTTGACCCAAGTAGACACATAGCATGCTCACATAAACAGTTATACATGCTTTTAACACCATTTCATGTGCATAATTAACGGGCCTAATTATTACATGAATTTCGCTCAGATCCAAAATATCAAAGGCGATAGTTAAAACATGAAAATCTCATATATTTTATAGATCTAGAATTCATACCTCGTGCGATCTCTCCAAAACTTTGAAGGATCAATTAGAGGCCTGAATGAAAATCGGATCTCAGATTATAGGAGATTCCTACAAGTTTTACTGGGTTTCCCCAAAATTCTAGAGATTAGATTTTCAGAAAAGTTAGCCTAACGCGGCCTAAGAAGTATCAAAACGAAGCTCTTACCTCGAGGAGTTCAAGTCTAGAATCTGGAGAAAATCTGACGGACTAACGGTCCTCGATCGGCGTCGTGAAGTCGTAGCTACCAAATCTCCTTTTCTCTCTCCTCTCAAGATATTTTTAGAATGTTTATAAAACAAGGAGATCTCACCCTTGCTATATATAGACATAACTTTTGAAAATTATGTCTACCTCCTCACAAGTTTTCAAAACTTCTAATTACCTCCCGAAATGTCGCACGTCCATTTTATGACTTTACGAGTGAAAACTAAAAGTTATAAAAGTTTTTGACTAAGTTCCATTTGGGTCCAAAATAGGGATCCAAAATTAAATTCCGTGGAATCTCTACACAACCTACTTTTTATTTAATGTGTCACTCACGTTTTCACCACAGTGTTCAAAATAATCTACTACAATATCAGAATTAGCAGAATTATACAGAACAGGTAAAATCACTATTCATCAAAATACTAGGTTTGCAAATAATATTTAAATCACATAAATGTCATTTAATCGTGCCAATGCAAAATAAACTTTCAAGTTCCCGTGTCTCCACTGACACCTCACCGTTGACTCATAGTCAACTCCAGCTCAAATTAATAATAACATTAATAATTTCACAAAACCTCAAATCGTGCATTTTAAAACTATGAAATTTTGGAAGGGGTGTGACAGGGATCATGACAAGTGATTGACAATATTTAAACTAATAAATCACCAACTACTTGTCATGATCCATCTAGAAATAGGAGGTATATGTATGACTAAGATTTTGTGACCACACCACGTCATCGTGATAACGTGGTGCGAGGGGCTCACTAGGTGGTTGTTTGCTTGTAATCTAAGAGCATAGTCACAAGATGCACATTTAATAACTTGAGGGAGTCATTAGAATGGGACTGTGCATATGCGATTATCTACATATGTGCATTATGTATTCTCTTTCCACGTTTTTTGTGCGACTTAAGGGGAATAAGTGAGGATTGAACTATTAGTCTTTCTTAAGTGAAATAGTTTGGCGTTTTGGCATCAATATAGCGCAGGACTATTAATTTATTTTAACCAAAAATCTTGAATATGAGTTTTCCACTTGAGGGTAAGGTTTATTTATATGGAGTTTTTTCCAATGAAAATGGATAAGACCACTGAATGTCTTGGGCTGGATTGAATAAATAGTTCATTTTAATTGGACTAATCTCAAGATTATTGAAGCCTAGCTCCCTTGGATAATCAGTGGCCCAAAGTCAAGACTAGTATTTAGTTAGAATTGATCAACCGTGCGTCCCAATTACCGGAATAACAATACAATCCACCCAATAAGGAGGGATGGAATAGAACGGAGAAGGGATGAAAGAGTTATGCCTAGGGAAAAAAGAAGGGGTTCTTCCATTGTGTTTAGTTAAATAAGAAGGAAGTGTGGAGGGAAAGAAATGAAATATTGGGCACTTTACTATTATACCCTTAAATTAATCTAGTATTATTTTCATTGGATGGCTAAAATATCAAATGATTATGGAATTGTTTTCTCTTTTCTAATTCGTCTACTTTTAGACAGATTAAAATCTGTGAGCTTGGAGGAAAGAGATTTCTCTCTTATTTTCCTCTCATCCCTTCCCTTATTCACTGATACCAAAAATAGCATTAGTTTTACACAACAAACGTGGCCTAATTGGAGAAATACTATACACACATTCTAAATCACATTCCAAACCACACCCTTGCTTTAAATGTATGTACCATGTGCTGTGTAAGTGGTGCACAGAAAAGTATGAAAAATTCAAACAGCACAAGGTACATGCATTTAAAGCAAAGGGTGTAATTTGGGGTGTGATTTGGAATGTGTGTGTAGCATTTCTCGCCTAATTGTCCAATCCGCCCCTTTGGATCCAAACGAAGTGGAACCTGCCACTCACCACATGGAACGAATGTGGACAGTGTGTTTGTAAATAATATCGCCGCGTCAGCCTTAGAGAGCTGAAAGGGACAGCCATTTCCTTTTTTTGTCTTCTGTAGATAAAGGGGACTCACTTCAATTCACTCCCCATGCATGAATTCATCCATCACATCAAATGATCACCCCTTTCATACCCTACCAAACTTATATATATATAAACAAATACAGGGAGAGGAAAATGCACCGGATAGAGTACACTGATCCAGTGTTTTGTAGTTTAAGCCTAAAAAATCTGTGAGTTAGTGTTGCGACAGAACGGGGTGCGGGTCAGAGAACAGCCCGCTGGTATTTTAAGCTTAAAAAACAGTGCACTGTTCAATGTACTCTGCACAGTACACTTAAGGTCCTTTTCCAACAATTACATACGTATATGTGCCAGGCCCTTATGCCACAGTTTTGGAATATATATGGTTTGGCAAATAAACTTATGCATTTTAATTGCAAAAAAATATGAGTCAATCATACAAATTTGTGATTGACCAAAAACTACCATGAATAGTTTTTACCCAAACGTAAATTTTTTTGTAGTTGAATCATAGAAATTGAAATTGTTACCAATTTTGCCCTATGTCATGGTTATAAGAACTTCAAATGCACACTAATCTAGTAAGGCATGGATTCATCGGTTCAACTATCGTCCAACCTGTTAAACCACATTTATAATTTGTATGTAATTTTACACATATATGTTACTAGAAACTATCAAATTCAGGCACAGGTTTATATAGTTTAAATGGCAAAGAGCTTGGCATATATATGTACCCTCCAATACATGGGTTTCAGTGTTCGAACCTCGTCCCCTCCCCATATCAAAAAAAAAAAAAGAAAACTATTGAATTCAACATGAATTACTGGTGGCAGTAACTCATGTCACTTTAGTCGCCAAAGTGTAACTTTTCTAGACATAAAATGTTTGCGCAATTATTTAAACAGCCAATATATTTTATTTAACCGGTTCAATCAACTGTTTTTTTGATGGTTTGGTCAAATTTTTAACTACTTTAGTCGATTCGATCACATTACTTTTTATTGGTTTAATTGCACAAATAGTCCAATTAGACCTTGTTTGTTTCACGGTATTGCACTAATAGTCCACTTAAATTAAATAGTTTTCCGATTAGGCTGGTATTTTATTCCCAGGTATGTTATTAATACTATCCATGAGCGAAGGGGATAAGTAATTATCCTAACCTTTCTTGCAAAACAATTGTGGCCTTCAAGAATTCAGTCATACAACCTATTTGTTTGCAAATGAATATAATAGGATCAAGTTCAATAAATTAAAACATATAATTGATTTTGTGAAAATTTATGTATAAGTTAATTTGTAAAAAGAACCAGTTGTTAGGGTGCTTTTTGACTGTTTTGGAGCACTTAGAACTTGTGACTCAATTTACATTTGAAAATTTGGTTATCTCGTTTGAGCGAGGTTGACATAGAAACTCTCTAAAATCTTACTTGATTAGGCTCCACGCACGCAAGATCGCTATTTTTGACGAAAATTGGGTTTCCTAATCCGATTAATTAGTTTTTTTTTTTTGATTACTTACCTTGATCCGGACTGGACACACACACACCCCAACGCACACACACAACCCAGCCCAAACCCAACCCCAAGCCCCACATTGGCCCACTGCAAAGCCCCGCAGGGCCACTCGTTCCGGCTGAAGAACACACGGGGGGCAAGCAAGGAATCCCACGGGGGGATTCGAACCCCCAACTTCCCACTGGGAAGAAGGGGGCCGGTGCCATCTGAGCTACACAGCTCTTGGCCCGATTAATTAGTTTTGAAAGCAAAACCTTTGCATATTTGGAATAGGGAACGTGAGAGACCCTATATAAAGACTCTTTTGGGTCATTGGAAGCAACTTTAAGCCAATGACTTTGTGAGGTTTATTGTTCTTAATTATTTGGAGAACCTTTGGGATCAATTAGGACCTCATAGCATTTGGTGAGTGATTTGTGATGCCTTATTTGAGAGATCAATTTGATTTGTTTGTGAGCTCTTTGAGAGAGAGCTTTTAGTGAGGGTCAGTGGCAGACCTAGGAATTTCATCCACTAAGAAGGCAAAGCTGATGACTAAGAAAGATTATTTTTTTCTAAGTATTAAAACATGACAAAATTAAAAATATTATATATAAATATCTGTTGTAAATATTATATATTTATGTGTGGCTGTCCACATTTTGTATTAAACTAGGGATCTAATTTCAAAGTGATATTTAACTACATACCTCTGCCCTACCTTATAATTAGGGAGCATATCAATAAGAAAAGACACTTTGATTCTTGGTTTATATTCTGCTCTCTTTATTATCTCTCTATTATAACACGTTATAAGCACGATAGAATCAAAGGTAGGAAATAATTTTGTTCACTTCTTCTTCGATTCAGAGAAACCACAGGTAAGAAATTTTATATATGTTAGAACTTGAAGTTATATATAAATTAAAAAATCCAAACCCGAAGATCTGTGATATATATTTTGGAGCCTGAAGTTCCATATGAAATAAATAAGTCAGGCCCGTAGAAATGTGTGTAATAGAACTTGAAGTTCTAAATAAATAAATAATACAGACTAGAAGGATATATATCAGAATCTGAAGTTCTATATCAAAAGTAATATAGAATCTGAAGTTCTGTATTAAATAATATATATTTTTGTATCTTTAGAACCAGAAGTTCTATATGAAATAATACATTTTTTTTATGGATCATAGTATGATTGCACATCAATCATGTGTTATCATGTTTGAGATATCATGAGATAGTATTTGATCAAGGTAAATTCCCATGGTACTGATCCTTATAATAGAACCTGAAGTTCTAATGTTTATTTTCATGCTAGGGTTAACTTTTGTAAGTGTTTAACAACCATACAATGCTTAGACCATATCAATTTTTTTTTTTTAAATTCGTTTCAATTGCAACTATATTATGTTTTGATCTCGTTTGTTTGTAAACATGATCAATGGCTACACATGGTATTGATACATAGATTATGTGTTGCAGTCATCTAACAGTGTTGGGGTTACCAAACGGGCCTTTATTTATTGAGTTTTTAATTCTTGCACAACATTGGCTCTTTATCAAAGTTTAGTTTTTTATTATTTAACCAAAGTAGGTGACCAAGATTGTTTTCTAGTTAATAGAAGTGACTTGTTGCAAATTAAAGGGTTAGTTCAAACTCGAACTTTTGCATGATGGAATCCTAAAGCATTCTAATTTTTATCATGCCCAATTGTATCTCTTCTTAATTTACTTGTTTATTTATAATTTTCTCCCTTCAAATGTTTAGCCTGACAAAACTTGAATTTAAAGCTCTTGATGTCAATGGCAAGAACTATTTGTCTTGACAATTTGATGCCAAACTTCACTTACATTCTAAAAAGTTGGGTGACGCTATTAAAGAAGGAAATAAAATGTCTCCTGAAGAGAAAGCATATGCACTTGTTTTCTTGCGTCACCTTATTCATGATGGCCTCAAGAACGAGTTCTTAACTGAGGAAGATCCCTTGAGCATGTGAAAGTGCCTGAAGGACAGGTGTGACCATAAGAAGATGGTCATACTTCCCAATACATGAATAATTTCTTTAGTTGGAGTTGATTTTTTTTTAATTACTTATTTGCATGGGACAAGTTTTATTTGGGATATTTGAATAATTGTTCGTTGAATACAATCTCAATTGTTATTAGTCTACACTTTTTTTTTAAGGTATGCACTTGTCAGCCTAACATTTCACAATTGCAAAATTTTGGTTGTGCAGTACATTCCAAAACCTACTAAGATGGGCCCCCAAAGGCGTTTGGGAATTTATGTTGGTTTTGACTCACCTTTTATTATCCTTTATCTAGAACCATTAACATGTGATGTATTTATTGCCAGGTTTGCATATTGTCAATTTGATGAGATAGTCTTTCCACTGTTAGGAGGAGAAAAGACTGTTAATAGCGAACGACTCGTTCTTGAAGAACTGCATGAATTGTCGTGGAATACTTCCACTTTGTCTCATCTAGATCTAAGAACTCATCAATGTGATTAAGAGATAAGGAGAATATTGCATTTACAAGAAATTGCAAACCAATTACTTGACTTATTTAATGATGCAGCTTAGGTGACAAAGTCACATGTGCCAGCTATGAATGTACCCGCTTGAATTAGTGTCCCTGTAGGACAAACTTCGAATACAGCAACAAATGAATCTGTTGCACGCCAGAAGCGTGGCAGACCTATAGGTTCCAAAGATTCAGTTCCCCAGAAGCGGAGAGTGAATGAGAAATCATGCCCTAATAAAGCTCCAGAAGAAGATATTCATAGCGCTCTAGAAGAGGTTATGTACCAAAAGCCAACTTTCCCTGAAATCTCCACATAATATAATGCCTTAGAAAAGGCACTAGTCCCTGAAGAGACTCTGACTCAGGTATTTGATAATAGTGAGATCTCAATTTCCATATATTTTCAGGAGAAATGTGGGAGTGAAAGAAATTAGTCGTAATTACATTTACTTATGCAGTAGCTATTGAAATATCCAAGGGCGATGGTGAAAATGATGATACTGAAACACGTAGTATAAACGAATGTCGACAAAGAAATGATTAGCCAAAATGGAAAGAAGCAATTCAAGCATAATTGAAATCTCTTGAAAATCGTGGTGTATTTGGACCTATACCACAAACACCAAAGAATGTAAACTCGATAGGTTTTAAATGCGTGTTTGTGAGAAAAAGGAATGGGAAAAATGATATTGCAAGATATAAGGCACGCCTTGGAGAACAAGGTTTCCTGCAGAAACCTGGGATTGATTATGAAGAAGCATATTCCCCCGTTATGGATGCAATCACTTTCAGATATTTAACAAGTCTCGCAGTTTCTGAAAAACTAGACATGAGACTCATGGATGTAGTAACTGCATATTTATATGGGGACTTAGACACAGATTTTTACATGAAGATCCTTAAAGGATTGGATTTGCCTAAAGCAAAACCAAGGACTACATACTCGATCAAACTAAGACATGCATTGTACGGGTTGAAACAATCCAGAAGAATGTGGTATAACCATCTTAGTGAATATTTGTTTGAGGAAGAGTGTGAAAATAATCTCATTTGTCCATGTGACTTCATAAAGAAATTTGCAAAATGGATTTGCCATAGTAGTAGTTTATGTGGATGATATAAATCTAATTGGGCCTCCAGAAGAGCTTGGAAAAACTGCTAGCTATTTAAAGAAAGAGTTTGAAATGAAGGACCTTGGGTAGACAAAATTTTGTCTTGGCCTGTAGCTCGAGAGAAGTACTAGTGGAATATTAGTTCATCAATCAAGCTATACTAAAAAGAAGTTGAAGCACTTTAATATGGACAAATCTCATCCACTAAGTACACTCATAGTCGTCAGATCCCTAGATGTCAAGATAGATCCATACCGACCAAAAGAAGAAAAGGCAGAAATTCTTGGTCTTGAAGTACCATACATAAGTGCTATTGGTGCACTATTATACTTGGCTCAAAGTACAAGACCAGACATTGCATTTTCTGTGAATCTTCTTGTAAGATTTAGTTCTGCACCCACCTAATCATTCCCAGTTAGTTAATCTTCTTGCAAGATTTGAACTGGAATAAAACACATTTTTAGATACCTTCATAGGACCATTGATATGGGCTTGTTTTATTTGTCTGATTTATCTAATCATTCCCAGTTAGTTAATTATGTAGATTTAGGTTATCTGTCCGACTCTCATAAGGGTCGCTCATAAACAGGTTATGTATTTATGAACAATAATGCAACTATTTCTTGGCACTCTACTAGACAAGCTTTAGTAGCTACATCCTCCAACCATTCTGAAATTCTAGCACTCCATGAAGCAAGCCGAGAGTGTGTTTGGCTAAGATCATAAGTTCAGCATATACGAAGTAGTTGTCAATTAACTTCAGTCGTTGATGAGCCGGCTACAATCTATGAAGACAATGTTGCATGTATTGCTCAAATTCAAGGAGGTTTCATCAAGGGAGATTGGATCAACACATTTTACCCAAATTTTTCTTCACACATGAACTTCAAGAGAATCGCGAAAATAAAGTCAAACAGATTCGATTAAGCGATAACCTTGCTGATCTCTTTACTAAGGCATTACCCAAGTCAACTTTTCAGAATTTGGTGTACAAAATTGGCATGTGTTGTCTCAATCATCATACAAACTGAAGTTTCTCTAAATGAGGGGGAGTGATCATAAAAGTAGCATCCTGAAGTATGCAATATTTGAATTTTAGGTGCGCTGTACTCTTTTTCCTTCGATTAGAGTTTTTTCCACAGGGTTTTCTCTTATCAAGTTTTAATGAGGCAACATTATGCACGTTCGCCAAGTTCCTAAAGAATGTTGTACTCTTTTTCCTTAGCTTCGGTTTTTTCCCATTGGGTTTTCCTTAGCAAGGTTTTAATGAGGCAACAATCATGCTAAATTATACTTTAGTACCCTACAGTTTGGGCGAAGTTTCACTTTGGGCCCTCTGGTTTCAATTGTAACACTTTGGTCCCTATAGTTTCGAATTGGTTTCAATGTAGGCCCTACCTCTAACTCCGTTAGTGCAACTTGACGGCGCACTCATGTGCCTTGAAAACTCTAGGGCCCAAAGTAAAACTTCTCCGAAACTCTAAGGCCCAAAGTGAAACTTCGCATAAACTATAGGTTACCAAAATGTGAGTTTTTTGTCAAGTTGCACTAACGGAGTTAGAGGCAAGGCCTACATTGAAACCGATTCAAAACTACAGGGACCAAAGTGTTACAATTGAAACTAGAGGGCCCAAAGTGAAACTTCACCCAAACTACAAGGTACTAAAATGTAATTTAGCCCAACAATCATTTAATGGTGGACATCCAAGAGGGAGTGTTGTAAGTATTATATATTTATGTGTAGCTGCCCACATTTTGTATTAAACTAGAGATCTTATTATTAAGTGATATTTATCTACATACCCCTGCCCTACCCTATAAATAGGAAGCATATCAATAAGAAACGACACTTTGATTCTTGGTTTATTCTCTTTATTCTCTCTCTTTATTCTCTCTCTCTATTATAACAATATCTAATATTTTCAACACAATAAAAAGTCAAAATGACATGTTAGGAGGGTTAATTATATCAAAGTTTAAAAAAAAAAATTTAAAAACCAAATATTGGTTAGCTGGACAAAGTTAACCATGTAAGAGTATCTACAACCATGCTCTCTAAATTTTCTCCAAATTTTTGCTAATTTTATTATAAAGCTATTATAGTCACTTATAAGCTTCTTGTTCCTACCATGCTCTAATAGAAAACTTTGAATTTTTATACTATATTTCACATCCAAATTGGTGATTCCAATATATATTCTCTCCATCCTCAAAATCAAATTGGTCCCAATTGTGTTACTTTTTTATTCTAATTTTGGAGAGCTTCCCAAACAAACACATACACACACACACACACACACACACACACACACACACACACACACTCACTCACTCTCTCTCTCTCTCTCTCTCTCTCTCTCTCCTCACTTGCAGAGAGCAAAATAGTTATATTCCATTCTGGAGAGCCTATTGGAGCAAGAAAAGTAAGAATTGACTCTAAAATGGCTAAACGCTAAAGTATAGAGTATGGTTAGAGATGCTCCAAATAAGAGTAACTTTTACTTTTGTTAAAGTTTTACAATTTTATAAAAGAATAATGTTAGAGTCGCAAAAGAGTCACAAAGAGATGATCACAAAATGGTGTGGCATCAAATGTGGCAAAATTAAGTGTGGTAGGTCCTAGTGTCACGTGGGTTGCTACATGGGATGCCACATCCTTTTGTGAGCATCTCTTTGTAACTGTATTGTGACTCTAGCATTACTCTTCATAAAAAGCTCACTAATTAACAAATAGTAGACTAGCCCAAATTTAACATTATTATATATACACTACTTTTTGTCGAAAATTGAGTGGGTGCCAGGAGCGGGTGCAAAGAAGTACATGGAAGCCCCCTCTAGGTTTTAAAAAAATGTACATTTGCACTAATTTTTTTTTTACAATTAGTCCCCCTAAAAATTACAATTAGTTCCCCCTGATATTATAAAATTGTCATACTAAGCCCCACTTCTTATATGTTTTTGTGCTAATTATAAAAGCCCTTCTCCCTTTTATGTTTTTGGGATAATTTTTTTAGTATTAGTTTATATCATCTACACAAAATATGTATAAATAGGTTCAATTTTTTTTTTTCCCGTACAAACCTCTATCAAGCCCCCCCCCCCCCCCCCCCCCCTATTGATTTTCTAGATCCGCCCCTGGTGGGGGTAGTCACTCCCGCTCACCCCCACAGTCGGTCCGCCTCTGGCAAGGGTTATGAACTCTCTTTGGTACACTGTAAGTTTGTATTCATTCGTTTGATAGTGAAATTGTTTCGTTGCTCTGGTGTGTGGGCGTAGGCTCGCGCCGAACTGAACCACACGTTAAATCTTGTGTGTGTTTGTTTTATCCGTTCTTTCTCGTCTGTAATTTTTTGGGTGCTTCCGCACAATACTTTTAAGTTAGACACGGATATTTATGTATCTAAAAAGCAGCTAATAGACACCAACTTACTTAGATTCGTTTCCTTTCTGAACCACAAAATTGGATCTCATGCTACCCAAATAGAGCCAAAATCAATTCAATTGAAATATGGTAATAGATATTTTTATACCCCGGAATTACTCCAAAGTTTTATTTTGGCTCATGCAGTATTGATTAGTACACTTAAGACCCGAAATTAACAAATTCCTGTTATTTAAGAAAAATCCTTAAAGTTATCTTAAAAAAAAAAGAGCATTTTTGCTCACCCAAATTTGATTCGGATACATGTCAGGCAGTGAAGGCATGAGTGAGCAATGATGAATCAAATTTGGGTGAGCAAAAGTGCTTTCTTAAAAAAATTGACAAAAGTGGGCTACCTGGAGAGCACATAGCTCAAAAAATTAAGATTTAACATTACGCATGAGCCCTCGTAATTACATTGGACCCCATAAAATGACGCATGAGTCATCTTTGTGGTTCATTCAGTCGTTTTTTTGGATGCCAGTAAGGATTATCCTTCAATGATTTTCATTTTGTAAATGGAAGATTTTAAGTGTTCCAATTTATCATTGAGGACACGAAATTTTGTTATAATTAGAGGGAGTAATGCTATGTTTTAAAACTTTGAATTCTAATTTTGATTCCTAAATATTTTATCAAATGTACTACGTGCCGTAGTCTGTGATACCATCGACTGCCTAAGGATCCTCTGCTGCCATTGTGTGGGCAGCACCCATGTGGTGCTTGCAAGATCACAAAACAAAAAAATTATGATCTTGCAAGCACAACATGGTTGTTGCCCACAATGGCAGCCGGGGATCCTAACTCCCATCTACTACTGCCATAACATGCGATACAATTGGAATTTAAATTTGGTAAGTGAGAATAATATTATGTTTTTTTTTTTACTTGTTATCATTAGGTACGGGCCTTCTTATATATAACCAAGTAATGTGATCATGAGAGCATTTTTACTCACTGAAAAACTGCTCACCCAAGCACTTCACTGGGTGAGTATGTGGGACCTATTTAAAAATGGTGAGGCCCACATGCTCGCCCAATGATGTGCTTGGGTCAGCAAAAATATTTTCTTTAACCATATCATAGATACACTAGAATGTTTGTTTAGGAAAGTCTAAGAATTGAACCCGATTCAGTCCAAGTCTCACTATCAATCTGATTCTTGTGAGATCAAGAGCATGTTGGTTTGACAAAGAACCAATTTTTAGAGATTTACTATTAGACTAGCACCAACTCTTATGCAAGAGATTGGCACTTGGCAAAGACTTCAATTTATACCACTGGTTCACTTATGAACCACCCAATTTTTTTTTTTATTTTTAATTTTCTAAATGAGTAATGTTATGCTTTCTAAATTTTGTATACCAACTGGGGTTCCCAACAAAAAAAAACACACATTAGGCACTGAATCACTTTCAATAATGGTGGGACCACTTCAACATCCTCCAAATGAAAATTATGTAGACTAGGTTGGAACTTGGAACCTATTATATCATGAATAATGTTAGGAATACAACTCATTTACATCTCTATCTCTCTCCTAAGTGGCATGCGGGGTCTATTGAAATTTAACCAGACCCCACAGTACCACCCAGGAGAGAGATAAAGATAATTATAAATGTGTTGTGAGAATGGATTGTACCAAGGGGTAATCGGTTGGTTTTGGTCAGGGTTTTTCCCAAATTTACCACTGAACCGATGGCCTTGATTTCATGACATTGACAACCAAAAACTGACCATCCTCAACTTGGTTTGGTTTGATTCGTGGTGCCTCGGTTTGGATCAGGGTTTCTGGGTGTTCAGGGTGAGTTAGCAAATATATATAGGGAAATACTTGGGACACAAACAAACACACAACCTTTGGGACACAACCCAAATAATGTGTCTATCTCTCTCATGTGCCACTGTGGGGTCCAGTGACATCACAGGAGAGAGATAGACACATTATTTGAGTTGTGTCCCAAAAGTTGTGTCTTTGTTTGTGTCCCAATCTTTACTCATATATATATATATATATGCATGTTTATGTATATGTATATGTAAAGTCAGGCTATTAAGAGCATTGGGATTTTAGCCTAAAAAAATCATGGGTTACCCCGCTAACTCGCGCCATGTCCCGTCACCCCGTTGGCCCGCATTTTTTAAAGCTAAAAATCTCAATGCGCTTACCCAATGCGCTTTAGAGCTTGACTGTGTATATATATATATAAATGTATATATATAGAACAACAATAGAAAAACTTTAAAATCCCTAATATTTCAAATTAAATAGAATACCAAAATTAAAATCCAAATCTATGCACAAAAATTATATCAATGAAAATCAATACACAAAATTAAACTATCAATCAAACACTATCACATCTCATCTCATCTCATACTTAAACCCCAAGAAGAGAGAAAGAACTCATCAAAGAAAAAAAAGAGATATAGATGAGGGATTCTAGAAAAAGAAAAGAGAAAGGTACCTTGTAAGATCATCGGCGAATGTTGATGATGACAATGGATGTGACGCAAGACCATGATGGCGGTGGGTGTTGATGATTGACTCTGGATATTGTGAAATTGAATTCTTTTAAGTCAATACTGATTTTTTTTAAAGGTAAATTCTGTTAAGTCCGATTGACTCCGGATACTGTGAAATTGAATTCTTTTAAGTCATATTGACTCCAATTTTTGGAAATAAGAAATGTTGTCGGGTCTGATTGCCCCTAATGCTAGAAACAAAAATTCTTTTCGAGTCTGATTGATTCTTAAAATTAGAAATGTAAAGTTCATTTGACGCCCAATTCTATAAATATAAATCCTTTTGAGTCTTCCTAACCCCCGATTTTGGGAATTTGAATTGATTTGAGGCTAATGGACTCCCGATTATTGGAATCTGAATTGAACCGAGTCTGATTGACTCCCAATTTTAGGAATCGAAATTTAACTAAGTCTGATTGACTCCCAATCTTTGGAATTTTGAATTGATTTGAGTCTAATTGACTCCTGATTTTAGGAATCTGAATTGAACTAAGTCTGATTGACTCTCGATCTTCAAAAATTTGAATCGATTTGAGTCTAATTGACTCCCAATTTTAGAAATATGAATTGAACTAAGTCTAATTTGACTCCTGATTTTTGTGATTTTAATTCTTTTGGGTCCAATTGACTCCCGATTTTAGAAATAGAAAATGCTTTGAGTCTGATTTGACTCCCAAATTATGGAAATTTGGATTCTTTGAGCCTGATGGACCCCCCAATTTTGGAATTAGAAATCCTGCTGAAGTTGAAGTGACTGTGAATTAAACTTGGAGATTTTGAATTTGAAATTGAAAATTGAACCCATAAGTTAGAAGTAACTACGGATGCTGAAGAACACATTATCCGACAGGGCAAAGGGCTGCGGATTGATGAAGAACACATTATCTGATGGGGTCGAAAGGGCTGCGGATTGCTGAAGAACACACAATCCGACGGGATTGAAGGGCTGCGGATTGCTGAAGAGCACATTATCCGACAGGACCTAAGGGCTGCGGATTGCTGAAGAGCACATTATCCGATGGGACCGAAGGGCTGTGGATTGCTGAAGAGTACATTATCCGATGAGGCCAAAGGGCTACAAATCGCTAAAGAGGACACTATCCGACGGGGCCGAAAGGCTACGGATTGATAAAGAGCACATTATTGGACTAGGGCGAAGGGCTGCAGATTCCTAAAAAGCACACTATTCAACGGGCAGAAGGGCTGCAAATTGCTATAGAGCACACTATCCGATGGGGCTGAAGGGCAACGGATGCTGAAGAGCACATTATCCGACAGGGCCAAAGGTGCTAAAGAGCACATTATTCGACGGGGCTGAAGGGCTACGGATGCTAAAGAACACATTATTCAATGGGGCCGAAGGGCTACGAGTAACAACGAATATTTATCCGTGTTCTAAAGAGAACCGGATCCTGAGAAAGACCAATTTATGACTCTAGAAAATTTTGAATTCTGAAGAGAGCTCTTCTTTAAAAGTTGGAATAATCCCATCAAGGCATGAACTACATTTGTATGCGCAACATCGCATTTGTATAACTTGAAAGCATAAAGCATGAAATTGCATTGGCAATCGTTATTTCATGAGCACGTGCATCATGATAGGATAGGTGCATTCATCTGTATGATTTGGTTTGTGCTTGTTTGATGTCCCTTGTCTGAACTATGCATTGGTTTGATTCCCGTCGAAATACGTGGGCAGCTCACCATCGAGCACGACCAGCACTGACCAACTTTACGCCCATTTTTGCAATGCAACTTTGTTTTTACCTAGTTTTGATAGTTTGGTCAAAGGCTTGTCTTCATACACGCTTAGACATTCACTTGTGATACGTGTTGCTTCACGAGCTTTACCGAAGAGGGGCAACTGTAGACACCCCAATTTTGACCGACCATCGAATTTAGGAGATGATTACCTCTAAAGCAAATGACGATGATGTCCAGCAGAATTTGAAAGTCTTCAAGGGTACTTCATGCTATTCGAAAAGTCTCTTAATCTCCAAGGTTGCAAAACTGAAGAAGGGATTAAAGGTAGCCAAAGGCTATGGGAATTTCGGGTGTGAGAATACTTATGGAAGAAAAATTAATAAAAATATTCAAAATATAAATATGTGTGTGTATTTCTTTTCTAAAAAATGATGAATTTTGTTTAAAATAATTTGAAAAAAAGGAAAGAATTTGAAAAGGAAAAGAAAAAGAAAAAGAAAAGAACTTATTTAAAAGAAAAAAGAAAGAAAAAAAAATGAAAACAAAATATATGTATATAAATAAAGAGGATGAGTCGGCACACGGTGAAGCCGGAGTGCCGCGCCGGAACTCACTGAGTGTCGCGGACAACTCAGCGAGTACCGCCCGATGTAATAGACAGTTTTTTTAAAATACGTATTTAACACCCAAAGATGCCATTGCACATGCAAAATCACCTTGAATTTACTGAATTAACCCCTCTCAATTGGTCTATATGAGGAGATGTATATCTCCATTGTTGGGGGTTAGACACTTTTTTTAGACAATTGACATATACTTGAAAGTATATTTGAGAGAATTGAAGAGAAGCCATTGGAGAAGTTTGAAGAACTTGAAGAAGAGCTTGAAGAACATTGAAGATTTTTACCAAAACCAAGAAAATCTGAGGATATTTGGGGGTAATCTCTAACCTTAGTTTGTTTTTTTTTTTTATCATTAATTTAATCACAATTTGTCACGCCCCGGAACCACCCAAATGATTCTAGGACATGTAGCACGACACCAAGGCTCTTCCTAAGTTATTAAAGTTGCGAAAATCAAAATAATAAAAATTTTGATCAAAGAACTCAACACACCACTTTATTTTTTCAAAGGTTTGAAACACATACACCCAAACACATCTTACCAAAATCTATTTTCAAAAGTAACATTTTTGTAGGTCAAAAGTCCCCAAAGGCACCCCCAATTTAAGTGAGTATTAACTCACTAGTGGATTATGGGTGTCCAGTTTGGGAACCCAATATTGACCAATGTGGCAGTTCTAAATTGGGAAATGAGTTGAGAAAGTTCTATTGTGATAGGACAAGGTTGTGGAATTGCCCTTATATGCTTAAATGTTTATTAAGGCATGTATGGAATATTTACATGTTGCTTAGAATATATTGTTTATTGTGAGAGACCATTTGTGTGGTCATTTGGTATACCTTGGTGAGGATGAATTGAACACGCTACTTAATTAGTAGGCTAATTAGTAACTTCATAAAATTATGTGGGACCACTTATGGGACCCACGCGAGACATAGACAAATACCCACTTAAGTTTGGAGGACTAAATACTTATTTATAAAACTAGTCAGGGGTGTAAATACAAATAACCAAAAATTGGGTGGGTTTCATAATAGAAATACTAAGTGATATACATGAGTTGTAGAAACAAATAAGAGATCATATCTCTTCTTCCTCAATTTTCAGTCGGTTGGAGAAAAAAGAGGGGTGGGTTTCGCCGGAGCTCTACGACGCTGATTGACGCGCCGTTCGACTTTCAATTTCAATTCTGAGATCGGATTTGGACTCGTAGAGGTGAGTTCTACGTTTTGATACTATTTTTATTGAGTTTAATTATCATATTTCTTGCAACCTAATTCGGAGCGGTAATCCGTAGTTTGCCGAATTCATGTAGGATTTGAACCCGGAGTAGATTCGGGCTTTAATTTCACAACTAGAAACGAATTGTAAAGAGGTGAGTGGTTTCAATCTTGTTTTTGGATGAGATTTGTGTTTGTGTTCATTTGGGTGTTAATTACATGCCTATTTAGCTTAATTATCCATGTTTAGCTACAATTATGTGAAAAGCACGGTGATATGTTTATGTGAGCATGTTTAGTTGCCTATTTGGATCAAAGGAGAGCTCGTATGAATCCGCCATGAGATTGTTCTGTGGTGATGACCACTTGTTGCCGACAATGACATTAGACCACACGTGTGTGGCGTGGGTCATTGGCTTGTACCGTGGACTATTGGGGGAGTCACAGACTTGCGGGTAGTGGCGGATGAAGTACTTGTTTATTCGAAGATCATTTTTAATTGTTGAGATGAATTTGAACATGATATGTCATCCGTGTGCTTGATTGATATTTCTCACTATGCATGTAGCTTATATATTGTAGTGGTTATTGAATAACCATTGTAGGTGAGCACGGCGGTGAGAATCCGGGGAGATGAACTTAGGGGATCGTGGAGTTGAAAAAGTTTGTGAATATTGTAGTTTCATGTTTATAGTAGTTTTTTTTGCAAAACTTGTAATTTTGAAGTAATCCGTTCATGTATGGGTTAAGCTGGGAATGTGTTAAACTTAGTTGGTTATGTTAGTTTCTTGTTTTAACGTTCCAAAACTTGTGTAAAAATTGCAACCGAAGTTTAGGATCATGTTGAGCTACTTCGTGCTTTTGTTTATGTAATTTGGAGTATGTTGGTGGAGAACATGAAGTTACATGCATATTTTGGTTAATCTTGTAGAAATTGGGGATATTTGAGAGAGATTGCATTTGCACATCTTGTTCAAGGTTTATAATCATCTTAGAGTCTCTTGGGAATAGTTTTAAAATAGTTTTGAAATGTTTTTAAAAGTGTGCATGATGTTTGGTTTGGTTTGGTATTGTTTGGGACATGTTTGAGCAGAGTTTTTGACAGCAAAAATGCATTCTACAAAACCCGGATCGATCCGTGTTAAAGGACGGATCAATCTAGGCTTTTCCGGGGGCATTATGCTAGAAAAATGCCAAGATGGATCGATCCGGGTTATAGGGCGGATCGATTCGCTCACAGTTTCACAGCACGTCGACTTTTACGGAACGAGCATAAGTCTCTCTAGAAAATTCGGTTTCGCGCGCCATTTTTTGCGTTGGAATCAGGACTCAAAGGGATATCTTTTGATATAAAATTTGCCTATACTTTAAAGAGACCATTTTGCCCTTGCTTGTTTTGTCCAATTTAAAGGTTTGTTTGGGCTTGTTTTCCTTCCTTTTCATTCCTAACTTGGTGTTTGAAGGCCTTGGTGGCGTGCCACGTGTCCTAGGTTCATATGTGTGGATTTGGGGCATGACAAATTTGCTCTCACAAAGGTATCCTAAACTGACCACAAAAGTTGTCCCCAATAATTGACATATTATTAAAGCAATATAATAATCACATAAGCCTTAATAAACATTTAAGCATATAAGAATATTATCATCACTGTCCCAATTTGGGACTGCCACTTTGGCCACATATAGGTTCTCACTGGACACCCATAATCAACTAAGTGGGTCAAGGCCCACATCTCACATATACTTAGATCAGTATTAAATGATTAATAATGCATGCTAAATATGATTAAAATAATTCGCGAGAGTGGGTGTTACACAATTCATAAATTCCTTAGGATCTTTACACAATTTTCAAAAAGTCTCTTCTAACCTCATTTCATCACACACCACTTGAATTGTGATTGAATTCTCATTTGTTTTTGTTGATTTGGATCTAAGTAGCTATGGATTTTAAGTAAAACAAGTTTTCAAAGTGAAATTTGATTTGATCATCAATTGGGTTTCGATTTTATCTCTCTTTGCTTATGCTCCTTTCTTGGGATTCATGAGATCTTCAATATCTCACTTGAATCCTTTGATTTGGATCCTTTAATTTTCTATAAACTTATGATTTACAAGGGAATTAAGGTTGATCTTAGTTGTTTTTATGCATAATTGGTGGATCCAAGTCCATGTTCATGATTTGGGTCCTCCAATTTGGAGTTTCATGGAATTTTCTTCATATTCCATTGAAATCCATGAGAATTAGTTCATCAACTTGATAGAGGGGTTAGACTTAAGACAAGCCAATTTTCATGGCTTTATTGAAGGATGTAAATGAAAAATAAGTGTTTAGGTGTCTTCATAAGATTGAACAATTGAGATCATCATGGAAATAGTTAATGTTAGATCTATGGAAACCTTTGATGTTTAGATCATGGTCTTGGTGGTCTTAATCCTAATTGTTTGGTCCAAAAACTCTCTAGAATTGTGGACCAAATTGGATTCAACAAATGAATGATCATTCAACAATGGTGCAGTGAATTCATTAACTAACGGTGATCAAGGATTTTTTTTATTAAATCATGATCCGTTGTATTTGAATAAGACCAATTGGAATGTGTCTACAACACCTAGATTTACCACTGCAATATTTTTTTTTTTGACTAGATTTCATGGTTAAGCATGGTTTGATCATAGGTTTTGCAAGCTGACTACTTTCTATCCAGAATTCCAGAACAGTAAGTCAATTCTAAATTGTTCAGATCAGAACCTTAATTAAGTATTTTAAGCTTCAAATAAAGTTTTCTATGAAGTTTAATGAGTCAATAACATCCTCTAAAATGTTTAGAAGGATTAAGGTTTGTTTACTATTTTCAATAAATCATATAAAAATCTCTGGACAAAGAGTTTATAAACCCTGAGTGAGGTCTGGTCTTGGTCCAATTCCTAGAGATTGGACCATTTGATCTTTGATTTTCTTTTTGGGTTAGAAACTAGACTTGTAAAGGCACATTATACCCAACAATCACTAAGATCAAGCCATGGAATTATGACATTTCCATTTTTTGAATTCTGGTCTCTTCTCTCTAATCCTTAATTCTGTGATTGATTTGATGAATCTCATCAATGATGATCCAAATAATTGTTCTATGTCTTAATACTTAAAACATGCTTTAAATAAGATTAATTAAGTATAAATTCAGAGGTTGATAGATCCAAACCAATGAACAATTCATGTCTTGTTCATGCTCATGCATTCACAATCCTCATAGGTGGTCATGATACTTGTATCTTAGGACTTTAATTTATAAATCATTGAATAAGTTGTGATTGGTTGAACTTAGTCATGGATTCCTTTCAATCACATTGAGGTCATATCATTTCTATATGGACATTACATTGGCTCCTAGCTGAGACTTGTACATCTATAGGAGTGTTGTGATTTCAACAAATTGGAAGGAATTCATAACTTTGTCAACCTCCCCCATTTTTGTTAGATTTAGGTTAAAATTTGGTATAATATTGTATTTGAAGCATGTGGACTAACCTTTGTTTTGTAGCGCGTTTGAGGTACGATTTCTTGACTTTGCTTTAGTCTATTTTATTTTGTAATTTTATCGATTTTTGACTCTATTTGCGACAACTTAGATTAGGATTTTGCCTTATGTGTAATATGTGAATTAAAGACTCTTTTTCAAGGCTTTCTATTTATCGTATCCATTGCACGTTTCTATATCGCAGTTGGATCTCGGGTAAGTTTTCTTATTCTCTATTTGCACGTCATTTTGCTTGCTATGTGAATTATGTGGTTTTGTTTGCCTTTTATCGTTAGCAATCTTGCACCCCTTTCAACATGCTTTTGGAATGTATACATATATATATGCATTAGTTGAGGGCATGCTTAGATCAATTAATCGATTAAAAATGATATTGAGTAGAGGCCTATCAAGAGATAGGATGAGAGGGGGTGTTTTAGTCCGCCGGTCTCCTTCCCCTCTCATTCCATAATCCCCGGACCTAGAAATCTTTGGTTTCCAAAAGATCAGTTTACTTTTAAAATGGTTTCTTAATTGTCCTTTTAAAAATTAAGTGGCGCCTCTATTTGTTTTGAAAAATTGTAAAAGAAAATTCAGGGTCCCGTATCCACAGTGACCCCACAGTGGTTTCTAATCAAAATGCAGCTGTCCAACTGCCACATCATTTAGGATTTGAATTTGGAAAACATAGCATTACTCTTTCCAAAAACAAAGTTTTATTGAAAAAAAGCTTTACCATGAAAAAATGTTGTTAACCCCCCTCCCCCCCACCCAAAAAAAAAAAAAAACCAGCTTTCCAACAATTGTGTGTGTATCCGACAATTGTGTGTGACAATGTGTGTGTGCCACTAAGTGTGTTACAATGTGTGTATGTTATATTTAATTAATAGGGCTAATTACACTTTTTTACTCCCCTGTGTTCTGCCTTAATTACACGGACCTCACTCACATTTTAGGAAATTACACGGACCTCTCTTAAAATTAGTATTCTATAACACTTTCCTCCCATAAAATTAATATTATGGGAGTAACACTTTCCCCCCTTAAAGTGTAAGAAAATACTAGGCATAAGGGAGGTCCGTGTAATTTCCTAAAATGCGAGGGAGGTCCGTATAATTAGGTTAAAACACAGGGGAGGTGAGTGTAATTATCCATAATCAATACTATGTGTATTTTCAATTTAATTATATTGTCAATTGCATTATTGGCAAATATATAAAGTGAAAATGGGTGTAAAGTCGATGTTATTCTTGGCATACAAGTGAGACAAAATTTCGAAAGATATCTTCTCATACAATCACATTTTGTTGATAAAATATTAAAGAAGTTTGGGCAATTGGATGTCAAATTGGTTGTAACTCCGTTTGATGCCAACTGTAAGTTGAGGAAGAATATGGGTGAAAGCATATCTCAACTTGAATATTCGCAAGTAATCAGGAGTTTAATGTACATTATAAATTGTACATGTCCGGATATTGCATATTCGGTAGGAAGGCTTGCTAGATACACTAGCAATCTGAGAAGAGATCATTGGGACGCTCTTATGAGAGTGTTAAAATATCTAAAGCATACCATGAGCTATGATTTGCACTACACACAACACCCGCCCATGATAGAGGGATATTCCGATGTAAATCGAATTTCGGATAGTCAAGAAACTAAGTCCACAAGTTGATATATATTCATTTTAGGTAGAGCTGCGATTTATTGGAAATCAACTAAGAAAATGTGTATAGCACATTTGACGATGGAATCGGAGTTCATAGCCTTAGATAAGGCGGGTGAGGAAGCCAAATGGATTCAGAATTTCCTTGATGATATTCTGTTATGGCCGAAATCGGTAACGACCACAGTTGTACATTAGGACTACAATGCGGCATCTTTTGTAGCTAAGAATGCCGTGTATAAAGACAAGTTAAGGCACATAAGAAGAATACACAATACAATCAAGCAGTTGCTCTCTAGTGGTGTTATCACAATTGATTGCATGAAATCAAAGGAAAACATTACAGATCCTCTTACAAAAGAATTGCCTAGAGATCAAGTTCAATATATGACGAAAATGAGTGGAACTAAAGCCAATACTTTGAATAACCTGGGCAGAAACCTAACCTAGTTGACTGGAGATGCCAAGATCTAGGTTCAATAGGCAAACTAGTTGGGAAGTTCACGTTCTAAACACACATTTAATGCGGCTTCATTCATGTATATTGTTCAAGTGTGAATTAATATGTGTTGAGGTTTTGTTTTACATTTAATGATATTAATGAGTAAATGGTAGTACTCTAAATTGGTATCACCTATATAAGAATGGAAGTGGGGTCGCTTCTATGAGAATTTCAAAGGCTTGGTTCACTAAGAGTTCTCATAAATAAGGATCATGTTAATGACCAAAATGAACACAACTGAATGAATTAACATGTATAAGGATATGTGGTGTGTTATCTAGTATTGGTTTACACTAAAAGGTTGAACAATTCAATACTTAATGTACACTGCTTCGCTGAGTAAATCAAGTAGATATTCACTAAGGGAAAGTTCAAGTCCAAAAGACACTCTCGTAATGCATGGCAAGTCCATGAATTACTCTCGTAGTTTTATTGTATTTTGTTTTTGTTTAGATACTCATAATCATTCACGTGTGGGGGATTGTTAGATTCGGGGTGTGAATGGGAGCTTATGGGAGCTCAACGGGATCATTAGGATTGCTATAGACCAGCTCAATGATTAGGGAAAGGCTTGGAACATTAAGTTCCAAGATTCTGGTAGAGGGGTTTTCGATCAGTCAACCAAGTCAACGACTATAAGATGTTTAAACAAGTTTCTGGTAGAGGGGTGTTCGACCGATCGACCGGACCTGTTTGACAAATTGTGGATATTCGTAGTTTAGCCACACTTTAAAAAACTTTTTCAAATTTCAAATTAAAATACGAGTCGCCACATAATTTTTTAAAGGAAAATTAAGAAACCATTTTTAAAAGCAAATTGATCTTTTAGAAACTAGAGATTTCTAGGTCCGTGGATTATGGAATGAGAAGGGAAGGAGCCCGATGGACTAAAACACCCTCTCTCATCCTATCTCATGATAGGCCTCTACTCAACATCATTTTTAATTGAATTATTAATCTATGCATGCCCTCAACTAATACACACACATATATATATATACACATTATAAAGCATGTCAAAAGGGGTGCAAGATTGCTAACGATAAAAAGCATACAAAACCACGTAATTCAAATAGCAAGCAAGATGATATGCAATAGAGAACAAGGAAACTACTCGGGATCTAACTGCGATATAGAAACGTGCAATGCATACACAAAATATAAAGCTTAAGAAAAGGTCTCTAACGTATATATACACATAAGGCAAGACCTAGTCTAAGGTGTCGCACATGGAGTCGAAAATCAATAAAATTAAGAAATAAAATAAACTAGAGAAAAGTCAAGAAATCATACCTCAATAGTACTACAAAATAAAGGGTTAGTCCATATACTTCCACAAACAGGGTCCGGTTGACCAGACAAACAGGTTCGGTCGACTGGTCGAACACCCCTATGCCAGAAATTTGTTTAAACATCTTATAGTCGTTGACCTGGTTGACCGATCAAAAACTCCTCAGCCAGAATCTTGGAACTTAATATTCCAAGCCTTTCCCTGAGCATTGAGCTGGTCCATAGCGATCCTAATGATCCCCTTGAGCTCCCATAAGCTCCCATTCACACCTGAATCTAACACCTACTTCACTGAAACCTCAAAGCAATGAGGGAAACAACATACCTAGTAAATTGAACAGAGAAGGGGGGACCTTCATGATGGCAAGCGTAGCAAATTGAAGTATTTGACAGAGAAATTGAAGGAGCATGTAGTCTTACATGGATGATGACGGGTTCTAACATTGCACAATTACATCTAAACATGCCCTAGCAATCTAGCATAACCCAGAATTGAGGGCCCATTTTTTTTGCCTATATTGCCGCCCCAAACCCACCAAACCCTTTTCTCTTCTCTCTCTCTCTCTCTCTCTCTCAACACCATCCCCTAATCTGCCCTAATATCTAATTCTGCAAAATCCCAACACCAAGAAATAGCTTAATTCCGACCACATCTGCCACCATAAATCTATTACTCGTTGCCATTGGAGCAATTGCTTCTTTCAACATCCAAGATTTGAGCGATGAAATTCCAATCGAATGATTGCTTCTTATGTGTATGTATGTGTGCATGCACACGCATATTGTGTATACATATGTAGCTTACTATGTTCTCAGTTTACACATTAGTTTAAATAATTAAAATTTAAACTATGTCAATTGGCTTCATTTCGTAAGGGTTAAATGGTAAGGTTATAATTGTCATTTGTTAATTTTCTGTTACCTCTGTTTATGGACAACTTTTGACAAGGGAGGACAGTGTGATATCCCAAATGTGAGCGGTGGTAGGTGTGATAGGATCAAACCTTAGGGGAGGTAGGTGATATTTACCCTAGAATTTTTTTTGAAAGCTATTCATTTTTTGTATGTGATCAATTGTTTCATAAATTGTGATTTGGTTATGTACGGACAGATAAAAGATACAATCCCAATTATGATTGTAAATCATGGAAAAAAAAATTGAAAGCCATTTGTGTAGTTACTTTTTTGGTATTGTATTAATTGTTAGTCATTTATGATTAGAAAGATTACAATCCCAATTATATAATTGATATTTTCGATTTTGTTTTACTAATTGTGTGTTTAATTTAGTCTAAGGTCATTTCCTAAATTGTGTGTTTAAATTAGTCAAGTTTTGTTTCTTAAATTTGATTGTAAATTATGGCCATTTAAGTAATTACTCTTTTGGTATCCTACTACGATGTTTTCCGATTCTCGATTCTATTTCCTAAATTGTGTTTTTAATTTAGCTAAATTTGTTTAAATCTCAATCATGATTGTAAATTATGACAAATTGAAAACCGTTTATGTAATTACTGTTTTGGTATATCATTTATGATTGGAAAAATAAAATCTCATTATGGTAAGTTAGTGATAATTTGTAATTGAGTGATATATTTAAGACAATGCATTAATCCTGCAAATAAAGACTACGAATTATGGAGCACATAAATGATCGTGCAGTTTAGAGCTTTTTTTTTTTTTTTTTGGATAGAATAATGTTAGTATGATAATTGGTGACACAATCTCTCAAACTTTGTGTAATATGTACAGTTTGGATTCCATGCAAAGTTAGTTACTGGCCGACCGCATATATGGTTAAGATTATTGACAGTGCCTTTAGGCACGGGTTAAGCCTAAAATTGTTGCCCTGGTAATATTAGTTGCCAAATTTTATGTTTCTGTCCATTTTTCTTTTTATTAAGGTCATTCTGAGAATATTTTAAAGATACCGAAAATGTAATGTTGTACTTTCCAAATCTAAATATGCTATGATTCCCAAATCTGAATCTAAACTTGATTCTCAAATGCTTTACAACCAATGTGGTAAAAAATTTTAACCATGAAGAAACCAAGTTTGTGATTCAAATTTGGGAATCATAGCATTAATTTTATTTTAGTGAAGTTTGCTCCAATCATACTCGCTACCCGTCACATTTCAATAATAGCTATATGTGAAATTCTGGCAAAAACACTAGACCTGGGGTTATTATGGAGATGTACCGCTTATTCTATCTCTTATGCCCTATAAGAACTTTCATTCCAACCGTTTAAATATATATTTTTTAATTTTTGATAATAAAACTTGCTTAATTTGAAAAGAATGCAAAAACTTAGGGCTTGCATGGTAACGTTTCATGTTTTTAGTTTTTTTTTAAAAAAAAAACAGTTTTTGTTTTTGGTTTTGTTTTTTGTGTTTTGAGTGTGTGTGTGTGTGTGTGGTTTTTTTTTTTTTTTTTTATAATGAAAACACAAAACTTGTTTTGTAATATTGTTGCACATTTTTTTTATTTTTATTTTTTGTAAATTGATCCTAGTGAGTTATAATTTTTGTAAGTTTGAAAACCATTTTTTTTTTTACTAAACAGTTTGAAAACACTTTTTCAACATCAAAGTAGTTTAGAGTTATAACGTGTTGAGACCTACTTAGAACATGTTGGGACCCGATTATAACATTTTGGGACCAAAAAACACTATGATGTATCATACAATCCAAAACAACCTAAAATCAGTAGGATGAATGGTAGAATTTTCCGTCAGGGTGTATATATATATACTAGTAATTGCCCGTGCCTGAGGGTACGGTGCTAAAATTAAATGATGTTACGGTAATTGAATAATTTGAGTACTTTCAGCACTTAGAAACTTTGAGTGCTTTCGGCTTTAACAAATAGCCCTTATGCCAAAAAATTATTTTTCAAAGCGGATATATGAATAAGTTCAACAATTAAATTAATTAGGATCATTAGATTAAAAACTTGGGCTGGATTTGTTTGAGTTTGAGCTAGGTTTGTTTAGCCAATTGGAGAAAGAGATAAGAAAGCTTTGAGCAATTGTCAACCCTTGAATTAAGATCCAAGGGCTAAAAATATCTTCCCATAAAGGCATTCCTCATTTATTATTTTGGTCTTTCCATTATTCTTCTTCTCTTGCTCTCTGTCTCTGTCTCTATCTGTCTCTCTCCCTCTCTTGGGATTTATGGAGTGATCTCCTTATTATTTTGGTCTTTCCATTCTTCTTGTTCTCTCGCTCTCTGTCTCTGTCTGTCTCTCTCCCTCTGTTGGGATTTATGGAGTGATTTCCCTTCTTCTTCTTCTATATATATGTGTATATATATACTATTAAATATTAAATGTATTTATTGGTAAATGTATGTGAATGAGATATGTATGTGTATATATATATACTATTAAATGCAATTGGTGTGATGCCAGGTGCTCATCTCTCTCTCCTCTCCAACAATATTGAGTCGGTACGGGTCAGCGTTTTTGATTTTATAAAAGATGAAAGAGACTTTTTGATGTTTTTCCAAAATCTCGAAAGCGTTTTTTTTGAGAAAAAAATGAAAACGCTATTAAAGTGTTTTTATTTTTTATTCTTTTAAAAAATAAAATTATAAATTGAAAATAAAAAATAATAATGTTACCAAATGAGTCCTTAGTATTTTTGGTAGCGCTCTCCACAAGCAATTTCTAATGAGTAGTGTTACACACAATTTTAATATCTAATTTTAAATATATGTACCCTACACTTTATAAGTAGTGCAAAATATATATATATATGTATATATAATTCAAACAACACTGCATGTGTCAAAACATATTAACATTTGTTAAAAAGTGTGTGCGAAACATTTCCCATTTCTAATTTTATTACAAAGAAAAGCACTATCGTGATTCATGAGTAACTGCCACTGAAACTCATCAGTCACTTCCACCACCACTACCAACCTGAAAAAGCTGAGCCCTCTACTTTTTCATTTCTCTCCCCCACAAAACACACCAAAATCTTCACCTCTCTCTCTCTCTCTAGAAATGGCTCAACCTTTCTCCCCAACCATTCCAAAACCCCACACCCTCTTCACCACCACTCCCTCCCCTTCATGTACCTTCCTTTTCCTCCTCATCCTCTGCATTCTAGGTCTCCTCACCCTCCACCACCACCACACACCACCACCGCCACAACCCACCAAAACTTCCCAAAATGCCCTTCTCTACCAAACCCACTTCCTCTCCTCAGCCACCAACTACACCCTCTCCACCTACCTCCGAGCCCTAACCCTCCACCCCCACCTCGCCGGAACCGAACCGGCCCTCATAACCGCCCACTACGTCCACACCCACTTCAAGGAGCTAGGGCTCGAGACCCACCTGAAAGACTACAATGTTCTCCTCTCTTATCCTACGCACTCCTCACTCTCGGCGCATTTTAGCAACGCCACCTCCAAAACCCTCCATCTGGAAGAACCGGGTGGTCGGAGCCAAAGCGAAGGCGTCGTGAGGCCGTACCACGCGTACTCGCCGTCCGGGTCGGCGTACGGTAAGGCGGTGTTTGTGAACTACGGGAGGGAGGAGGACTATCGTACGCTGGAGCGGCACGGGGTGAAGGTTAAGAGCTGCGTGGCGATTGTACGGAGGGGTGGTGCGTTGTCTAGGAACGCGGCGGTGGGGAAGGCGGCGGAGAGAGGGGTGGCGGCGGTGCTAATGTACACGGAGGGGGACAGGTTCAGAGGTGGGGTTGAGAGGGGGACCGTGTTGGGGGGTTTGGGCGACCCACTGAGTCCTGGGTGGGCCAGTGTTGATGATGGTGAGAGGTTGGGGTTGGGTGACGACGACGTTTTGGAGAAATTTCCGAGAATACCCTCCATGCCAATATCGGTAGACACTGCAGAGGCCATTTTGAGGTCACTTGAAGGGGCCAGAGTGCCCTATGACTGGAGGGATGGCCTAAATTCCAAGGTTGGTAGGGCTGGTCCTGGTCCTACCATGCTCAACTTTACTTACCAGGTTAGTTGCATATGTGTGTGTAAGTATTTTTGCATATAAACTCTACCTGTACTTTTTTTTTTTTTTTTTTTAACTTACATGAGTGGACTGTGGACTGTGGCCTTTTTTTCTGTAAAAAAGTAAAAACAGTACAATTTGTCATGTTTGCTTGTGCTCAAGTGGGCTGGACTGCGGTTCAGATTGAATTTGTTTGTAATTGGAGAAATTTTCGAATTGTGCGTAAAGAGAGTGGAATTCACTTTTTTTTCCCCCAAAAAAATAAATTGGACTACAAGTTCAACACTACTTATGGATGAGTTTGGGGAAATAGACCAAATGTGTGGGAAATTTGTTGACCTGGAGACGGAGAAAATATTCAATACAAAGGTGATACCACCACATCTGTATCACCACACTAATACACGTGGGTGTGATACTGATTTGTAGATATATTCTCCTTGAATATAGTATTGACATTTGTTTGAATACTGATATTGGCTTGTGATACCACATCAGCAAAATAAGCAAAATAACCATTGTAATGAATTTGCTTGGCATGTATTAAAAGTAGACTTTTGCCTAAAAAAAGGAATTATATGGTAGAATGCATTTACGTGTTTGCCATTGCACGTGAAGCACAACGGAAATCTTCAAAGTGAGCCTAACGACTAGTTTTGGCCTTAGAAGCAGGAATCTTTAAAAGTGGTCACGATCCCTGCCCCCGCTTCCTCTCCCACCCCGCTCAAGAAGAAACCTTTGAATCCTCGTAAAGCTTAACGCTTTCCCGCCCCTGCACCCTCTCCCGTTTCGTGCAACTTAGGTTTTGGCAGTTCCAAGTCAATCCATTCTATAGAACATTCTGTCATATATAGACTACTTGTATTTTTTTTTTTTTAAAAATATTTTTTATACATATTGTGTACAATACACCTGCAATCATTCTAGAACGTTTGCTTTCTACCTCATTTTCAAGGACAATAGAAATAAAAATAAAACTAAATGTTTTGTGAAGAATTCATTTTGACGATTAAGAGATTTGTAAAGAACTTCAATAGTTCCAATACACTATTGTTTATCATAACTAGATTGTGATTGCCTCTGATATGCGAGAAGTTGGTTTATCTCCAGTGCCCATTATTACGTGGCACTCTATAATTGACGTTGAGTCTAGTTGACACTCATACCTCTTATTTTTACTCCCACCTATTAGCTCGAGCACGTCCTTCCAAGTGTCGAGGTTTACTCTATCTGCAAGTGGAATTGAGCTCATCTTCAATTTTTATATGAAATCTCATAATTTGTTACCCAAGTTCGAGAAAGATTTTGGGGAATTTAGTCGATCCGCCTTTTTTGCTGCTATATTGGGAGTTACTCCACACGTTGCTTGACGTAAAACAGATCGTGCATTTTGTTGCATCTTTTTGACAGCTCGAGAGATAATTCAATAAGCCTATGATTTTTTCCCCGTGTTCTAGAATGGAGCTAGTTTAATTTGTATTTGATCATTATGTCACTTAAATTGCATATAATGATTCTTTCTGACAGGATTTTTTTGTGTTATTCATATTCCGCTTGGTAGCTGAATCTGAGAATTCATCATCGCTTCGTGGACACTGTATGGCTTTTACGTTTTACCACCGTGATTGTCATTTTCCGCATGGCTTCGTCAACTGCATCACTAAGCTGATCACGTGCACTAACTACTATGAATTGGAGTACCCTCATTATTGTCACTTGCTTGATAGATATACTTGTATGGAATGCTAGTGCATTTTTATGTATACAACTTCTTTTCTGTCATATCTAAATTCTATGTTCTTACAAGATACATCATCCTGAGAATTATAGTCATCCAGCATGAATAACGTCTATCTGACCATTGCCCTGCCCTGATATAAATTCTTTGGCAGTTGTGATATATACTTATTCGCTACATATTAATTAGTGTGTATGATTATAACTATAGGTATATTCTATTTTAGTCCCTCTCCACTCTCCAGTCTACCCCACACAAACCTTATCAGATATGAGAAAAGAAATAGGTAAAAGTGATTGCAGAAAAGAAAATTATTGAGAAAAAAGATTGCTTTCTCCACAAACCTATTAAAATTTCCTAGTTTTATGGATCTTTAAAAAGTTCTCTCTTTCTTTTGTCAGGGGGAGAAAAAGACAGCTGCAATTCATAACATTTTTGCTGTCATACGGGGATTAGAAGAGCCTGATCGCTTTGTACTGCTCGGCAACCACAGAGACGCATGGACTTATGGAGCCGTGGACCCCAATAGTGGAACTGCGGCCCTACTTGATATTGCTCGTCGTTATGCTGTTATGATGCGGTTGGGGTGGACTCCGCGAAGGACAGTCATTCTCTCCAGTTGGGACGCAGAAGAATTTGGGATGGTAGGTAATACTCTATCTTCACTGGCCCCCAGAATTTACCGAGGTTTGTGATGATTGGATCAATCTCCGCAAGTTTTGATGGTGGAAAAAATTGTTGTCAAATCGGGAATCGGTTTGCCAAATTATAAGTCGTGACTTGTATCGATTTGTAAATCGTAAAATTTAATTTTTTCAGTAAACAAAAATAAAGAATAATATGTACGTATATACTGTGTATATATATATATATATAGAAATACATATCCAATGCTTGAAAGGGAACAGAATAAAATTCAACAAGTTTTAGGCAACATCAAGGCTCAAAATGTTGAAAGGTCTTTCACTTAAAACTTAAAACTTCGAAGTTGAACAATTGTGAATCATATTGAGTTGTATGAAACTCAAGTAGACTCTTAACTTTTGTTGGAATTCAAGGTGTAGCTGTGTCAATTGTCAAATATGCCCCTGATTTACATGTGTAAAGATGTCAAGGAGGCATTTATTAACTTTAGTGCCAGAGTATAGTGATTCTGGTCAGTGTATACATCGTGTGCGTTAGTAGTTAGTCTTTGGCGTAGTATAGTCTTTTTGTTGTCTTCAGTGTCTTGTCATGTCTTGACACTTGATCGATGTTCCGATGCCATGAAAATTTCGGACAAATAGTGAAGGAGAGAGGCAGAAGAAGGAAAGAGAACTTCATTATTGCATCGTACCTTTACAGAAGTAGAATTAGAAAAGATAATAATAAGCAACTCTGTATAATAGGCCTTAACAAGGAAACAAAAAGACTAAACTACCCGGACACTAGACACTCCCCTGGCTTTACTTGTTTAAATTTGTATATGACCTGCTTTAGTAATTGTTTGATTGATCTATGTATGCCAAAAGAGAAGACCATGTTTGGAAGTTATCAAATTTATCATGATTATTGCACTTGATTTTTTTATTGTTCTCAGATTATAATAATTGGGTTAATCTCATTTTGCTATGTGGTTTTAGATAGGGTCTACCGAATGGGTTGAGGAAAACCTTGTGAATCTGGGCTCTAAAGCTGTCGCATACCTCAATGTGGACTGCGCGGTTCAAGGGCCCGGGCTCTTTGCTGGTGCAACTCCTCAGCTAGACGATCTCCTCATTGAGGTGACAAAGAAGGTAAAACTTGAGTTATAATCTCGAGATTATGTTTAGGAAGAAGAGAGAGATTAGAAGAAGTTAAAGTAGCATAATTACTCTACCCTGTACTATCTGCGTGTATATATATATATATATTACATATATAAATGAGTACAAGGAAAAAAAAATTATCCTTAGAACAATACAAATATCACTTTGTTCAACGGACCCAAAATATCAAAATGCTTCTGTTATTAATTTGTTCAGATACTAATTTGATTATGTGTTCGGCGTTTTAAATTTTTTTCATGGGTGGTTTCTGAACTCTTTGTTCCTTTGAAGGTCAAGGATCCTGACTTAGACGACATGACGGTATATGAGAAGTGGACAGCTGCCAATAAAGGCATTAGTGTAAGTTCACCATAACTATTGGCTTTCTTGATTGTGATCTCATACAAACATATTGGAGCAAAATATTTTTGTTTTGTTTTGTTTTTTTTTTTTTGTTGTTTTTTTGGTAGTTTCATCCCTGTAAGCATACAAAGTGGGTTAATTTTCTTTGTGTGTTTGGCATCCATACGGGTAGCACGAAAGTGATGCCGTTTGGATTCTTCACGTGTTTTTGGGTTGAAATTGAAAAGTAGTTGAATGAATTCAGTTGCTGCATCTATAGAAACTGTGTTCAGGATTTTACAGAAGATACTGCTTAACTTGGATTTTAAAGATGATGCTGTTTCAATTTTGAAGTAAGACCTTGGTGGGGCTCCATTTTGTTATAGTGACTGTGTGTGAGAAGTTGGAATAATGTATTATAATGTAAAACAAAGTGGTTCCTCGCCTGTGTGAGTTCTTTGCAGTGTTTAGGATTGCAATACATTATGTTACATTTATTACTGGGAGTCCATTTATTACCGTTCGACTCCCACGAGGGATAGTGGTCTGTGATGAGTATAGTGAAAAGATGGTTTCTCTTTTGGGCATCTTTTTTAGGTACCTTTGAATGTATATATTTACCATGTTTTGCTTGGCTCTCATTTCAGGAACGGGTTATTAGTGTGTGTGTGTGTGTGTGTGTGTATATATATATATAGAGAGAGAGAGAGAGAGAGAGAGAGAGAGAGTATGGAAACAGTGTGCCTTTACGTACTATGTTATTCAAATGGGTTAAAATATCACTTTCTTTCATTATGCAATGACTGGTTAAATTACTGGGTTAGTTATTGCGATTGTAATCCATTTATGTTTGGCTGGAAGCTAATATATGGAATACATGGCTTCTCAATTTCAAAATTTGTCCGTTGATAAAAGCTAGAGTCAATCATGTTCCTAGTTAATGAACACTTTGTTTTTGATGGTCCAAACATTTGAAGCGCGCAAGGATCAAAATTTCGTTTCGGTGTAGTGTTTCGGTGTTCCCGGAAATGGAAACATTTCGGAAACATGTGGAAACACAGGAAAAAACTGGAAACACAAAGAAACTTGTGGAAACATTACTTCAAACTAAACTGTATGCAATATAAAGTTTATAATTGATTAATTAAACCTTTGAGAGGTCTATATATGTAGTTATATCAATAGTATATAGTTTAAATTAAAAATACCTGATAATTTAGGCGTCAATCTACTGTCAAGCAGTTCATAGAATACATAAAACACCATTCATAGAAAAAAAAAGTGACATATAAGCACATAAGGACCAACCTGGAGACATCTCCAAAATATATATAGTTGTTCATCCAACAAATTCACATCCAACCGGCTGTAAAGTGTCGAGCAGGAGCATAAACTGGTCCAGGCTTCGGGTATTCACCAAGAGGAACATTATACATGTTCTGGATATATCGGCAATACTCAGTCCAACCCATGTAAGCACGAAACCATGCCTCATATTGAGCCCTAAACCTCTCATAATCAACTTGACTACATCCAAATTGAAGTCCAAGGCCATGTCCATAGCCTTGTGAGGATGATACTTGGGAGTCATATCCAGATGTATAAACTTGACCAGCTGTATGTGAATCGTATCCTGAGCCATAAGCATTTGAAGATGATGATCCTTGCCCATAGAAATCACCCCCACTCATACTCATACTAGACATGCCAGTGTTGATCATATCAATATCCATAGCATCAATTGGTGCGGGATTATTTCTTTGATTGCGTGGATTACAATGTCGACCTTGACCACGTTCATACTGAAGCACACGACGGGAGCCATGATCTTCATCTTATGTAGCATGAGTGAATCCTTGCTCTTCCGTGAATATAGGCCCTCGAGGACTTTGGCTTCCCCTCCCTATTGGCGATGAAAAACCAACATTGCCACCCGGACTTCCACCTTGTGGAGGACTAGTATCATCGTCTTCGTCATCATTGTTTCCATCTCCATTATCACTATCATCGTCATGATCGCTACCAACCATAGGTTGCTTACCACGTGCTTTTGACCCTCTTTCACTGTTATCCTGAGCCTTACCATCACCTCTCGGGTGATTTACCCATGTAGCTACGTATGTATTTGGCCTATTCGGATTACCGTTGCCATCAATCTCGTCTAGGAGTGCAATCCCGGGGTCATCTAGCCATTTTGAAAGTCCCATATTTTCTTCATCTTCGTCAAATATAGTACTTAAGTCAATTGGTTGGAATTCTTGATTTTTTTGTTCTTTAAACATGTGTTTAACCTTCAACCCCATGTTGTATTGTGCGAAAACCAACTTTTCTACCTTGTCATAATGGAGTCGATTGCGCACTTTAGGATGAATAAGAGCAAACGTGCTCCAATTTCTTTCACAACCACTAGATGAAGCTGTTTGTGATAAAATTCGTATAGCAATCTTCCTCAAGTTAGGAGCGTCCGTTCCATACAAAAGCCACCATTCAGCTGTAATTAATAGATAATTGTTTATTAAAAATGTAAACAGTTTCAAACTGGTAAATATGGCACAAAATTCACCTGGATCCGTCCTAGTTCTCCCCCTGATTGCCGCTTGATCTAAAAACCCATACATTGCCTCACGAAACATTTTAACCTCAACAAGTGCTTGAGAAGCACGATTACCATCAGGCTCCAATCGAGATACTACGGCTCTAAGCGCTTTCAACAAACTTTCTTTCACACCTACACCTTCTTCGTATTAGTATGCGGGTTTCAAATAGTAAGCTACAATGAAGCACAGGAATATCGTGAATTAGTCACTACATATGCAATGACTAAATATAGCATAGTAAATATTCACTACCATACCTGCCATGTGAATTGGCTGAATGATTTGCTTCTTCCATCGAGCATCAACAATGTCAAGATACTTCTTGCAAGATTTAGGGCAATCTCTGTAATGGCATGTCTTGCTCGTATCATTGCATCATATACATATGGTAGGCCTGGCAATGAAAGCCCGAAATCACCATTCAGCCCACCCAAGCCCGAAATAATTGTAAGTGGGTTCCCACAATTTTTGTTCTCGGGCCGAAATGGTCTTAAACACATTAATGAGCGGGTCCACGTGGACCCGTTAGCAAACCTAACTATTAAGGCCCGTGAATACAAGCTTTAGCAAACTTGTCAAGTGGGCCTAGTGCAAGTTTTTGCTTCCCTACTCAAATACTTCGTATTACTTTTAGGGTTTGGAACTGCGTATCATTGATATAACAAAGACGCCTCTCTCTCTCTCTCTCTCTCTCTCTCTCTTTCCAATCAGTGGACCAGATTCTCTCTCTCTCTGATGGGTTTCAAGATTTTGGGTTCAAAGATTGGTCCAATAGTGGATCTCCTTCTCTCACTCTTGCTCTTCTGCGTGTGTATATATATATACATATATGTATATGCGTAGTTTATACCAACAATGGATCTCCATCTCTCACCTTCTGTCGTGTTTATATATATACGTATATATATGTATGTATGTATGTATATTCGTGGATAATGCTTTTTTTTTGTGAGACATTCGTGGATTATATATATATATATATAATATATATGTATGTATGTATGTATGTATGTAGATAGTGGAAACAAAGAGACAATCCAGATCTATTCCCAAATTTTTATATGAGTATACTATATATAATATATGTGTGTTAGGGTTTTTAGATGAGTTTACATGAAAAAATCAATTTTCTATTTTTAGCATGCAACCAAGCAGGCCCTCCATAGTCCAGATATACCCTGCGGGGGTGGGGGGGATGTTACCCTGGCCCGACCCGACCATATACGGTCTTCAGCTAAACCCAACCCATTTTAGGCCCAGCCCTACTCCAACCCGAACCCGCCCAAGCCCGCCCAATTGCCAGGCCTAACATATGGTGGTGTTGCTCTTCTCTCCCCATCCACCATCTTTAGAACCTTTGCAATAGGTGCATAAATGTCGACAACAATCTTTGCCTTTTCCCAAAATTTAGCATCTGAGTATAGTAGCTTGTACTCGCTTCCCTATTGCGTCTTTGCTACCAGCGCTCATACCCCAATCAGCTGATGTGAACATCCTTTGCAAACCACTTTTATGCTCTAAAATACTTTGAAGAGCAATGTAATTAATTCCAAATCGTGTTTGCCCTGGACGAATCAATTCTCCCTTGCAGTATGTTCGATATATTGCCAATATTTTGTTGTGGTTGTAAATAAAGTTTGTGACCCTCTTTGCCTTATCTAAGACATTTCGCACAGCCTCAATGCCAGCAAAATCATGTAAGATTAAGTCAAGGGAATGAGCTGCACAAGGAGTCCAATATAAGTGTGGATTCACTTCCATCAACATTTCACCAGCCTTCTTGTATGCACTCCCATTGTCTGTGATGATTTGAACCACATGTTTATCTCCAATTTGTTGAATGGTCTGATCCATCAGATCATAAATGAATGTTGCATCCTTATCATTATTTGAAGCATTAAAAGATCGGTGAAAAAATAACTTTTCCATCACAATAAACCAAAAAGTTGATAATTGCTAATCTGGTAGTTGAAGACCACCCATCACACATGATTGTGACTCCATAAGTGTCAAACTTCTTCTTGAAAAGCTCAATATATTCCCTTAGCTCTTCTATTTCATCATCCAATAATGGCCCTCCAATCTCATAGGGTGTTGGCCCTACGACACCTGCACCAGCTAATGCAATTTCATCTATCATCAATTGATAAAAGTGGCCTTGAGCCTTGGATGGTGGGATATTTTCGTATATGAAGAACTTTGCTATTGCATGTTTTGCCGACATTGCCCACTTTTTTGGATTCCACAAATGAGTTAACTTTGCTTGTTGGACTTCTTTATTTCGATGCAATGAAGGAGTCATTTCGTGAATGTCAAGTCCTTTTTTCTTATCTCTTTGTGATTTGGTAGACATCTTATTCCAAGCTTCTTTCACACTACGAGATCGCATTAGTTTATGCATTGCATTTGCTCCTCCCTTTTGAGTGGATGGTTTCCCCTTGCTCTTCTATACATTTCACCAGACATGTGAATATTGTGAATAGATTGTTGTTTAGCGTACTCTAAATCATCTCTCTCCTCCTTTGTCATATCATCATCATCATCATCCGAATCATTGATTTCAATCCCACTTCTCTTTCTAGCAGTTCCGATCAAATTCCTCCTCATTTGAGCTCTTTGTTCTTTCACTTCCTCATTCTCTTTCTTATTACGATTCAAGTAGTCCCTCATTGCTTTAGAAACTGCTGAAGGGCACTTATCACATCTTTCAACATTTGGATTACCTCCAGCCAAGTGGTGCTTCAAACGTGACACGCCGCTACCTTTCATTATTTTGTGACAGTAGTTGCATTGCACATGTTGCCGATTATCTCCAATCTGTGTACCGTGCTTCCAACAATATCTCGTTGCCGTCTCTTATTTTCAGTTGGTTGTGAAATGTCTTCTTTATTTTTTCCCGACATTCCTACACATAATACATAATATTTAATTTAATTTTTTTTTTTTATCTTTATAAGAATATTATAAATTGGAATTAATATACCACAATTATATGACTAATTACTATTTAGTATTAATTGCAATTAGTATACACTAATTATTAATTTTATAACTAATTATTAATTTTACAACTAATTTTATATTTCTAAGAATATTAGTTATATAACTTATATAAGTAATAAGTTATAAGTTGTAACTAATTTTTATATTTCTAAGAATATTATTTTCAATGAGAATTATAAGAAATTACATCTAATTTTTATATGAATACAGTTTTGCTCACCCCAAAATTGCTTACCCTCCTTTTCTATTGGTTAATGTAGTGGGGGTACAGTATTAAAAATGTATTCATTTTAAAATTAATTTTGATCAATTTGGAGTGAGCAATTTTGGGGTAAGCAAAAATGTATTCATTTTAAAATTAATTTTGATCCTTGAGTATGACTAATAAATATAATCTTAAAGTAATAATAAAAGTAATGTATATTAATATAATGCAAGTAATATAATACTTGAGTAATAATTATGGAGGCTCTTAAAGAACAATTCCTAGCCTCACAGGTTTCCCAAGGCGGTAGTTAGGCCACTTCAAGCCAGACTAAGGATCAGGGTCAGACTTCTCAACCCATTCAGCCAAATACTTTGAAGAGACTCAAGTTAAGGTTATGGAGTCTCTTAAAGAACAATTCCTAGCCTCACAGGTTTCCTAAGGCGGTAGTCAGGCCACTTCAAGCTAGACTAAGGATCAGGGTCAGACTTCTCAGCCCACTCAGCCAAATACTTTTGGTTGCTTAGCAGGAGAAGCTCAAGACTCGTATGAAGATGAAGATGAAGATGAAATGGATACAACGTCCATTTCCACTCAGGTCCCTATCATGGAAGACCTGTTTGATGCCATTATTGCTACGGCATCACAGTCCACACAGCTCAGCAAGCCAAATGACGAGCTGGAATAGCTGACGCTTGCAGTGACGTCTACGCCCATGGTTTTAAAAATCAGTGGATGTGGGAATCTTTAAAGTCAAAAAGCATTTTGGACGACTCCAACAACCAAGGACACGTATATTTGTCTTTTTACTTTTTATTATTCATCTACAGTACCTTGTCTAAAGATTGTAGCTTTTCTTTTTATATTTAAGATGACCCTCAGACATGGGGATGGGCATCTCGAATTCTCTCTCTCTCCTTTATCTTTGATCCCTTACCTATCTAATATTGCCTCTTCTGCTCTGTAATTGTGGTTCACCACAAGTAAGTAATAAATATCTTTTCTATTTTTACTTTCTGCATTGATCCTGCTATATTTGGTATCAAAGCCATGTGTGGCTAATACTCTGAGGCCACCATGATTTATACTAATGAATTATTATGATAATTTGAAATAAATTACTATGATAAGTAATGTATATTAATATAATACAAGTAATATAATACTGAAGTACTAATATAAGTAATATAATACAAGTAATGTAATACTTATATTATTAGTAATATAATATAGTAATACAAGTACTCCTAATACTTATAACTTATAATACAGTAAGTAATATAATATACACAATGGGCAATCAAAACAAAAAAAAAGGAAAAGACTTATTGGGTAACTGGGTTACTGGCAGAGAGCTTTGAGAGAGAGAGAGAGAGAGAGAGAGAGAGAGAGAGAGAGAGAGAGAGAGAGAGAGAGGTGACAGCTTCGGCGCCGAAGAAGAAAGAAGAAGAAGAAGAAGAAAGACGACGAAGAAGAAGAAGAATGAGAGAGAGAGTCGCGACTGCGTAGAGGGCAGAGGAACCCTAGCTGAAGAAGAAGAAGAAGAGGAAGATCAAGTCGACGAAGAAGAAGATGAAGAAGATTGAAGAATAACAGGTCAGTTTCACGGATCTCCTATTTTCTCTCGTGACTCCTCTTTACTGTTCTCTCGTGATCTCCACTTTTCCCCAATTTTCAAACCCCCTTTTCACTTTCACATGGTTACCTGCACATGTGTGTTTCGAACGAGGTCGTTTTGTGCGACACATAGGAATTTCGTAATTCCATTAGGGTTTCGGTTCGGTCCCCAGCGAAACCGAAAAGTTTCGTACGTTTCGGTCGAAACGACACGAAATTTTGATCCTTGGAAGCGCAAACCTTCTAAAGAGGTCACTCCCACCACCTTAGACCCACGATTCCGTGCTTCTTATTTAGAAGTCAGAAGCTTATCGAACCTCGCTCCCACTCCGCTCCCATCACAACCAAATCTCAAAATAGCTTATAAATAGATTCAAGTTCTTACCTTACTCAAAACATTTTATAGAAGAAATATTTTCATGTAGGAAAACATAGTTTAAGACTTTTAGAAACAAAATCTACTATCAAAATATTTTGTTTCAATCCAAATTCCTCGTTACTAATTAAATACATAGTATATCTCTCTAAAATGTTTGAACGCTTCAAAACTTTGAACCTCTTAGCTTTTAACACTTTCCCGCCTGCGTCCTCGCTCCCGCTTCGTGCGTCTATGGTCCAAACATGTTTGACTTGTGATTTGTTAATGAAATGCTAGGCATACTTTTAACCATCAACGAAAATTGTAACAAATATTCCATTATTTTCTTGCTCTCTCTGTGACCTAGACAATGGTAGACCTAGATATTTACAATTGGCCGGGGGGGGGGGGGGGGGGGGGTAAGATTGAATGCGTGTGCATTTAGCGGTGATACGGGGGTTTGGGGTCAATGCCTTCTAGGCGAATTTTTTGAGTCTATTTATACTTTTTTGGGTAGTCTTTTTTGTGTATCACATTTTTTCAATAATAAGGAGTGACCAATTGTTGTATTTTGTAAAGCTTGACTAATGGTAAAATAATTTGGGTTATGCTAAATTCATAAAATTACTTGCACATATTGAAGTTTCTAAAAATTTTGAATTGGTTGTTTAGAAATGAGTAATCCTATGCTTTCCAAATGATTCCCAATCACATGAGGCGGTGGGTTCACCTTCAATTATGGTGGGCCCACTGCCACATGTATTTGGGAACCATTTGGGATACAAAATTTGGGAATCAGAGCATCACTCTTTAAAAATCCATGTACATATCATAAGTTTCTCAGAATTTTGTAGGGGCCAAGAGATTAAAATTTCAAAATTACATATAGGTATAAAGTTTTGCCAAAAATTATGCAGGGGCCCGGCCCCCCGGGCAACAACTTAGGTCCGCACCTGGACGTAGATGTGAAATTTATTGGATGTTTCTACTTTCTACAATGCTTATGGTAAATTATTCATAAAGCAATTAAAAAAAATCTGATTAAGATGTGCATTGGCTGGATTGCAGATCCAGAGACTCGGTGGAGTAGATTCAGATTTTGCTCCATTTCTGCAACATGCAGGGATTCCTTCTATTGATTTATACTATGGCAGAGGTACGTCTCATGAAATTTGACAGTTATTTATGAACGGCCAATTTGTTTAGCAGATTAAGTTGAATAAGCTTAGTTATTAGTTGGTTGCTGACACTTCTCTCACTCACTGTATGTATACTGTAGATAATGGTTGACAACTCGCACAATTTGACTAGCACATATCACCGACGACTCCACGTGTATCAATATCGTCACCAATTATGGGCTCCATCTATAACCGCTATCACTTATGGCCTAGTCCAACACTGTGCATGCCTACCCCACCGCAGAGGAGCCCACTCTGAAACCCCACCGCAAAGGAGCTCGCTCTGAAGCCCACCTCAAGGAGCCAACTCTGAAGCCCACCTAAGAGGAACCCACTCTGAAGTGAAGTCCACTTCAGAGTAGCCCACAAATGAAGCCCACTGCAAAGGAGTCCACCCCAAAGTAAAGTGCTCTCCGTTCTCACCCACTACTCTCTCCACTCGCTCCAATCACGTGCCACTTTAACTATACAGACACTCAGGCATCTCCCTAGCCCGTGCCTCATGGGCAAAGTTAGGGTTGGTCCCAAAGAGAAAGAGAGACACGTGACTTTCACGTGCCTTACCCCCAGCCAGCCTCACAACCAATGAGCGTGGCCCATCACCGCAAAACTTGCCTAAACTTTGGACCGATAGTGCCCAGTCATGTCAAGCTTGCTTAACAGGTTGCACTAATAGAAAAGAACCTTGGTTCCCTCTCTCGCTTAACCCTCAGCACTCCTTGGCACTTGCCCTTGCATACCTTCTGAGAACCAATAGCGAAAGCTTTGGTACCCCCACTCGCTTAAACATTTGCTCCAGTAGTATTCCTTCCCTCTCTTGACCAACCAATGGTATTGGTTCGCCACCAAACGACAACATCCTTCCCTCTCTTGACCAACCAATGGTATGGGTTCGCCACCAAACGACAACACCTCCCTCTCACAAGTCTCGCGTCTTCTCAATACACTGCTTTATCTACATCTCATATAATAATCCCCAACCACCTTAAACATAAGCATTTAAGCCTGTCATCTACCTTAAACAAACGACCCACTTAGAGGATGTCAACTCAGCTTCTCACACCACGTCAAAGCTTCGCAGTTATCCACGACTTTCTGGATAAATTGTAGCCTCTTTTACTACATCCAACAACCCAACTCAAGCCTATCCTAGAGCAAAAAGATCAATAGTCGTTCTTATTCTCGGCCGCCTACATACATTGCTATTGTCTTTAGCACAACACTATCCTTCACCTCACACTACCCTTTGCCTAACATTACCTTTCGCCTCACTCTACCCTTCGCCTCGCTCCAACACTTACTCACCACCTTTCACCTTACTCCAACACACATAACCCCTGTACACTTACTGCTTTCTCTCTCTCCCTCTCTCTCTCTCTCTCTCTCATTTGGGGCTACTTTGGTTCTCATCCGACCCGAAGTCTTTCCGGATCCCAATATCTTCATTATTTTTATTATACTTCATTAGTTCACCATACCTCACCTTTATTCCACGTATTGTTCCACATGTGCTAATCTTGCTTGTGTGTTATATCTCTTTGTATCTCTTACACACATCACAAAAGAACTCACACATTTTGGCGACCACAGCGGGAGATATACTCGTAAGAATGGTTAGCGAACAAGAACAACCACCCCCTAAGAAGGTCGGACGCCTCAAAAAGTCCAAAGGCCAACCTATTGGGTCAAGTCCAAAGCCCAACCTATTGGGTCAAACACCAACCCAATAAGATTCAACCCAGCTCACTCACAGTGACTCTCAAGAGTCCATCGCTGCAGACGTCGATCTTGACATCTTGATGCTACTAGAACAAATAGAAGGACATCAAAAGCACTTTCAGAGACTGGAGGAATAGAATCGCCTCACTATTGAAACCCTGACCACCAAGGCTCAGAAAGCAACTCCCCCAGCCACACCAAATGGCACCTCCGGGCCGGAGGATGTGGTCAGGACCTCAGTTAATATTTTCGATGTTAACAACCAGTAGAATGCGCAAACAAAAGGGTCGGTACCCACTGGTGTCACCTCCGAAACAGAGAAACAAGCCCCCACTAGCTTCGTCACCCAGGTCGAAGTGGAATCACTTCTGAAGGAAAAAGCAATGTTGACTTCTCACATTCCCACACTGGACACTTGGCCTCCTTACCCACTCAAGTTATAGGGGTACAATAATGTACACTTTGCCAGATATGACGGAAGGCAAGGAAACTCCAAGGAGCATGTGGCCAGGTTCCTTGACAGTCTGGGCACCTATCGAGAGGATGAAAACCTACGTCTCTGAGATTTTCTAATTCCTTGACCGACAGAGCATACACTTGGTATGCCAATTTAGAGCCTGGTTCTGTCACTTCTTGGGCATAGCTGGCATTAATGTTCCACGCGAAATTCTTTAGTGTGACAGAAAAGGTCACCACCATCTCCCTCTCTCGAGAGGTCCAAGGTGAAAATGAACACTTGGGCAAATATGTGAACAGATTCCGTGACATCGCCATGGAATGTCACGACGACACCACCAAAGAAGCCTAGTCCAACTCTGCGTACACGGATTGCTCCGAGATTACAGAATCCATCTCATCAATCATCGTTTCAAGCTTTCTCAGAGCTCATGGTTTCTAGATGCCCGTGACGAGGCCGCCATCCTTTAACCCTCTCGCGCTAATAAGCACCTTAGAAAGATATACAAGCTTTTTATTCTATCTAAAAAGCTCACCTTGTACCCTACCTTGTCATAACTAGCACATGAGCTTGTCTGCAAACTTACCCCCACCATTTGTTTTTTATACGTATCACGTGTTCGCCTACTTTCTTAAAAGTTCATATAAGCGACATTCTAGCAATTCAAAAAAAGAATAGAAAAGAAAAGAAAAGAAATTATATATTGATTAAACACAAGCACATGTCCCAAAAAACATAAAAAGATAAGCATGTTGCAATGGACATACCCGCTATGCTTGGGATAAACAAAAAAAAGAACACACGCTCCTAGGAGGAGAAGTAAAAAACACACATGCTGTCATTCGTACTTTCCAGTAGTTCCCAGTTTTACTTCTCCTCCTCCTTGGAGCTTGTGTTTTTTTTTTTTTTTTGTTTATCCGAGCGTGGCGGGTATGTCCATAACATGCTTATCTTTTTATGTTTATCGGGACATGTGCTTGTGTTTATGTAATATATAATTTTTTTTTTGAATTGTTAGAATTTCGCTTATATGAACGTTTAAGAAAGTAGGCGAACACGTGATACGTATAAAAACAAGAGGTGGGGGTAAGTTTGCAGACAAGCCCATTGCTAGTTATGACAAGCTAGGGTACAAGGTGAACTTTTTTATAGAATAAAAAGCTTGTATATCTTTCCAAGGTGCTTATTAGCGTGAGAGGGTTAAGGGATGGCGGCCTCGTCACGGGCATCCAATTTAGGGCGAAGTCTCCCACGTCTACCGGAGAGATTTGGAGATGTGCCGAGTGGCTGGCGAGGTATTCCTGTATGGGAGGTTCTCGCCCTCATTTGGAAAAGGTGTATGTAAATTATCTGTAGGCCTTTACTGGGTTCACGTATATGAATCAACAAGAACGATTACTAGCGTGTAGGATGTTGGGTGAAGTGATTTTGGAGATGTCCGGGGCTAACCTGGGGGCTGCCACTTATGATTATATGCAACGAGTGAGAGGAGATATCTATGATATAAACACATAGGGACTGTGACTAACGGAGCATTTGGATATGGTGGTCTTACTGCGACAATTCGTGGAGGCAAAATGGAGAAGGTAGGTTGTAGAGGGGCGGCAGCCAACGAGGAGTTCCGGATGGAGTTGATAACGACGGTAGGACAATGGAGTAGACTAGGCGTACAGCGCAACAAGAAGCTGTGGATCAGTGCAGAATGTTAGAGGAGGAGTTGGCAAGGGCGAGGATAGTGGAGCAGCGATTAAAGGCTGGGATTGCTACTGACGGGATTACTAATGAAACATTGGTGATTGCAGGACTGTTCGTGGAGTGAGCAATTGTTGGGGTAGTACGTTGCTGAATAATCTAGGATGGTGTGTGGTGATCCGAGTTGGCGGCCACAAATGTGGGAATGTCAAACCCCCCCCCCCCCCCCCCCCCCCGCTTTTTTTTAGTGGTGTGGTGGAATATCACAAGTTTGGTATTATGAATTTATGATAATCACGACAATATAACGAGTATTTTGAGAAGAAAATTGTCAAAAATAAGTTGCTCATAAGCAATGTAGTACACTTGTCCGTGTGGGGAACAACTGTTCATAGGGAAGAAAAACAAAGACTAAGAAGTAATCCTTTCAACAAGGAACCACCTCCTTCAAAAAGGGAAACAAAGCAACAAAAGATAAAAAAAAAAAAGTTTCTTGCCTAGGCATGATATAATTTCAGCCATTGGGTATTGATAGGTCCGGACAGGGAGTTTTCTCCAACTTTGCGGATCATATAATATCCGCTGGAGTTTGATTCCTTGACTTCATAAGGCCCTTTCCAATGCGGTGTGAATTGGGAGCCGAAATACCTCGCATGATGTGCTTGGCCGCCTTCAGGACCAAGTCCCCTACCTTAAAGGCCCTGGTCGTACCATGGCGCCGTAAGCTTGCGCAATTCTTATGCTATTTGTGGAGATTTGATCGCGCCTTATCTCTATGCTCGTCCAATTGCTCTAGCATAAATGGTCGGGGGTCATGCAGAACCTCACTTTCCATGGCTATACCGGCAAAGGACACTGCCAATTCTGCAAGTAGAATAGACTCGACTCCATTGACCAAAGAGATGGAGTTGCCTGAGTCGGTCGTCTCTTGGAGGTTCTGTAGGCCCAAAGGGCTAGGGTGAGCTGGTCAGCCCACGTCTTGGAGCAGTCCTTCATCATCTTGCTTAGGATTTTCAACAGTGTCTTATTTGTGACTTCTGCTTGACCCTTACCTTTTGGATAATAGGGAGTGGATTTGTGGTGAGTGATATCGTAGGAGAGAAGTTGTCCCATGTGCTTGTTGACAAATGGTGTTCCATTATCAGATAAAACCACCGTGGGGATTCCGAAGCGACACACAATGTGCTCTTGGATGAAAGCTGCGACTGCGGGCCCGACTGCCCTATGCATTGGGATAGCCTCTACCCATTTGACATAGAGCTCTGTAGCAACGAGAATCCAGATATTGTCTTTTGATGCGGGGGAGATTGGTCCTATGAGGTCGAGAGCCCAGGTGTGGGAAGGGCCATGGTGTTGATAATGCCCGTAAGTCAACGACGGGTGCGTGAATTCAGTTTCCATGATTTTGGCAAGGGTGGCATCTTCTGGCATGCACTCTTGAGTCTTCCTCCATTGTCTGCCAATAGTACCCTAGGTCCAAGAGATGAGCGGTATAATTTTGTACCTCCTTGGTGTTCCAACTCGTGTGCCTCATTTAGTATTTGATGAATTCTCCTCCGGCTAGGCATCGCAACGGTTCCCCATTAAAGCTGCGTCGGAAAAATTGGTCCTCACGAATGAAGAATTTTGAAGACTCCTTTTTTATGATGGATGCATCAGCTCTATCATGAGGGAGAGAGTTTTCTTTCAAGTAGTCCATGTAGTGACGCGCCAATTGATACTTGAGTCGTGAAATTGCATCCTTCCTTGCTCGGGTTTTCCTGGCATTTTGAGCAGGCTCGTTGGAGTATGAAGGCTTCTTTAACCATTTCAGGCCATTAGTACCCCTTTCTCAGTATCACCCGATATAAGCTGATGTCCTCTCCACAAGTATTTCTGTGAATTTGATGGAGGCGGAGTTTTGCCACTTCCTCCCCCCACACATCGCGCCAAAACGCCTATGGGGGTGCGAAAATAAAAGTTGCTCCCAAGGAGGGTGAAGTTTTTTAGGTCTACCATAGACTCTTAAAAGCCTTAATATCTGTAGCACTCTTAGGCCCTGTTTGGATTACGGTAATCTACTAGGATGGGAATGGGTATCCGTTCCAATTTAGATTCATCCATCTCTGAGCCAGGTTGGGACATGATTTTGGGGGGTATTTATTGTTGGGTTTGCATTATTCATGGTATGTGAAACCCCAATTATACTGGCATTTCAAATCCCAAGATCTATGGGCTATTTCCATTCCCATAAAGATTGGTTATTGTAAAAAGAAAGGGTAGTTGGTTAAAAAGTTATTATTTGAAATAACCCATATAGGTAGTTATATTCTCCGCAAGAAATGTACTTAAACATTATGACTCTTCATTATCTTTCAAGTGTTCTTGTGAATATTTGGATCTTGCATTTGCCACAAGTTCAAATGAAGTTGTGTCATTCTTGGCAGATTTTCCGGTCTATCACACTGCTTTTGACTCCTATAACTGGATGACAAACTATGGAGATCCACTGTTTCACCGTCATGTTGCTGGTTAGCTTCTACGTCCTTTAGTTCTTGCTCACAAGGCTCTTTTCTGTTTATGGCTTTATGGAAGGAAAAGAAAAGAGTAGGAAAACTATTTCCCTAGTGTTTTCCTCCAATCGTAAATAGAATTACAAAATTATAAATTATCGAAATAAAATATGAGATCAATAAAGGAATAGAAATGACTAACAAAATTCAAAAAAAAAAAATTTCCACCCTATTTTCATTTCCTTCCTATGTTCCTCATTGTCTATATTACAGATAACATGGTTTTTCTCTTTTGTGTTGTCGCAGTCGCTGGAATTTGGGGACTTCTTGCACTTCACTTGGCTGATGATTCAGTTTTGCCTTTCAACTACCTCAGTTATGCAGCTCAGTTGCAGGTACAAGTATTTCTCTATACTACATTATGTCAGTTTCTTGAGTCTCTTAGGCTCCGTTTGGTCTACAGATAAAGACGTAAAAGAAAAGAAAATAAAACAAGAGGAAAACTAGTTCCATTGGTTTACTTAGCATTTTCCTTTCCGTTCTGTCAATATATCCATGAATTCATACAGAGCCTTATTGTGTTTTACTTAATTTTCAAAATACCATGACGGTATTAAAAAGGAACACAAATTCTGCTGAAGTTGTGTTAAGTGATGCTGCCAAATATTTCACGGTATTTATGGAAGGGGTTATAAAAGTAGTATTCATATGCAATTGTTATACCAATTGCACTAAATGTTGGTACTCCATGTCATTAATATGTACTCAGTTTTAATACTTATTTTACTTTTCATGTTTGATGGACTAACGGGACAAATTCATTTTCTAATTAATTAAGGAATATACAAATGACTTGAGCAACTTGTTGGAAGGGAGTCTTTATCTACATCCTATAACCACATCCATTGAACAACTTGCTGGTGCAGCTAAAGAAGCTGAGGAAGAAGCAAAGGTTAGATTTGGAATTCTTTGTTGGAAATTCTATTATTTATCTTTGTTTGGTATGCAGATCCCTTGAAGGAAAAGAAAAGAGAAAGGAAAACTATTACCCTAGTGTTTCTCTTAGGCTCTGTTTGGTTCATGGATTTCGTGAAACACAAAGGAAAATGTTTTCCTTTGTTTAGCAAGGAAAACAGTGAGGAAAATAGTGGGGACACGGACTCCTATGCAACAAAATGATATCTACCGAACACTTGAAAAAAATATTACCAGTCCACTAATGAACCACTAAACCAGTTTTGAGCCTTCCCAAACAGCCCCTAAAGATTTGTGAGAGAGTAGGCTTTAACGAAAATAATTATACTACTGCTTTAACCAAAGTATGAGAACCTTTTCGTTTTAAAGCATACATGCTAATTGTAACTTTTTAAGTTCCAGCTTATTTGCACGATCATCTTAATTCGCCAAACCATCTTTTTTTCAACTGTCAGAACCTAAGAGAGGAAGACAGTGTAGACGGTCGTACAGTATTGAAGAAGCGATCATTAAATGATCGGTTGATGTCTGCTGAAAGAGGTTTCTTGGATTCAGAAGGACTTCAAGGGAAAAAATGGTTCAAGCATCTGGTAATTATTTTCTAAACCTCTGGAATCCAAATTAAGCTTGTCTGCTTTATCTTATTTGAATCCAAGACATTTACAGTTATTGCTCTAAGGTTTTGCATTATTCCACGAATACCTTTGCATCGCATTCATATGAAAATCTGGTTGATTTATCTAATCAGTCCCTTAATTGTAAATTTCCTAACTTTCGAATTTAGGTGACATCGGTATATGATATCGGCCACATCTTATTTCTTTTTTGTTACTACTTTTTTCCCCTTAAGGCTGTGTTTGGTTCTTGGATTTAGTGAGGCAAAAGAAAAGAAAACAGAGAGGAAAACTTTTCCTTTTTTTGGTTAATTAGGAAAACAACGAGGAAAATAGAAAAGATAAAGAGAATAAGTTGAGAAATAATTTAAACATTTTGACTGTTGAGTCATCCTTTATTCATATATTACAATTGTATTTTAAAATTCTAAATTTTTTAATGTTAGTTAATCATGAAGGCAAACACAAGGGAAAAATATGAGGGAGCTAGTTTTCCTTCTTGTATTCCTTTCCCTTCTCTTTTCCCCAAGGAAATCCATGAACCAAACGGAGACTAAAGAAAAAAAGAAACAAGGGGGTGTGAATCCTTGTACAATTTTTGAGCTGCTGAAAAGTTTCTCTGCTGTGCCTCTATTCTCCAATTCTAGGCAGTGAAAATTGCACAAGTATGTTGGATGTATCATGTATGTCATGCTATACACGTCATATTGTGCATCACCTCTAGTTTTATGAGAATAAGTACACCCATTTGTGTTCCAACTCAGATTGAATTGAACCCTGCACCTTTCTTTTGGAGTGTGACAAAAGATACTATTCCAGTTAATAGCTCGTAAAATTTTCCTGTCCATGTTATTATCATTGTGTGTGTGTGTGTGTGTGTACGTATGTATAGAAATGTCTATATGACAAAGGCCATGCTATGTGTATGAAATGTGAACCTACAACGTATCTAAAAGTACGCATTTTTAATGCACCAAAAAGTTAATGCCACTTCATTCTAGTGGCTGGCAAACGCCAACCGAGAGGGGAGAACGAATGGCTCAGGAATCGACCGGTTCCGAGCAGACTCGTGGAGCTGCAGCTTGGATTATCGTAGAATAAGAGGTAGGTCGAATAGGCTCACTCAGCCTGGGAACAATCTCTTTCAGTAAGATAAATTGCTTTATTTTATGAGGAACGGAACTCTTAGTGGTGGGGCAAAGCACTGGGTTCGACCTATCTGTTTCCTCGGTGTCGACTTTGGACGTGGTTTCCACTTTCTTTAACACCATTAAATCATTGAAGTTTCGTGCATACACAAATCTCAAAGAGGGAATGTCAGTCCTAAAAGAAAGAAAGATTCTCAATACCTGTCTTCCGGGCTCATCGGCTTGCTTCCAAACATTGGGTCATTCTGTCACTTCCTCTTATACGCTCTCCCCGAGGGCACTAAGTAAATTACGAATGGCCTAAAGTAAATAACTTTATTACCCTTGTAAAATTATTATCTACTCTCAATTCTATGTTCAATTCACTTATGTTTGGGGCTTAAAGAGAGTTTTTCGAAAGTATCATCATCTGCCGGAGGTTATTGCATTATCACCTATATTTAGAGACATCTATACAGTTTAACTAGGTCATTCTAGAATATCCCAGAATCCATTAGCAATTTAGCAAATAAAGTTGCATCAACTAATTATTTAACTGTGTGCGATACAGGTTTATGGGCCCACTGATGAACACGAAAGCAAGCTGGGTTTCTTTCCGGGTGTAGTCGATGCCTTTTCTCGATCCAAAAGAATGAAAAAGAGTGAAGGGCAGAGTTTAATCCAGCACGAGATTTGGAGGGTCGCTCGGGCAATTCAAAGGGCTGCCTATGCTTTGAAAGGTGAACTCACCTGAAAATATATCATAAGAGTGCTTTCACACACTGTTAAGTGGGATGGAGAGAAAATGTTAAACTTGTACATATATAGATCCGTATCGCTACATGTTTTTTTTGGTCTGTAAATTATGCGTTCCTTTGTAAATTATGCGTTCAAGGAATATAGAGTTTTGCAAATGTGTAATGTGATAGATGAACTGCTATTTTTGTTCCTATTTTCTGTAAATTAGTATCAAGTGGAATCAACAGAATTGTGAACAATGACAGCATTTTTGCTTCACCCATTTTTGATCTACCATTGCTCACTAAGGCTTTGTTTCACTGGATGACACGTGTCTAGGGGTGTGTTTCGGATTGAACGGATCGGAAATAATTGTTTCGGAAAAAATTCCAAAATTTTCAGAATGTAAAAAACATTTCCATTGCCAATTCTAAAATTTTGGAATTTTGATTCTATGTTCCGATTATGAATTTTCGGAAATATCGGAATTGGAAATTTTCGGATTTTTTCAGAAAGTTCTGGAAATTTTTTGAATTTTGCAAAAAATAAAAAAATCAGCATATTATTGCGTCAAAATTTGATTAGTAGATTTTTTGTACATTGGATTGTGGGACAGAATTTTAAAAATTGTAGTCGAACCCCTGTTTTGATATATGATATATATGTACTTTTATATATACCATTAAAAAAGTCGGAATATTTCGGAAAATATTCGGATTTTTTTTGGATCGAAAATTTGGATTTTTCAGAAAATATTCGGAGTTTTTTTAGATCGAAAATTTGGATTTTTCAGAAATTCTTGAACTATTTCGATTCTAATCTGATTTTTTTTTTTTTTCGGAATTACTTTTAGATTGCCAAAGTTGGAATTTTTCGGATCGGAATCAGAATTTTCGTTCCAAATTGCACTCCTACATGTATCCCATTTTGTTCTCATTTTGCCGTTGTACTATCAACATAATTCATTCCTATTTTGCCCCTGTACTATCAACATAATTACTGGAGTGGGACACATGTCGCCTAGTGAAAGTCTGAGTAAGCAATGGTGGACTAAAAATGGGTAAGCAAAAATGCTCTCAGTGGTGAAGTTAATAGAAAGCTGAACAGAGAATAATTGTGAGGGTGTGAGCCTTGTGCAATTTTCTACAACATCATTGAGTATATAATTTGCCATGGTTGATTGGCTATGCTGGTGAACAAAGTTAGGGCCAGTTTGGAACAGCTTCTGAAAAATTGCTTTTCAAAAGACGCCCAAGGTAGTTTTTAGCCTATTGTAAATTTCTGTAATTGACTCACATTATTTTGCGATTGAAAAACAGAATCTAGTTTGTTGTACGGTTTTATTTTAGCTTTTAGAATTCCATAATCACTTATGAACTCTAAAAGCTATTATCAAATAGGTCTAAGAATCTTTCCATTTGCATGACTTTATTTAATTATTATTATTTTTTTAAACTTTTGAGATCATCTGTTCTTCTCTTTCATTTAGGACAGCAAGTTCAAGTAACCCACCCTTACACGCTTCAAAGAGAGAGGTAGCCAAAATGAGTTTTGGTGGAATTGGTTGCAATTGCAAGTTTGCCTTCCATAGAAATAGAAAGCATTTTTGCTCACCCAGATCTCGATTGGGTGTCATGCGTTCTATTTCTTTCTCATTGTATCATATACCATCAACGTAATTACTTGAATGAGACACATATTACCCAGTAGAGGCCTAAGTGAGAAAGAAAAAAAAAAGATGCTCTCATAGAAATAGAGATATAAGGAAGCCCAAAATTAGAGAAAAGTTCAAAAATAAAATGACAAAACAAATATGAAAAAAATAAAAAAGAAAATAGTGCCCACATACATTGAGATTTCATGATGAAGTAAGGATTGAACATGTTTTTGAGTAATGTCAGGCACACTTTGAAATCCACGCTGAATTTGACATTCAGCTTTAAATGCATGTACCATGTGCTATATAAGTGGTGCACAGAAAAATATAAAAAATTCACACAACACAAGATACATGTATTTAAAGTTTAGGATGTTAAATTCAATGTGGTTTTCAAAGTGTGCCTAGCATTACTCTATATTTTTATTACATAAATTAGATAAAATAATAAATTATAGTACTTCGTAAGAAAATTTGAGTATAACCATTAAAGAACGTAGTTTCAAACGAAGTTTTGCTCAAAATTGAGAGAGAGAGAGAGAGAGAGAGAGAGAGAGAGAGAGGAAAAAGGCCAAAAAAAAAAAAGTACGAATTAGGCCGGGTCTCAACTCCCGGTCAATTCCCGAGCACCTAAAGGTCCCGAGCTAGGCAGGGTCTCAACTCTCAGCCAGTTCCCGAGGACTCACCAGGCTCAGAAGCCCCGAGGCAGCTTCCTCAAGCACTCAGACAGTGACAAGTGGCATCAACTAATTTCCAAACTTGCCCCGATATAGCATCTGGCCAATCTTGGAAATGGGGGGTGGCTGATACGCCCAAAATTATGGGCAGTTTCCTACTCAAGCTAGAAGACTAATGGAAAGTGCATCTATTTCCTAATCCAACTGGGAAACCCCCACAATTAATGTCAATCAATCCTAATACAATTAAGAAACTTACTTGATTGGTGTCAATCACACCCTAATAGGATTATATTTCCTTATCCATGTATGAGTAGGTCTCTTACATCTATAAAAGAGACCTCTCACCCCCCATTGAGGGGGCGGCCAACTCTTTAGTCTACACAGCACCTCTACAAAATTCACCATTATATGCATACACCCGGCCGGTATTACTGGTAGTGCCGCCCCTCTTTGTTGGCTCACCAGGCCCGCCGGTGATCTGCTAGTGAACGTGCTCAGACACACCCGTGGACGTAGGTACCTTCATTAACAGGGCCGAACCACATACAAAAAATAGTCTTTTACTCTCTCTCTCCTAAAATTGCTTTACTTTACTCTTACCAATTTTTGGCATCATCAATACTTATGAAAGATTGATATAAATCCAACTTTCCAACAATTCAAAGAATCATCATAAAATTAGGGGCAAAAAATTATGGAAACATGATTGGGGAAATTGAGTTAATTGGGGAAATTGAGAATCCCATGCTGGAATGAGATGAAAAACTGCAATTTTGGGGGGGATTTAGGCCTTTAAAATAAAAGCCAAATCATTGTAGGAAATGAGATTTTAACTTTAAAGGAAAACCCCTAAATTTTGTTACTACCATTAAAATATGAAAAAGAATAAGGTTAATAAAATGAATACACATCATACACAATTTTTTCGAAGAATAAAAAAATTGCCCAGACTAGGATTCTCAATTTCCCCAATTAACTCAAGTAAGAATTGGAAAGTAAGAATTGAACACATGCATGGTTTGAATTGTCCAGTAGTGGCTATAGCCACGGGCAATTTCAAGTAAGAATTGGGGAAATAAGGTTAATTGGAATTGGAAAGTAAAAGAATGAATCAATTTTCATCTTCTACATACACAGATCTCAACATCTATAGTCCCAACTTTGTACAATCAGAACATGAACATAATAGGAAGAACATAACTAAAGGCACCATCACACTGTGTAGATTTGGTATTCACACATGCAGACACATAAGGGATACGAAATTTAAGGGATACAAAAATTTGAATCAATGCAAATTTGAAAAAGGGATACGAAATTTAAGGGATACAAAATTTGAATCAATGAAAATTTTGATGAAGAAAAAACTAAACTATGAACGAAATGATGAACAAAAGAACAAAATTTAAATCAATGAAAATGAAAAAGAAAAAGAATAGAACAAAAAATTAAAAAAAATTCAAGCAAGAATAAATCTGGGTGACATGCAAACATAATATGGTGCCTGGTGGACCATGAGGCAAACCTTCCCTAGCAATTAAAATAAATGTATGAGCATGAAAAGCTGTGATTAAAAAAATAATAATAATAAATAAAAACCTCCCTAGCAAATGCTTCAAGTTTTCAACAAATGCTTTATTGAAAATCTGTGATAAATAGAATGATCAGGAAATAATATGAACAAAAAATGCTTTGTTTTTTTTAAAACTTGCAGAAAAATGAAAAAGTTTTTTCCCAGAAAACTGCTTTGTGAACTATTCTGAAAAAGTTTTTTTTCCCTTGACAGACAAATTAAATCTTAATTTTCAGAATAAATAGAAAGACAAATAAAAATTTTTCAGAAAAAGTGGAAAGAGAGATAGAAAATCAGCCCTGAGTTTTTATTTTTTCCTATCTTCTGCTTTTTTCTTTTTTCTTATTTCTGATCTTCGTCGTTTCCGATCTTCATTTTTTCCGAAGATTCCGATCATCGTCCGATCATCTTCTCCGATCATCGTCCGATCTTTTACGCGATCTGCTTTTTCTGACCTTCTTCTTCCAATCTTCCAATCTTCTTCTTCCAATCTCTTATGGTTGACGGATAGAGAGAAAAATTCGAAGAGAGAGTGAGAGAGGGTTTGTGAAGAGAAAGAAACCAGAGAGAGAGAAAGGGGGAGGAACCAGAGAGAGAGAAAGAGACGTGTGGGGAGGGAGATGGATCCGAGAGTGGTAGTGGGTGGTTGATCGATCCGATCTTCTTCTTTCGATCTTCTTATGGTTGATCGGTGGGGAGAGAGAGAGAAATCTGAAGAGAGAGTGAGAGAGGGTTTGTGAAGAGAGAGAAACCAGAGAGATAGAAAGGGGGAGGAACCAGAGAGAGAGGAGACATGCGTGTGGGGAGGGAGATGGAGCCGAGAGTGGTGGTGGTTGATCGGTGGTGATTGGGTGTCAAGAACCCTAACCCCCAAAATGGATGGAGAGAGAGAGAGAGAGAGAGAGAGAGAGAGAGAGAGAGAGAGAGAAGTGGTTCTGTGGAAAAAAAAGGGTGGGTGATGTGTAAGGCGTGAGAAGGTTTGTGAAAATAAATCAATCCCACTCAGCAAAATTGATCCAGTCATCTATTTTTAGCCAATCAAAGGAAGCCTAGTCATATTTTTTCTTGTCCTAGTCAGCATCGTTCTACAATATAATATAGATTTATTTTCTTTTCTTATTTTGTTTTATTTTATTTTAATATATATATTATTTATTATCATCTTAGTGCTAAAGTGGGTACATGTTTTAAATTGGGGTGTGTAAAATTAGACCCCACACACACACACACACATGCTATATATCATTTTAAGGCATTTAGAATACAAAAAAAAAAAAAAAGAAATTGAGTGGGCCCCACTCCCACGTAAAGTGGCCGACCATTCTCCCCCTCTCTCTTCACTTTCATTTTTTCTTTCTCTCTCTCTCTCTCTCTCTCTCTCTCTCTCTCTCTCTCTCTCTCTCTCTCTCCTTCTCCACCTTCTCTCTATCTGTATATTGGGTACAAAACCTCCATGGCTCTTCTTCTTCAAGCTTCCAATAGACCACCAAGGAATGATTTTTGTGAGTGTTGCTATTTCATATTTTAGTCTTAGATTTTCAAGAGCTTTCTAGTGATACCCTTGAAATTCAATTTGGTGGCCATTATCTTAGTTTCTCCAAATCACATAGAGCTTCAAGATTTCTCACCTTCAACCATGGAGTTCTATTGATGGAGTAGTACATGCAGTGGGTTCTTGGGCTTCCTAGGACCTCTCTTTTCATCTTCTTGGAGCCATTTCGAGATCTTTGATTTTTCTCAAGTTTTGGTTGCTCTTCCATTTATTTTGGAAAATCTCCATTGAGGTAGATTTACATTGTTGCATTTCTATATGTTATGCTTGTCTAAGATGCCATGAGTTCACTATATACTAGGAGAGAACTTAGACACATGTACTAGGATTTTCCCCAAAGTTGTAATATTAGGGTTATTTTGCTTAAATATGATTTATATGCTTATTTGTGCAAGTTGTGATTTTGGTGTATTATATGTGATTAGAATGATGTTAAGATTATAATTTGGACACATGCATTAGTCTTTCCCCCAAAGTTGTAAATTTAGAATTGTATGCCAAATTGTGAATTATATGCTTTGGTTGTACTAAATTGGATTATGTGATGCTAGATGTGCTTAGGATGCTCCCTTTATGTGAACAAGCATGCTAGGACGTTAGTTTAGAAATTCTTGTTAGGAATGTCAAATTATGAAATTTAACTACATTCTTTGAAACCCTTGATATTATGTCTAATGGACTAGAATTATTGCTTAATTTATTGTAGTGGATTATCCTTATTGTCATTGTTAACATCATATGCATTGAGGCCAAATCGACAAGCATTCCATTTATCACGGCATAAACGTTTTGTTTTGAAAAGAGAAAAACCCCATGCGAGGGAATTTAATTTAAGAAATCCGGACATGGGTTGTGATGTGAGACAGGGATAATGACCCTTAGAAACATTCAAACTCTAACTGTATTCGGTTAGCTCCCGAAAGTTGGTATGCTACACTCCATACGTGGGTGGCTCATGGTCCAGTAATGAGAGAGGTGTGTACATATCACGCATAGATGTGAGGCTCCAATCAATTCATTATAGCCGTGGTGGCGATCCATAGCACCTCATTTCATTTTAGTCATGGATAGCATATAGACTTGTTACAATGATTTCTATGAGCCATCGTTCTCATAAAAATGACAAAACATTTTTCAGGTGAACTTGATAAGGGCAAGGGGCATATGTGACCCAACGCGTAGGCGTTGATACTTTTGTTCTATTTTGGAGACTCGTGCTTAGCTATGTAAATGGATAGTTCTTATGTGAACTTTAGTCTTTTGGAAAGTTTGTAATAGTTTAGTGCGCTAGAAAATTGTTATATTACCTTTGGTACAAAACTTCTTGGGCTTAGACTTCCATAATTTTGGTCATTGGGAAGCCTTGTTGTAAATTTGATGGATCAATGTTAGTCCTTGCTTTTCATACTTATAAAACTTATTTTTATTATGTAATTATGTTTTCGAGATCGTCGCATCTCTTTTAAAATCTTATGCATGTGTGCTGATTTGAATCCTTGCCGGATTCAGTGCCAGCAAACCCAGATATATATCATCGCCAAATCTAGGAACTAGCTAGCGACGGAGGGAAGAGAAACTTATGGGTTGAAATGAATAAGAATAACGTTTATTAACTATGATACCCTACGCTTAGAGGCAATCTATGAAGCTGAAATCATCAAGAAAGTCCAAGACGAAATGGTCGCACTACTTAAGAACCCTGAAGACTTTGAAAGGATGCGCGATAGTGCCTACCAAATGCCCCCACCGCCTCCTGTACCCCTCCAACAACCCCCGCCATTCCAAGGAGTGCCTATGTACAAAACACAGTCTCGAGAACCAGGCTGCTATGATGACTTTGGAGGTCACATGATTTACCCAGATGGCATCGAACCAGCCGACCCGGAAGGATTCCTCGAGAATGTACAACTAAGAGCCCGCCAATGCCTTCGGGGAGGACTGAGAGTCCAGCGGCATGTATACAGTATCTCCGACCCCCACTGACTTCAAGCTGAAGTCATACACACTGCATACACCCAAGAGTTAATGCATGGAGAGATAAGAAGACTAGCAATGAATGATTCAGTCTTTCAACCACTAGTGAACCAGATACTACAAGAACCTTCCATTCACCCAGAAGATCACCTGGTTTGGCCACCTAATGGGAATACCCCTGCAAGTGTGGCACCCCCAGTAGTAGCACTTGCTGCTAATCCTGTTAATGCAGAGATGTCTGACGATGAACCAGGTGCATATCTAGAAGAAGAGGATGACGAGGAGGATGATCCAGAAGAAGAGAACCCTGAGGAATAACCTGAACAGGAAGCGCCCCATCAACCTATGGAGGTTCACCCTATAATAGAAGAACCTATGGACAATGATGATAATGAAGAGGATGAAGGCAATGTTGAAATTGAAGATTGGGACTTCGGTGAACCCATTGTGGATGCAGATGGGCCTAACGACTTTGATATGGGAGAAATCACATCTGAGTCAGATATGGATGACTAACCTAGGACGGCCTATTATGATGTATTAGTTATTCTAAGTTGATGTATATACTAGGTTAACTTTGGGCTTATGACCCTTTATGATGTATGAATACGTGTAATAGGATATTATCCCCTTTTTGTAATCACGTATTCTCGGCTAGTTCAATCTTGTAATCATCGTTTCTAATATTAAATGAAAAAGATGTTTTAGTACCATACTTGTATCCATGTTTGTTTGTTTAAATCACTTATAAATATGTTAGCAGATATCTAGATGAATCCTGCATTTGAGTCTTAAGTAGAATACTCTGTAGGTAAACCAGATACGCAATGGCAGACCGACCAAGGAGAAATCGACGTTTAGGATTCCCAAACCAAGCTGAAGGAGCACCGAAGCCCATTCCTGCTGGAATAGATCCCACTGGAGTCTTTGGAGCATTCTTACAACGCTTGGAGCACATCGGGAATAATCATGGCCCAAACAACAATGCTAACGTCAATCCTATAGTTCCACCCAGACCACAAGAAGATCGTACGGTGGAACAATTCCGTGCAATGCGGCCAGACAAGTTTAATGGATTGACTGAGCCATGGGAAGCAGAACAGTGGCTTCGTGGACTGGATATCATCGTTGATACACTGGGATGTTCTGAAATCGAAAAACTTTGACTGGCTACGTATCAATTGACGTATGCTACAGCTGACTGGTGGGAATCCGAGAAAGCAACACTGGGAGGAGCCGTACAAAGGATGTCATGGACGGCATTCAAGGAATTGTTCCTAGAGAATTATTTCCCCCAGACAGAAAGGAACAAAAAGGAAAAGGAATTTATTGACTTGGTGCAAGGTAATCGAACTATACGGGAGTGCACAGTACAATTCGAGCGTCTTTCTTGATTTATGCACCACATGATCGACACCACGGAGAAGGAGAACCGGAAGTACCACCAGGGACTTTCTCTACCTCTACAGAAGCTGACTTATGGCCACCTGAATCAAACTTTCAAAGCTTTAGTAGGAATGGCTCATGGCTTCGAGGAAATCACTGATCGTGAACAAAGGCATTTCGTAAACCGACCACCCCCTCTGAGATTTAATCAGAGACCGAGACAAGCCCCGGCTCACAATCAAGGATTCAAGAGGAGCTGGAATGGTGAGAAGAAGCCGCAGATAGCTCCGTTCCGCAACAAACCGGTTGTGCCATTTAAGCCCACTCCACCCTAAGGACACTCAGGAACCACAAGTAATAACCCCGGAGTCTGTTTCACCTGTGGATTTCCTGGACACATGTCCAAAGATTTTCGTGCCCCGAAGAGGAACAGTCGCGTAGATGTAGTCTGTTTCAACTACAACAAGAAGGGACATTTGTCTAAAGATTGTAAAGCGCCCCGAGGTGATTACTATGGAGCGTCGACTCAAGGACAGGCTCGCCTCAATGCTATTATTCCGGAGGAAGCAGGGTTTGACGAGGAAGAGCAGGAGAATCTGAAAGGTACGCTGACTCTCTTCAATAGTCAAGTGAAAGCTTTGTTCGATACTGGTGCATCAAACTCATTTATTGCAATTAGAATCGTGCAATGCTTAGGTTTAGTGCCCCAAATGATAGATATAGCTTTGAATGCTACGTTACCTCTAGGAAAGAGTGTTAAGTTGGAAAAAGTATGCAAGGATTGCCCTCTAAACTTGAAAGATCAAAACCTCCTCGCTGACTTGATAGTTTTGTCGATGAAGGAATTAGACGTGATCCTAGGAATCGATTGGCTCGCGAAATACCATGCCAAGTTAGATTGTGCTAGCAAATCCATATTCTTTTCAGTACCTGATGGTGAACCATTTGATTTCAAGTGCAATCCCTCGTGTGACGTTTTCCTCACCAACTGCCTAGCTACCCTAGGAACCATAAGTGATGAGATTACTATTAACCAAATTCCAGCAGTTCGAGATTTTGAAGATGTTTTCCAAGAAGTTAAATGATTACCACCCAAGAGAGACATCGACTTCTGCATCGAGTTGATGCCTGGAACCTCATCGATATCAAAGACACCTTACAGAATGGCCCCAATGGAGATGCAAGAACTAAAGACGCAAGTGCAAGAACTCTAGGACCTCGGATTTGTTCGTCCAAGCACTTCACCATGGGGAGCACCGATACTATTCATCAAGAAGAAGGATGGAACACTTCGACTCTGTATCGACTACAGAGAATTGAACAAGGTCACAATCAAGAATTGGTACCCACTACCGAGGATCGATGACTTGTTTGACCAGCTACAAGGAGCTACGACATTCTCAAAGATAGATCTACGGTCCGGATACCATCAATTGCTTGTACGACCTGAGGACATGCCTAAGACAGCCTTCAGGACCAGGTATGGACATTATGAATTCTTGGTGATGCCGTTCGGATTGACCAATGCCCCAGTGGTATTCATGGATTTAATGAACCGAGTCTTCAGACCTTATCTGGATCAGTTCATCATTGTATTCATAGATGATATCCTCATCTACTCTAAGACAGAGGCAGAACACGAAGGACATGTAAAGATAGCACTTTAGACTCTACGAGACAACCACTTGTATGCAAAGTACAGCAAGTGCGAGTTCTGGCTAAAGGAAGTCAAATTGTTAGGACATATTGTGGACACGCGGGCTTCCACCGTTTTGTTATGTTTTCGTTTGAAACTTGTTTTGGATCAAAGAAAGAGAAAATAGGTCTGTTGAAAACAGATACAGAGTCGCCACTTGGTCTTTAAGGAACCAAGAAACCTAATTTTGACTCACCCAAATGGATAAAGGGCACCGGCCCTTCATAACCAAAGAACTTGGTTCGGGGTTTTGGTACGAGAGAGGAAGGAGCCTTTGTCGCGACTAAAACACCCTCAACTCGCCCCGTCTTTCGACGGGCCTCAATTAGCATCCAAATAATCATCTTATACTATGTATGGTTCGGAAATTAATACTATGATAGTATATTACATCACATAAGAAACTTGAAATGGAAGATCTAAAGATAAAATATCATTCATAAGATCTAAGTCAAATATCATGCAATGTAAAGTGAAAGATCACACAAATAAACCTAGGAAAAATCGTCTAATCATGTATCAAATAATCAAGACTTCCTAATCTAAAAGGGGACATGAATTGTTATTGAAACAAATAAACAAAGAAATCAAAATATGCTTAGCAATCTAGTATGATGCATGTTATTCTTTGAGAAAAGAAGACCTCTCAATCCCCGGGATGGATGAGAAAGGATGATTAGATCGGGGGAAGCATGAACGTGTGATCAAATTTATTCCTTATGATCTTCTTAGATTAGGAGCCATGAAGGCCCTAAATCTTTGCATGGATGCAATGTATGTATCTAGAATGTGTCAAGGTTGTAGTGTGCTTTTGTTCATGGATTCCTAGAGTGACCTAGAAGTCTAAAATGTGTATGAATGGATGGATGAAATCAACATAGGATATGTACAAATGTAGTATGAACTACTTCCTAAGATATGAACTAATTTGGAATGCATATAAGCATCAAATCAAAGAATGAAAGTTAAAATGTGCTTGCTGTGAATAGTGGACAGAACAGTAACTAGATCTTTGGGAAATTGAAAAGAGGGGTTAGGAATGTTTTCAATGCATGAGTTTTTATGGATATGTTCCTTATTGTGTATAGAATACAAAGCAAAAAGACAATATTTAATAACTATCACAGATTGAGATAAATCATATAAACAATGGAGGTCACTCAGAAATAGAGTCCGTACTGTCGACTGAAATGTTCAAAAATCTTAGAAAATGAAAACGAATGATCTAGAGGCCCATTTTATACAGAAAGTTCTCTAAGACATTTAAGTGTAAGGGAAAAATAAGTTAGAATCACCCCTTTTGGAAAAGTTGTCTGAAAAAGAAGTTAGAAGTCAACCAAGCTGCTGTGACAACAGAGGCAGAATATCTGGGGAGAATGTTTGGGTCCAAATGGACCATTTTCAAGTATTTTCAAGTCAAACCAAAAATCATGGGTGTTCTCTAATGAGTTAGGAAGACTTTCAAAGTGTCCTTGAATCCATACATTGAGTATTGAGTTCTAGAGAAATCTTTGAACTCAGATCACTCACTGTTTTGACTCACTGTTTTGAAGATTTTTGGGGAAAACAAGGTTTTCTTTCTTGAGATCAAAATGAGAGGGATTGAAGGGGGTTTTGAAATAGAGGTTTTGAAAATGTATTTTCAATACTCAATAAAGATTATAGCCACTTAAAATGCCAACATCAAACTCATCATCAAGAACCTCCAAGATTGTTGGAGAGATTTATTTTCATTTGAACATAACTTCAAGGATACCTTGGAGGTATTGAAGTAATGATCATCATCTATCAAACATGTTTTTGAGGTTAAGAGCTATTATCCATAAGGATTCACTCACCTCAAACTTCATGTCATCATCTAGATGATGATGAACTAGTAAGTAAATAAAGAAAATAAAAAAGAAATGAGGCAAGAAGAGATGAACATAATATGAACAAGTAAGTAAATAACAATCAATAGATGATAATCAATGTGATTTTGGACTTGTAGCTTGGTGTTTCACTCATAGATTTTGACATTTGGACATGAAAGTAGCTTCCTAACTCAAGAATGCTCAAGAATGGTGATTGGGGGTGTTTGGTATGTGAAGTATAAGAGAAGTAATGGAAGAACACAAGATTAAAACTCACTTTCTATAGCAAAATAGTAGGAGGAAGCTCATTTTCTCTCTTCTAAACCTATCTCTATCTCTCTTCTTCTCTACAACTTTTCAAGCTTTTGCCCTTGTCCCCCCCAAAATCAAGAGCAATGGGGGATTTATATAGGCCAATTTGGGGTGGTTTTGGGATTTTAGAAGTGTTCCCATTGGTCCCAAACATCTGTGAACATAAAACTACGTCGTTTTGGTTTTCAATTAATCAAAATGAATCCCCAAGAAAATTTACAAAAATACACTGTTCTGGAGGGGAGTGCCGCAGTGGCACTGGGCCAGTACCGCGGCACTGGGCCAGTGCCGCGGCGGCACTGCTCCTCCTTCGTCCAGATAATGCTGTTTAAGCCCCCAGAGGTTCCGGTATTCGCGAAAAGGCCCTATTTCGTCCAAAATTCACAGAAAATGCGTACGAACTCCAAATTGAGGTTGTAATATACCATTGGAAAGGTAATGGAGTCTACTTTACATAAAAAATATTTTGGGGATAGGTCACTTTAAAAAGTTTTGCGGTATTCACGATAAAAGCCGATTTGATCGCCTTTTTCGCCTTTGGAAATTCATAATAAATTCGTTTTAAATCCAGAAATTATGTGCGATATACCGTTGGAAAGCTATTGACCTCTAGTATCCATGAAAAATATTTGAAAATTGTTTCGGTGCCCCGGTTCCAAAGTCAAATTTTGGTCAAACTAGTCAAACCCGGGATTCCCGGGGAGTTCTGGAAATCTCGGGGAGCTGACGTTTTCGCTCGATTTTCTTTTGAAACTCATTTTAATACTTTTCTCATGATTTAGAATGATTTCGGTGAATTTGGACGATTTCGGTCAAACTTGGTCAAACTTGGTCAAACTCTGGTCAAACCTTGGTCAAACTGGTCAATGGGGACTTTCCGGGAACTTCCGGGACTTCCAGGGGTCTCTGGGAGCTGACGATTTCATCTGATTTTACTTTAAAACTCATTTTTTTTACTTTTCTTGCGACATAGCATGTTTCCAGGTCTTTGGGACCGAATCTGGGAGTTTTCGGGCTTTCAGGGGCATTTTGGTCATTCTGAGCATTCTGAGAGATAGAACTGGCTTCCAGGAGTCCTTTTGAGTCTTTTACGATCATTGTGAACCACCAAGCTATGGGTCTCCTAAATCTGATAGCCGACAAAATGGGGTGTCTACACATATTGTCTCGCAAGGAGGAATAGCAATGGATTCATCAAAGATTGACACTGTTTTGGACTGAAATCGACCGACCACAACAACGGAAGTCAGAAGTTTTCTTGGTTTAGCTGGATACTACCGGAGATTCGTGGAAGGATTCTCCAAGATTGCAGCCCCTCTTACTAGATTGACCAAAAAGGATTTGAAATACGAATGGAACGACAAGCATGAACGTGCATTTCAGGAATTAAAGAAGAGACTAACCACGGCGCCAGTGCTTGCAATACCGAAAAGCGGTGAACAATTCACCATTTACAGCGATGCATCACACCAAGGACTTGGTTGTGTACTGATGCAGGACAGAAGAGTGATAGCGTATGGATCACGACAATTGAAACCTCATGAGCTTAACTATCCTACGCACGATCTGGAACTAGCTGCAATCGTCTTTGCACTCAAAATTTGGAGGCATTACCTCTACGGAGAGAAGTTCGACCTGTTTTCAGATCACAAGAGTCTGAGATATCTGTTCTCTCAAAAGGAGTTAAACATGAGGCAGCGACGATGGATGGAATTGTTGAAGGACTACGATTTCACGTTGCAATACCACCCTGGCAAAGCAAATGTTGTTGCTGACGCACTAAGTCGCAAACCCCGCAAACTCATCGTATCCGCTCTCATGACCAGAGAATGGAAAGCATTGGAGATATTAACGGAGTTTGACTTTCAAGTTACCGAGTCAAGTGAAGGACGACTCTTTGGATGTCTTGTAGTATAACCAACGCTCATAAGTCGTATTCTCGAAGCTCAAGGAAAGACGAAGGACTTCGTCAATGGTTTGAAAAAGCATCGGTAAAGGACCCCGCCGAGTGGAATATAAGAGCAGATGGAGGATTTAGATGTTGCAACCGACTCTGTGTACCCAATGAGGACAACCTGAGAAAAGACATATTGGACGAAGCACACAAGTCAAGGATGACTGTTCATCCCGGAGGAACAAAAATGTACAAGGATTTAAAGAGAAACTTCTGGTGGGACAGAATGAAGAGAGAAGTAGCGGATTATGTATCCAAATGCATGACATGCAAGCAAGTCAAGGCAGAACACCAGAAACCCGGAGGACTGTTACAACCACTACCGGTTCCCGGATGGAAGTGGGAGCACATAATGATGGATTTCGTTGTCAGAATGCCAAGGTCACGGCAGAATCATGACGTCATTTGGGTGATTGTGGATCAAGTTGTTTGACTACATGGAGTACCCGTGTCAATTGTGTCAGATCGTGATTCACGTTTCACGTCAGGATTTTGGGAAAGCTTACAGACAGCACTTGGAACTTCGTTAAAGTTAAGTTCAGCATTTCACCCCCAAACTGACGGACAGACCGAGAAAGTCAATCAAGTCATGGAAGACATGCTTCGAGCCTGTGCGATAGATTTTGAAAGTTCATGGGAAGAGAACCTATCATTGATAGAGTTTGCATATAACAACAGCTACCATACGAGTATAGGGATGGCACCATTTGAAGCTCTACATGGAAGACCGTGCCGATCACCCTTATGTTGGGCAGAAGTTGGAAAGGACATACTTCTAGGACCAGAGATGGTTCGAGAAACGAATGAAAAGATCAACATAGTCAGAGAAAAGATGAAAGCAGATCAGAGCAGACAGAAGAGCTATGCGGATAAACACCGAAAGGACTTGGAATTCAATGTTAGAGATCACATATTCCTAAAAGTATCACCCCTATGAGGAATTGTTAGATTTGGACAAAAGAGAGGAAAGCTTTCGTCACGATACATTGGACCGTTCGAAATTCTGGAATGCATGGGGAAAGTTGCTTACAGACTTGCACTACCACCCAAGATGTCGGGAGTTCATAACGTCTTTCATATTAGCATGCTGAGGAAAGTCGTGCACGATCCGTCTCATGAGATCAACTTCACAGATATCGAGGTAAACGATAATGTGACTTTCAATGAAGGACCGGTGAAAATTCTGGAACAAGGAACTAAGAAGCTGAGGACTAAGGAGATCCTGCTAGTGAAAGTTCAGTGGAAAAAACATCATGATAAGCGTGGAGCTTCTTGGGAGATAGAATCAGAGATGCGTGAGAAGTTTCCATACCTTTTCAATGTATAGCTAACTCTGATTCCGGGGACGGAATCTTTAATAGCAGGTGGATGATGTAATACCCGTAAAATTTCTGTATTAATAAACGGATCCCCGTATTTGTTCATATTAAAATCCGGTATTTTAAGTTCTTAATTCTAGAACCCGTATACGTATACGTATCTAAAAAACTCATACTGTAAGTTTCAACCTTGGACTGACTCGGCACGTAAATCCGTAAAATCTGTGTTTAAAATAGACTGTATTGCACGTGGATTCAAGCGACGGCTAAACCCTACATTTTTGGAAAAATGGGTACACAGAGAATCTTTCCCTAAATAGCATTGTACTACCCCACTCCCTATTACCCTTTGGACAACTACACTACCCAACCAAAACCCCCTCTACCCGCCGGACCTTCCCTTCACCCTCCCCGCTGCCGGTACATTCACTTCTCCCCCTCTCTAATCAATCCCATCCCCCCTATCAGTCTAATAGATTTCAAAATCTGTGTGTATATATATATATCTATGTAAGTGTGTGCTGGTATATGTATGTGTATAAGGGTGAGTCTATAGGAGAGTTGAAAGTTGAGAGAGAGATAGCACCGAGAGCTTAAGAAGAGAGGAGACCAACCAAACACACCTTCCTTGCCTCACTGTCACTGTCTCACACACCCAGACACACATACACAGAGCTGAGAGAAGAAGGAAGCAGAAGAAGAGAGGGGTTAGAGAGAGATAGAGAACCTGAGACTCCCCTAAGGTAAACCCCACCCCCTGTTCATATATTTTTATGTCTCTACACCCTCTGGACTCTCTCTCTCTCTCTCTCACACACACACACACACACACACACATACACACACACGAGCCCTAAAGAAACTAAACAAAGCCTAAGGCTCTTAACAAACTCTGATAGCCATTAAAGAGCCCTCACCGGAGCTCAAATTGTCAAACCTGACCAAACCCCATTTTTATGGTACCAAACAGACCCTTATGAACCCCATTAGACCCCCTTAGGTCAGTTTTTGAAAAGAACAATGTTTGGACAGCCATGCATAGGATTATTCTCCTTAAACGCGAAAATAATAATCCATCGGTAGAACCCTTAAACTAATAAACCAAGGTATGAGCTTATACTATGTTATAGAGGGAGGGAAACCGAGCATTTTGGCGTTGGGTAGAGCAATTTTCATGGAGATATGAGAGAGAAATTGACCTGGGAAGTTTTCTGATGGAAAACGGGGCTCGCCGGCGACGGCTAGACGCCGGAGAAGATGACCGGAACCCTAGAGCTTTAAAGGCTTGTACCCCAAGCTTAAACCGTGGTATAGACCCGTTTTAATTCGGGTTATATCATTTTAATCATAATCGGGTCGGGTCGTTTAAAATGACCCGAAAATCATTTAACTAAACGACGTCGTTTGGCGTCGGATCCAACCAGATTTGGTTGGATCAGGTTCGGGTTAACAGGTCAGGTTGGGTTGTGAGTTAATTTGGGTCGAGTTCGGGTCGTGATTGGGAGGGTACACTTGTGAGTAGAAGTGGATCTGGGTTCGGGTATGCGGGTTGAACCCGCGAATGTAAACCATGGACTCTATTGAGTCTCTATTTGGGTTAGCCTGTTTGAGTCGGGTCAACCCGCGAGTTTTTGGTGATGGACTCTGTTGAGTCTGTATTTGGGTAACCCATTGGGTTCGGGTCGGATCTGGGTTGACCCGTAGGCCCTTGTTTTAATATTTGTTAATTATAATAATCTATTAACCCTTAATTAAGTTATTATTATAGTGATAATTATTCTGATAATCATAATTAGTGATTAAATGATCAGTTTTATGGATTATTAATGTTTTAAATATTCTGTTAATTAAAATTAGTAATTATATGTATTAATTATTATACATTATATGTTAGTAAGTAATTAACAAATAAATATAAATAGTTATAAATGGTTTTAAAAATTGTTTTAAATAGTTTTAAATATCTAAAAATAGTTTCAAAAATACAACAAATCATATTTTAATAATTTGAAATATTATTTGATAATATTATTATATTATGAAATTATGAATTATTCTTATATAGTATACTTATTATTTATTAGTTTAAATAAATAATAAGTGATAGTTTTAAATTAAAATAATTAGGTAATAAATACCTAATGGCTACATTTAAGTATAGGAAAATTATATCGACTTTTCTTAAGGCCTAATGCCTTTATATTATAAATTATTAATTATAAAACCCATACTTGAATAATTCTAATAATTATTAATTATTATTATAAGCCCCATTTGGTTGTATTTAATTATTTAAAATACCAAACGAACTCCGAAAATTATGAGAAAAATGCTACTAGCCTATTTTAAGGCCTAGTATTTAATAAAAATATTTGTAAGGGTCAAACGTCTCCCTAAATTATATTTTATAATATTGGGATCCCGCAGTCTATTATTAGACGATTAGAGCTTCAATAATTCATAATAAATAAACCGTAGCTCATAAAAATACGCGGTCAGTTCCCAGAGTCTTAGAATAATGTCTAGAACATCCCCTTAAAGTTTGGTGACCTTTCAACACGGTAAAAATACAGCTTATCTTTAGGGCCCAAATTGGTATAAAAAACCTAGCCTTTTATGCGACGGACTTCGATTTGAGTCTAGCCAATGGCGTTAGACCCAGAATGATGTTTAGATCATCATGTTGAGGTTTAGAAACCCACCCGGCACAATTACCATTATGCTCTTAATTTTAGTAAGCTTATTAATCAATGTTCTATGTATTTATATACTTTGTAGGAACCGCTACGCTTACTGTTACGCACCCGCATTGAGGTGAGTCGTCCTAACTCACTTGGTGTATTATAGAATTATTATTTGTTCATATATGTATGCCCAGTGCGTCCTGTGTGGGCGATACTGATAAGTATTAGTTATGTGAATGTTGAGATTCTTACTTGTATGATGAGTGCATGTCAGTTAACTATACTCCATGCTTAATTAATATTCGTTGATATTCTTGTTTATCGTGACTTCTAGTTTATACAATCATACGAACATTCATATGAACATAGTCGAGTCTTGATGTCAATGTTGACATCTGCATGGTTAGTCACGGGGACTAACCCAGTCATATCATTACACACATTGAATGGACCGCAGTGGTCCAAGTGGTACAGTCAAGTAAATGGGAACAACGATGAAACTGCTATAGGGCCCTGCTAAGCGACGATAGCCAGAGTTTCCGTTGAAATCATTGAAGTTATGTATGAATTGATGGTTGATACGCTATAGGGCCCTACTAGGCGATGATAGCAAAGTATCCATCAGAATATAATAGTTACCTTTTTAATGCTATAGGGCCCTGCTAGGCGACGATAGCGCTGTAACTATTCTATTCTCCCGGCAAGGTCATGAGGACCTAAGAGTCCAATGATTACACTCTTTTAAAACCAAAATTTGCTATAGGGGCCCTGCTAGGCGACGATAGCACGTAATCATTTTACTCTTAGCTAACGGCGTTACACTGGTAATGTAACAAGTCACATGAGTCAGTTGTGGTGTCCATGGTTGAGTAAAAGTCGAATATATCGATACTGCATTGTGTCGTCATACTACCATGTCATATGCTCATTAATATTGTTTCTAGATATTGTTGTACTTGTATATCCTTAAATGTATTAAGAGTGATCGGTTAAGACGATTTCACTTAGCTTCAAAAGCTAACGGCTCCTTCCCTACCCTGGACATTTTACGTCTAGGTTATGATGAGGAGGACTACAAAGGTAACCCTGAAGATGCATATCACTATCCTCAGGATGGGAACTATCAGGAAGGTGATCCTGAGACAGACTATCAAGAAGAGTATGATAACGAAGGTTTCGGGTTTGCCAGTTGGAAGAAGGACCATGGCCTACTTCCGTATTAAGACTTCTTTTATGTTTTAACTATCTTTTGGTTGATGTAATATTTAAGTGGCGTCGATCGCCCAACTTATCTTTTGTGGTTTTCATTTGGAACTTCTGTAATAGCCTAAGTAGCAAAACACTTTAAGTTCCCCCATGAATACCATTAGACGCTTTTGCAAATTCCTTACTCTGATATATATTTTATTAGTATGTTGCATGGACAGGTCAGTTTTGTGTAACTCGTCATTCCCTACGGGTCCAGAAAGGAAATTTTAAATTTTCCCTATTTTTGGCTACTCCGGGGCGTGACAAATATTTATTTGGGTATATTCCTAGACTACCCGGACCAACATAACTGGACTAACTGAACCAAACTGATTAACCAAACCAACTGTATTATTTGAATGACTGATTGCATTAACTTCTAAACCAGTTGTAAATTCTATCTTTATACTCATTCACTTATCAACTTGCAAGGTAACTGATTGAGACTATATTTATGTTCACACTTGCGTTACTAATTTCATTATATACTCACACAGTTTGCAAGCAAAACTCATACATACTTCATTTTGAGGAAACTCTCACAGATTTCTCTCTTTCTTGGATCATATATACCTACATACAACTCTCTCAATCACAAGAACACACAAGGACATTTCTATATTTTGGAAATCAAGGTCAGTAGCAACGAAGTATAAACATCGCACTAAGCTCTAAGAAAAGCCATTGCCACTGAGCTCAAAGCTTGAGCTTATATGACATAATTTACATCTTTATTCGGCAAGTCTCACAACTCAATCTAATATTTGGTGTGTCTCTCGAACTCATTTATAATGTAATATTAGTCATTGCGTACAAGCCCAGGGTATCAATTTTAGAGATATACGTATATATATACATATAAACATTTTGAAGGTACAAAAATGGTGGTCTCACCAAACTCAACCAAAATGATTTCTGTAAATTGGAAATGAAAGATTATACCCCCAGTAAGCTGTGTTTCAAATATTAGACCTTAATTTGTAATGGTTGTTACGTACGATGAAACTATAGTTTCGGCGACACTCGGATTTTCATCAAAAAGTAGAGCTATGCTAGGAATTAAGACTTAAGACTTATAAATTCGTAATCTACACGGAAAAACGAAGAGAATGATATATTATACTTGCTGTATCGTTCAAATTTGTAAAACTCGTATATACTTTGTAACTGTACAGTCCTGAGGAAGAAGACGACCCAGAACCGGTCGCGAAACATACCCAGGATCAGTTTCGACCATGGACGGTCCCGCATAAGTATTAGGACCAGTAACGACCATGACTGGTCCTGCTAAAAGATCAGGACTGGTCCTGCCCCTCTGTGACAGAATAATCTCTTTCACTAGGTAGTTTCTCCAGTTTCACTGAATAGTGGTTCCACTGCATGTTAATTCCATTCATGAAGTAAATCATTTCTCCCTTCTATTTATTATGTAAATCATTTCTCCCTTGCATTCATGAAGTAAATCATTTCTCCCTTCCATTTATTATGTAAATCATTTCTCCCTTTCATTTATTATTTTACTCAAGTTATTAATATAATCAACGAAATACCACTTATTTGGATTCAATAAAAATACTTTTAAAAATCAATTTCTTATAGATAAAAAGTCAACTTTTCTTCTGAAGGCGAATTAACCGATTTTTGCACAATGTATGACATTGAGACATTATTTTTACTAGGTTCCCTTCCTTTTAAAAATTCTTAAAACTCATATTTGATATATAGGGACCTAGATGAACTATTCGCGGGACTTTTAAACTCTTGAGTCAAAAATCTTATTTTTGACTATACTTAGCCGTTTTGGCCATTCTAGGTCAATGGTTGACTTTTCTAGACTAGGTTGTTTTAATTCTCAATAATCATATTTTTAATTAGCTCTGATACCTCTATACAAGGGTAGGAATCCGTCGCTCTGGATATCATTTGTAGTAATCAAATATAAATAATTATGATACCATATTAAGGAAAAATAGAAAACGCTCTGATGCTTTTATAAGAAAATATGTAAAGAGAGAACAAGTCCTAAGCCCACTCTAATACCTTTATATAAACGAGAAAAAGAAAAAGCTACACATTTGCACAGTCGAGTTGGTAAAAGTTAACATTTATAGTGTGTGATGGTGAGATTGGAAAAGTCAAGAGAGGATGTCTTGGTTGTGGTAACCTTAATTTTCGCAGGCTGCTTGAGATATGACAGGTTAATTAGGAAGGATTGAGCCCAGGCCGCTTCAGATACGGTAGATTAATTAAAGTATTCCACAGGTTATTGTAACCTTGAATGTCTAGGTACGTCCAGGCCGACCTAAATACGGTAGACATATTGACAGATCTTCTAAACTAACGGCATTGTGCCGGATGGTTCTAGGTGAACCAAATGAGTCAAGAGATTGTGGTCGAGATAAATGAGTCAGTGAGATGAGATGGTTTCATTGTTCATGCATTGTCTTAAATATTCATTTTCCAACTATTACTAATTGATATTGTGCGATGACTAAAATAATGGATATACCGTACTCTAAGGTATTAAACATTTATAATAACTGTTAATGTACTTTTATATACATTATTTGTGTGTTCGTTATAGTCACTCGGCTTTCATTAGCCGATGACTTTATTTTGTCCTGGATATCCAAAATGTTAAGGAAATGGTTATACAGGGCAATAATTATGCCAGCTAGAGAAGCCTGTAGCGTTACTTTTATAATTTAATAAAGTTGTAATAAAGATATGGATAATAATTTTAATTTAATTAAGGCGGTTGTGCCTTAAAGATACTTTATTTAAGGACAATGTAAAAATATTTGAAGTTGTAATAGTATTTTTAATATTTACTTCCCTGTTACTTTATATACTCTATTTTTTTGGTACATGTTAAGCTAAGTACAGGACAAGCAATCCATCACCTGTCATGACCTACGGGTCCAAAACATAAATGAAAAATTTTCCTTATTGTGCTATGCTATGGCGTGACATGTGGTGACAACTCTCTTATCGGCTCAGTCACGGTGATTCAAATGTTCGCCCCATTGAGTACAATGCATAACGACTATGCATGCTCTGCCACAAGATATATATATATATATATATATGTGTGTGTGTGTGTGTGTATTGTTCATCATCACAAACAATAGATGCAAACATATGAAGCATCTCTACAATGATAACAATATTATCGTCACATTCATCCACTCCACTCGACGTCACTCAGCATATAACGTCACTCATTCCCAAGGCTCTAAACCTATTGCTTTGATACCACTAAATGTCATAGCCCGGTCCCACAATAGCATAACCGGAGCCCGTGGCACGCCACTGAGGCAAAATCAATTCATTAACGTTTCCAAAATCTTAGTTTAAGAACATGCAGCAGAAAAGAAACATAACTCTTGTTCTAGCACTACTGGAGCCAGCTGAAAATAAACCTTTCGCTCGGAGGCTTCAAAATTCAATCCAATTAATTTTCCTTCAAAAGGATCCCAAAAGAGGCTTAAGTTTGTAATTAGAACATTTGAAAATGTTTGGAAGTAGGAGAACTAACCGGGCTGGCAAGGGGTATTTCAACCGGTCGAGCCTCCCTCTCGACCGATCAAAAGTCTCATCGACCAAGTGCCTTTGCTGAAGTTTAAAATAGAGGGGCATTCGACAGGTCGAATGGGTATCTTCGATTGGTCGAAAGTCCCTTTGACAGCAAACCACATGGTTTTGTCCAGCTGATGCGACAAAAAGTACCATCTCCAAATCCGTTTCCAAAACTTTATAGAAGGTATATAAACATGTATAACAACATGTCACGCTAAGGAAAACATTTACAAAACTTGTTAAAGACATGTTTGGCACAAATCTCAATAGTGCTACAAGTCTTGAAAAAAATATGAACTATCAACTCCTTTACGTACTTAAATCCAAAGCACATGAGTTCTTTTACAACTCCAACATATCAAAAGACATACACGATATATTATAACGTTTCAGAACATATCCAGAGCTTCTATGTTCTATTACAATACTATCATCCGATTCTGTTACAAGTTCCTAATGATAACAAGTTAAACAATAGTTTTTATTACAAAACAATGAAATAACCAAGATGAGTCGCCTTCTAAGTGAACCCCCAACATCTCGTGATCAATTTCCCGATTCCTCGCCGACATTAACACCTGAAATGGTTATTTGAATAACCACATATAATCAATTTGTTTAAGCTAACGCTTAGTGAATAAAACAATAATGCATATGAATGACAAACATGCTCGCATTCACATCTCTACATTTCATACTAGTCTCTAGGGTCCCACGTGTACGTTCCACACTCCTAATCCGCGACTCTTTGCCAATAAGTCCATGCGAAAATGTAAGAACCACGTTTCTTTTCTTCAAATATGCGACCATATGCCTATAACGACTTCACAATGATGGCTTGATACACGCACTGGACAGTCGTTAAGCACATTCTTAAGTACTTGAAAAGGACTAAAGATTACATGCTTATGTATGGTGGTAGTGAGTTAATTCCAGTAGGATACACTGACTCGGATTTTATGTCAGATGAAGATTCGAGGAAGTCGACATCCGGTCATCTCTTTACCTTGGGAGGTGGTGCTGTTAGTTGGAGGAGCATTAAGCAGAAATGCATTGTAGACTCAACTATAGAAGCTGAGTATGTGGCTGCTTGTGAAGCCGCAAAGGAAGCTGTTTGGCTCAAGAAGTTCCTTATAGAATTCGAAGTGGTACAAGCGTCGCTGTCGCCTATTACGCTTTATTATGATAATAGTGGGGGCAGTGGCTCAGTCCAAGGAGCCAAGGAACCACGAAAAGGGATAGTACGTAGAGCAGAAATATCATCTTATCCGAGATATTGTTCAACGTGGAGATGTGACTGTCACCAAGATTGCCACCGCTGACAATCTTGCTGATCCGTTTACAAAGGCCTTGCCATAGAAGGTCTTTGATCGTCATATAGATAGTCTAGGTCTCAGATGTAATCCTGTATGGTTGTGAGTGCAAGTGGGAGTTTATTGGGTTTGTGCCCTCAAACCATTACTTTATGTTTGAGACATTGACATTTTAATATATGGATATCAGCTTTACATTTCATTATGTATGTTTCTTTAATGAGATGATTATAGATCATTAAGGGTCATAGTAATTAATTCGTGTGTGTATGAGATACATACAAGTGAGATATGAATTACCATTCATTGATACTTAGAACTTGTCACAGTGGATGATGAGACTGGATATCTCATCAGGTTTATACTGTAGCATGATTAACTACCATTGGATGGAGTGATGAATCTCAATCACTAGAGTGTAACTCTTAGTAAATATACTAGTGCTTATAGTGCATTGACGGACCTGAGCTTTCTTATTGACACTCAAGACTGTCAAACAGCCAATAGGAACTCATAACTTGTATAAGGTACATGTTCTCAATCTTGAGACGATTATGAACACAGACTGTGAATATGACTGCTTTGACTTACCAATCAGTGAGGTCTACAGAAGATCAACACCTGAGTATCTTGGGTATGTCATGTTCATAGGGTTGTGAACGTATATTGTCAAGATAGAATCTACCCTCTGTTTTAGAGTAAGCATTCCCTTGAGAATGTCACCAAGTCAATTACTGAGTACTGCAGTCTTGTTGATAAGAGTTATCAACATGTTTGGTAATCATGAGAGGTGAATGGGACTCAAGGAATACAAGAAGTAATCATGACTCAGGTTGACAGTAATAGTTATCCGACTACCTGAATATGATTACGAATGCTGAATGTAGAGGGACATTAGTACAACATACAAGTCTAGTTATCGCTTCGGATATGTTCTTTTGCGTTAGAGTTCAGTTATCGTTTTATAGTAGAGTAAACGTTAACTGATCAGTCGATTAATTTGCTGATCAAAGAGTTTGGTCATGGGAATTAATCAACTGATCTGAGCTAACAATAAAGAGCCTAGGAGGTCCCACTCTTAGCTCCGCCAGGATACTTGGAAAGACACTTGAGGAAGCTATCAAGACAGGTTCGATCGATTGAAGCTAGTTCTATCGATCGAAGTCATGGTAGGTTCGATCGATCGAATGTTCGATCGATCGAAGTCCTTCGATCGATTGAAGGTTAGGTCGGTTCTGGGAATCTATAAATAAGGCAGCTGCGTTCTAGAAAAGTTGTTCGTCATTTTAGAACGTCAGAAGCTGCAAAAACTGTTTTAGAGCCCAAAAACCTTCTTCCTCCTCTCTATTAGAGATCCCACCATCTCTAGTCTCTCCGGGAAGTATCCGCAGGAGACATAAGGGTGAAGACAACCTAGTGGAGGCTGCTGCATCACCAAGGAAGAAGAAGAAAATCAGAATTGGGTTCAAGACACTAAGATATAACTCTTGTCCCCTCTTGTACGCATCTATGGAATGGATGAGTAGTAGATCCTGGGCTACCTTTAAGTTTTATAACATGACTTTTTCCGATGCGCATTTAAACTTTTAATTTAAACTGATTTTTCCATCAATTGGTATCAGAGCCAGGTTCGTTTGGATCTATAGATGCGTTTTGGAACACTATTTTGATTTACATGTTGATTTTAGAACTGTTTTCAAAACTGCATCGTCACTGATCTGTTTCTGCAGTGTTTTCGCAGTAGAATACAAATCTGTGATTGCATTGGATGCATGTTGGATTCGATCGATCGAAGTAGGTTCGATCGATCGAAGATCATCTGTTCTCAAGCGATCGAACAGGTCTCGATCGATCTAACTTTGGATTTGTTCGATCGATCGAATAGAGTTCGATCGGTCGAGACAGACTCTTTGTCAGGATCTTTGTTTCACAGTTTTAAAGAGTTTTTGAAATTAAATACTTTAATTTTAAAATATTCTGTAAAATTTTTCAAATCACTATGTGAAACAGAATGTTCAAGCGATTGAACAGTGTTCAATCGATCGAAGGTTCGAGCGATCGAACGGTCTTCGATCGATCGAACTGTGACAGAGAAGTAAGATGTTGTTTTAAGTTCTAATTCAGTATGTAAAGAGTTTAATTATATACTGTGTGAATCAATTAAGTGTTCCAATAGTTACATATATTTGTTATGTATTTATGGATGCGTGTACGACTAGCCCTTTTGCAGCTAGATTAGTTGCTATCTCCCATGGCACCAAGTCATTTGAATATTGTATTTAAATTTTTTGAGATTGGTGCATGTTTTAATTTAAGTTTGGTTTGGTTTTAAGGCATATGTAAAGGGCGCTGCGACTTCAATCCTACGAAAAGG